>OX596275.1:9203456-9708456 GCA_951394225.1 Harpalus rufipes
ATATCATAAAAAAATCTGATGTGGCCAGCACAATACCTTCCGTCAATCCTTGTGTATTATGTACAAATTCCATACATAAATTTTCGTGCAAAAGATTCTAAATTTTTGGTATTATGTGATTCCCTTTCTCGGCAACTGAATTCCATACTCCTGATAACAAACAAACCACATGAAATAAGAAAATTATAAAATTTTGAATGAAAAATTATAACACTTGTCAGTTATGGACATAATTAATTGCTGTCACTTTGACACGGGTCCCCAAATCTGTTTGCCAAAGTCAGCAAAGTCATGTCACTGCACGCGCCCTATACATAATTTTTTTTGCAAAAGATCCTATATTTCCAGTAAAGTTATTTCATAAACAAACTATGCAAATTGCACTTGACACTGACATCTTCTTCTTCTTTAGTTTTTCCCGTTCGCTAGGGGGTCGCTATTTTTTATTTTCTTCTTCCACTCATTTTTGTTTTGCGTGTCGTCCTCATTCAGTTCCTTTTCTCTCAAGTCTTCTGGAATACAGTCTTTTCATCTTATATTTGGTCTTCCTATGTTTCTTCTACCTTCTATTAATATATTCATCTCTCCTCATGACATGTTCAAACCAATGTAATCATCTCTCTTATATCTAGAAACTTCTAACACTAGCGTTACTTCCCTTATTCTTTCATTGATTTCATTTTATTGATACTGACATCTGTCAATTTGAATTACCTGATTATATTAGCAGTTTCCATGGTTAAGTTAGCATAGCTGGCTGAATTATGAAATTTATATGAATTTTTTTATCTTTATTATTCTTTAACTCTATATCTGTTGAATATGAAATATAAAATGCAATCAAATCGTATAGACAATAATATATTCTTTAAGTTATAATAACATTTAACTGAGTTTTTCAAGAAAAACTGTTAAAATCTTCAAATGAGGGTACTTCCGGTTGACCAATTATAACCAAAATCTAATCAAATCTGCATATGGTTGTAAGGAAGGGGAATACGCAAGAATTATAATTTTTGGAATTCTAGTATTGGAGATATCGTTGACGACCCGACGGTCACATACACACATACATACACACATACACACACACGCACACACTAACACACACACACACATACAGACATCATCGTAAAAATAGTAAAATCGTATTGTAAAGACCCTAAAACGCGCTTATTCAATGAAAACTCACCACCGAATTTTTTGACCAAAGACAATACCTTCCTTACCTAGAGGTGACGGAAGGTAAAAATATTTAGTGCTGGTACTGTAAATAGTTACATAAATGTCCTTAGTATTTAAATACTTTTCTTGTAAGTATCTAGTACTTAAATACTTTTTTACCTCTCGCTAAGAGAGGTTTTATGCTAAAAATCACATATCCGGATTTTAACGAATAACCTCGTTTTAAGTTCCCTTCAATCCGATTTTATTATTTTTATGATGATATCTATCTCTCTTTCTCTCTCTCTCTCTCTCTCTCTCTCTCTCTCTCTCTCTGTGTGTGTGTGTGTGTGTGTGTGTGTGTGTGTGTGTGTGTGTGTGTGTGTGTATGTGTGTATATGTGTATGTATATGTGTGTATGTGTGTGTTTGAATGTTTAACTACGTATTTCTCAATCGGACGTTACTGGGAAGAGCTGAAAAGATTTTGGTAATAATTGAACAACCGGAAGTAGCATTCTTAAAAAAAATCCAAATATTATTTTTTGAAATTTTTTATTTTTGCTAGTTTTAAATAATTATCTGATACATTTAAATATTTTATTATTTCTTTTATAGATTCAGACATAAAGAAATATAAGATATATAATAAATCTGTTGTAATACATCTCACAGCCCAAATATGTCATGGAAACTAATTAAAAAATTCAAATGTTTGTAACAGACAGATAAATATCTTTTCAAAGATAGGATAAAACGTCATTGGTCAAAATGGGACGGTACAATCTGCGTCGCATTGGTATTTCTGGCGGCAGCGGTATCTCGGCGTCGCTTGGCGCGGCAGGCGCCGTCGCAGTCGGGGGCGGCGTCTCCTGCTGGCGCTGTGCCCGGTCCCCATATACATTGCCAAGACAAGTCAAGACTACACATTGCTGGGATATCAACAGGGGGACATAGCACAAGATGCTAATTGTACACGATACGATACGAAACATTTTATTACCACCAGGAAAACAAAGTTTACGTGGAACGGTCAAGACAGGTGCACACGCAACTATTCTCGAAAGTTAATAAATGAGAAAAGAAATACATTTTTTTTTCTTTATACCTCAAAAAATTATAACATTTTAGAATTCCGTAAAATACAGTTAAAGTTTGAGTTTTTGTTAAATAGGAAACACGACAGAAAAAGTAATTTTTTTGCCGCTAGTGAACCAATAAAATTCCTTCATATTAACGAATATTCATGTTTGTGCTTCCATAGGTAAAAACAGACAAGCCATTGCAAGTCTGATATGACGAAATACTGTAATACAACCCAAATAATTAGAAAAACTTGTTATATAGCAGAAAAGTACAAATTTCATAAACACTCTCAATGTTAAATTTGATTATTTTATGATTCACATTCAAAATTATATGACATAAAAATCTCATACGACCAACACAATACCTCCCGCCATTTAATTTTTATTAATTTAAATCAGGGACTAAAAACGAAATGGAAACGAAAACGGAATAACGAAATAAACCGATATTTTTATAAAAACGAAAACGGAAGCGAAAACGAAATATTTTTTTTTCGTTCATTGAAAACAAAATAATTAATATCGGTTACCGGTTTTAACCGTTATTTTATTTAATATTTAATTTTATTTATAGCAAATACTTTATACACAAATATTATTGAATATCCAGATATCTTACAGGGTTAGTCACAGGAGGGTTACTTTCAAAGTCCGTTTGTACGCAACCCGAAATACAATTTAAAACAGCGTCTAGCTTTCTCTCTTGAAAAATGGAATATTTAATCCACTATTGCTTTGTCTATCTAGTGATGTTCCTGTCATTTTGACATTAATTAATTAAATATGCATGGTATCAAATATGTGTGGTCATTAGTATTTTGAGTTTCAAACAAACGGACTTTCAAAGTAACTCTTTCGTGACTAACCCTGTTATGTGTTAAGTTAAACGGTATACTCGTAGTTTCATCTAGTGAACACTGACTGCGATAAATTTCATTGCACACACTGGCAGTACTCGTCTTCTTAGTTACGTTAAGTACTAATATACGATAAAAAAAAATGTTTTGTTTCATTTTCTACTATATAAGTATGATATGACACAAATATGTAATCATTACCGAAATCTGTGTACAATGCAGATTAGCACTCCCAACAATGGGTAATATGCCGTGATGATATATTTATTATTTAATACATACCTGCATATTTACTAATGCTGGAAACTATGTATATTAAGTTCCTTTCCATAAAACTATTGTTCTATTTACAATTTTCTTTTTAAAACGTTACTATTATTAATTTGAAATGATCATTTTTTGACAGTTACATTTATCTGTCAGTTACATACATTTGAAATATGAAATGTGTAACTAAGTAATTGTGTTTATCAAATATAGACTCCGGGATTTATAAAATAGATTATTTTAGTAATTTATCTATAAAATATATAGAAAAATTATTAATGCATGTCTACAGAAAATTCAATAATCTTTCATTTTTATAATAACATAATCGCGAAAAAATGACATTTAAAGGTATTTTTGGAAGAAACTATTTTGAGCTTCCAGTAAAGTGCGATTTTCCGTTATCCGATTTACACCAAAATCTAATGGCTTCTTTCCATATTAGAATTAGGTCGAAATACAAAGTTTCAAAATTTTGCGATTGATAGTATTTGAGCTAAAGTATCCAGAAGATCCACACTCACACACATACAGACATACACACACACACACATACACACACACACATACACACACACACACACATACACACACATATACACATCCACAGACATCATGTGACAATGTTACAATCGGGGACTTTGAAACGTGGTCATTCATCAAAATCTCGATATTCGATTTTTAAGCATGATCCCTATACCTCCCTTACCAAGGTTAGCGGGAGGTAAAAATGGTTAATAATTGGATATAGGTACATCGTACATATTTCAGCGTTTGAAGATAATGTAGTATATTTTATGTAGAGCTAAAGTAACTTTTTGCTAATTTTAGATAATTGTCAAACTCGCTATACGCTTGACCGTCAAACACCTACGCATTTGCCAAAAAAGTATTACTTTAGCTCCTTATAAAATGATATGATATACTATTTTCGCCTATTGGCATTAAAAGCAGAGACTAAAAACGAAAAATATTTCGTTCAGTTTTTATCCCAACGAAACCGAAAAATTTCGTTTCCGTTCTTATTGTTCCCACCTAAATATTTTCGTTTTCGTTCACAGTAGTTAAATACCGGTTAATACCGGTTATAATAATTATTGAGTAACAATTGATGAAAATATAGAAATATAATAAGTTTTTTTTTTAATTTTTAATAAAGAATAAAACATTAATTACATTTTATTTCACCAAACTAATGGTACGTTTCAAGCAAATCTTCTTTTATGTTAGTTATCTTATATAAGTACTTAACATAAAACATAACTAATAAGACGTATACCGCCAGTGTGTGCATATGAAAATTATCGCAGTCAGTGGTCAATAGATAAAACTATGGTATACCGTTTAACCTAACACGTAACAGGGTTAGCTGCAGGAGAGTTACTTTGATAGTCTACTTGTATGCAAGTCAAATATCTGAAAATTTAATAATATTTGCGTGTAAAATATTTGCTGTAAATAAAATTAAATATTAAATAAAATAACGGTTAAAACGGTAACCGATATTAATTAGTTTTCAATCATGAACGAAAAAAATATATTGCGTTTTCGTTTCCGTTTTCGTTCTTATAAAATTTTTGGTTTATTTCATTATTTCGTTTTCGTTCTCATTTCGTTTTTAGTCCCTGATTAAAAGTATGATTTTATTGACAGTTACTAAGTAAAAAAAATGTACTTTCTCTGTCTACAACTATGGCATCAAGATGTAGCGCCTGTCAGTAAACACGATATTGAAATATTAGAGAATCGTTAAATAAATATACGCTGGATCCCGATATTAAAGAAACATTAATATTTTGTATAATTAATAAAAATAAAAACGTGGTTTTATTAATAAATTAACAACTACTTGTTATGAAAAGAGTATTAAGGTTCCAGACAAATTCCGATCGTTAATTTTTACAAACCACATTTCAACAACATCCATATATCATTTCGAAAATCGTACCATAACCACATAATGTAGGTACTTCATAAAAAAGTCTATAAATCGTGTCAGTTGCAATTGCAGCACTTGTTCATAAACGCCGCGGCTTCTAATTTTATATAAAACTCCTTTAGACAGAATCATCCACGCGTTAGTGTATAAATCATCTTGCACGCGTCCGAATTCCCCTGCTCCGCAAAAAAAATGCAATACGGCTCGAGATTAATTACACACCGTCAGAACCGTAACGAAAGTTTTTTTTAAAAGAGGGTGAAAATTTTTACAATTTATTTCAATGAATATTATAACGTGCGACCCTGACTTAAGAGTAATCGACAGCCGGCACTGGTAGAATATCTCTTCTGTCATTTTGAAATAAAAAAATCTGATGTGGCCAGCACATAACCTCTCGCCGTATATTTTACCTGGCTGTATGCATAAAGCAAAGAATATTTTTAGAAATACAAATAATATATTCATATGTCTATGACGTATAAACTTCTTTATTATTCAATAAGAGCATGTCTTAACATAAAACAATTTTCACATATATTTACAAAATCTATGGGATATTTTACCATAAATTATGTACAATAAATTACAAAGTAGAGTTTGCCATATTTAAATTTTAGGCTGATGACAGGGATTTTCAATTCGAACAACGTTCTTGTTTACTTTCTCTTCATATTCTTCTAGTAAAAACATTAATTTTGGGCGGTCTAAAATGTATATATCTGGATGGTGCATCTATTCTTACATATCTTCTTTAACATTTTATTTTTTCATACATGTTGTATCTAAATAACACATTAATTCCCTTTAATACAGTGATGGATAGATTGCATTCCGATTATTCTTATATCGATGTGTACTTTTGTCAATATTTACAACTTACTTGAGAAGAATTTGATAGCTTTTTCGCAGTGCAATGTTACTCTAGTGTACAGTGTTGGTGTACATTGTCCCATAATGTTTGAAACAAATTTAAGTGCTTTAACCTATACTTGTCACCTCCATAATAGTCACAGAGCAAGAATTAAGAGATTCTCCAAGTACATTTTTCTTTCATTACTCATTATTTCGATGAGATACAATTTTTCTGTATTTTACGTTGCAGAGTCCATCTTCACTTTCATCTTGTGTTTATAACATTTAATTATCGTCTTCCTTCGAGCTGTATTCTCGCTCATATCTATTCTTTCCATTTAGATTTTTTATATATAAATTCATTCAATGAAGAAATTTTGTCCTACTCTTCTAATTTTTCGAGATGATTCCAATTCATTGTTAGCATTAACAGTATTTCCGAAGGGTATGTGTAATATACCTCTATAATTTTAAATATTTAACTATTAATACAATAAGAAATAATATAATGTACGTACTTCCCAGAAAAAATCTTCTGTAATGTCTCCGGATTTCTGACACTGACATTTATCTGTCAGTTACAAACATTTGAAATTTTCAACTATTTTCCATGGCATTCTTTCGGCTGTAAAATTTATTACCACAGATTATTTTATATATTATATTTCTTTTATCTCTAAATCTATAGAATATATAATAAAATATTTAAAAGTATCAGATAGAGAATTTAATTTTCTTTAATATTACCAAGAAAAATTTTCAAAAAATAATTTTCAGATCTTCCCATGAATGTCCGATTGGGAAATACGTAGTTAAACAAATGTAAAGTAGTATAGTTTTTGAGTAATCGTCCTTCCAACATCCCACATACATACACATATACACACATATCTACACACACACACACACACACACACACACACACACACACATCCACACACACACAAACATCATCGTAAAAATGTTAAAATCGGATTGTAGGGACATTAAAACGTGCTTATTCAATAAAATCTGGATATGCGATTTTTAGCATGAATCCAATACCTCTCTTAGCGAGAGGTAAAAACACCGAGGGTGTCAAAATTCTTCGCCGGTATGTATAGCTGTCAAATACAAACTACGCGTCGAATATTAATGAAACTTTCTAGAAACTGTTCAAACCATGGTACTAAGATGATAAAAAATTAGCTCAATCGAAAATGTGCTATTTGAATAATTTTCAATTTTGTCGGTCGAAATAGAACCCAGGACGCCCGAATCACAACTAGTTACAATATGTTATTTATTTACTCGTAGAAAAGAGAATCAGTCTTCTTTGAAGTACGGTCCTGAATGCCTCTCACTTGTTCTGCTCTTGTTTTATGAGGTGCGAATGGCGCGACATCTGCGGAATGTAGAACTTTTGGCTTTTATTTCATTTCGTCTTTGATATGTGTATTAAATTAATTGGAGAATAAGCAAATATTTTGTTAACTTTAGTGGCATGTTAACTGTTTTTATGTAATTATTTCTTAAATTTAATGTGGTGGGTTGGGCTTTGCTTTATAGATGGCGAGTTTGTCGAACGCTGGCAGGCGTCAGCTGTGTTTACACCAGTTTTATTAATCGCAATTCGTGCGCTAATTTATTGCTAAATAATCTACTTTTATTACTGGATTCTTACACTGTTTCATGAATTCTTCTGTGAGGAGTACTGAAATAAATTTGGAAGAACAAACAACTCTTAGTAAACTCTAAACTGCAGCCAAATTATTTTCTGTTTTACATCGCAGGAGCACTTTTGATAGCGAATTAATAAATGTTAAATAAGACTACCATTTGCTTTATATTTATTAGGATGGAACGGAGAATCGCATAAATTTCTTGCATATTTCAGTGTCTAGACTCTTATTTTGTTATAAATTTTATAAATCTATAAATACATTCGCCAAAGGATCAACTGGAGTTGACATTTTTATATTATTTATATATATATATATATATATATTATAGGACAGGTATGTAGTGTATAGAGACTGTTGACAACCTAACATGTAGGTATTATAGTTAGAGTAAATATAAATAGATACAAAATCACAAACTAATTTTAGGAAAAGATAATATTCTTCAGGTATTAACAAATACTAGTAATTGATAAAAATGTAATTAAATTCAATGAAAATTTACAGAAGTAATATTTAACTTTTAAATTACGATTATTGTAAACAGTTAACGATCTAGCTATGCTGTTAATTATGAGCACTGTCACGTGCAATACAGACTGTACCAGTAAACGAACTACTTCAAATGATTTCTATATTATTTAAGATACAATAATCTTTTAGAAAACCAAGGCGGACATCCGATTAGTGAAAAAAATATTCTTTTAACAAGAGGTGCTCAAGTTGGAATACAATGTAATGTTTTTACCTTCCGTCACCTTTACGTAAGGAAGATATTGTCTTTGGTCAAAAAAATCGACAGTGAGTTTCTATTCTAATGAATAAGCACATTTTGGGGTCTCTAGAATACGAATTTACTATTTATACGATGATGTCTGCATGTGTATGTGTGTGTGTGTGTGTGTGTGTGTGTGTGTGTGTGTGTGTGTGTATGTGTGTGTGTGAGTGTGTCGATGTGACGATCGTTTCAGATCGCATAACTCCAATACCACGATTCCAAAAATTATATTTTTTTCGTATTCCTCAAGTTTATATCCACATGCAGATGTGATTGGATTTTGGTTATAATTACTGTACCGAAAGTACCCTCATTTGCAACTTTTAACAGTTTTTCTTGAAAAAAAGCAGTAAATATCATTCATTGCCATTTAATGTTATATAAATCTTAAAGAATATATTATTCTCTATACGATTCGATTGCATTTTATACTTTAAATTCAATAGATACAGAGTTAAAGAATAATAAAGATAATAAATTTCATAAATCAGACAGCTATGCTCATCATGGAAACTACTAATATATTCATATAATTCAAATTGACAGATGTTAGTATCAATGAAACGAAAATGAATGTGGCAGAGATGAGGATGTTGAGATAGATGTTGGGGAAGACACGGAAAGATAGGGTAAGGAATGAAAGAATAAGGAAAATGGCTCGAGTAATAGAAGTTTCTAGAATGATACAAGAGAAACTATTACATTAGTTTGAACATTTCATGAAGAGAAATGAATAATATATTGGAAGAAGAATGAATAGCTTAGTAGTAGAACGTGGAGAAAGACCGAAGATTAGATAGAAGGACTATATTGCGGAAGACACGCAAAGCAGAAATGAGTGGAAGAAGAAAATAAAAAATAGCGACCCTTAACGAATGGGAAAAGCTAAAGTGTCAAGTGTACCTAATTTGCAAAGTTTTTTTATGAAATAATTTTACTGGAAATTTAGGATATTTTGCAAGAAAATGTATGTATTGGGTGCCAGCAGTATATAAAAAATTATATTGGAAAATTAGGAACTTTTAAATTTTGTATTAAATTATTCTCCATTCATTAATTATCATTTATTGTGAGGTTAATGATGTTTGTACCAAATATTATATTTGCATAATTATTTTTCAGAGATATCATCAGGTGAGCGTGAATAATTAAACTTATCTACCTGTTTGTTTACTCAGTTGCGTGTGGTAATTACACCGCCGACAGATGTAGATTTGCTGCGCTCAGTGGTCTCGGCCGCGCGCACGCTACAATAATGGGTATATTTTATACACATATTGTCAAAATGTTTTCAAATATGTTGCCTCCTATTTACACGATTTAGTTTGGGCACACGGTCGCTCTAATTAGTTGGGTAACACAAATGGTCTTATTCACGTTGCTGTGACGTTAATACAGATGAAAATATGCTCCAAAGTGTTCATGTTTTCATAAAAGAAAATCAGAAATTTTCCACTTTTAAGTTTTGATTTGTTTTTAATTTGAATTAAATTCCAAAATAATAGGCATCACTTTTGAGACATCCTGCATTTTTTTGTATTCCAATATAAACTGTGTTCATTATTATTTGTTAATACTTAAACTATCATATATAAATTTACAAATAAATTAGCAAGATCATTGAGATATTTTTTATTTACGTAAATATATTTAACTATTTCTATCTTATAAATAATAGATAGCTCAGTGATTGGCAAATAGTCCTTGTGAAATAGACCCGCCAGTGTTTCAGATCACAGGTGAGCAAAGCGCTTATTCGATGGTGAACAGGTGGTCGCGAGCGGGAGACTCGAGACTTCGATCTATGTCTTGTACCGTGGTTGGGATCGTGGGAACGTGAGAACCAGCGCTTCTGGTTCTGATACCTGGATACAGACCTTCTAGCGCCACAGTCAATTAACAAGCGCGCGTTAAAACGCATGATAGATGCAAGGTGCACGACAGTGATATGGGGAGTAAATACAAGATTAGAAATATGGTTGACAGAGGGAGAAGTTATGTTTGTGTTTCTAATATTTATATATGTTAATTTTTTTTAAAAAAATCAGAGCCTCTATTCTTCAGACTCCGTAATTTCTTCCGGATTCTTTCCGAAACGAACAACGATTGTAACTATGGAAACGAATAATATGAATAATGTTAATAATTACTCGAAAGTTCAGTCAAACAGCATTTATTCTTACTATATCAACATTTCGGTGCACTCTTGCACCTTCTTCAGGGTCTACAACAATTTTACAACAAAAATGTAATACATACAAAATAACATGGATATTATCACACTTACATAAGATCTTACAAATTGTTACATCTTATGTACCCAAAATACATTCGTACAAAACATTCAGTTAATTTATTAAACGTACAAAAAATTCAAGGAGCATACACACATCCATTTGCTTTAAAAAACGACAACCGAATAATATGGAAAATAGCCGGAAATATCCTATATTAGGATTCTGGTGACATCATTGATACGGACTCCTATTGGTCGTCTGTACACCAATAATGATGTAACAAGTTGTAGGATTAAATAAAATGTAACGAAATTAATGAAACTCAGTTTGGCCTGAAATTTGCCTTTTCGTTTTTGAACCTTTCCATTACACCAAAATATACGCTGTTAAATCCTTGAATATCAGTTCTTGCATTGATGTTATTGCAATCATCCCGGATATGTAATATTTCAAGAAACATACGTTTGGAGTAATTCTGCTCTTCCTCCAAAATCTTGAAATTTTCCCGAGCAATGAATGTGTGTATGCTCTTTGATTTTTTTGTAAGATGTTTAATAAATTACCTGAATATTTAGTACGAATGTGTTTTGTGTACATGAATTGTAACAATTTGCAAGTCTTACTGTAAGTGTGATAATGTCCATATTATTTTGTATGTATTACATTTTTGTTGTATAATTATTGTAGACCCTGAAGAAACTCAAGGGTACACCGAAACGTTGGTATAGGTAGTTAGAATAAATGCTGTTTGACTGAACTTTTGAGTAATTGTCAACATCTAATCCTCAGCACAGTCCAGAAAATACCCCTAAGTATGAATAATGTGTATTTTTGAGCATTCGTTATTGTTATTCGTTTAAGATGAACAATTATATTTAGCAACTTCGCATTTCAAATAACCACCACATTCACTTATATTTTGACTATTGAAAAATACATTTCTGATGTGTTTTGGTATATTATACATATACTAATCTTATCATTATATTAATGTTTAGACTTGGTAAAATATTAAAAGCAAAACTAAATTAAAATACAGTAAAAATGCAACATACAAAGAATATTATTAAACGTAGATGTGAATAGCAGAATAAATATCAATTCCTGAAGGTTTTCCTTCAACTCAATAACGTTTTATACAGAAAATAATATTTGGTTGAAATTTACACTAACGACAAAATCATCCATATAAATTAATGAGAATCGTATTTTTTTGTTCTAACAGGTCTGTTCGGTTATTGCAGCGTTGAATTATGCTTAGTTTTAGTTTACCGGTATCTCTGTTCATGTAAACAACATTTGCAATGTGTCTAAATGTTATTAACTATTTCTATTGTTATTAATAATGTTTTTAGTGTGAGTTAAGTGTAAATAATATTGTAGCATTCATTGTTGGTGGTAGTAACAATTAAAAATAGTGAAATAACAACTTGAAATTGATGAAGATGCAGATATTGTAAGTCAATTTGTTTGTTATTAATTATTCTGTTTTAGTATATTGTTAGTAATATGTGTTAACTGATTAATTTTAATATTATATTTATAATCTATATACAGGGTATTCATTTTAAATGAGCCAGCATTGCTAACTCGAGAACTATAAGAACTACAAAGACGGTTAAATGGACCAACAATTTCTATTTTACAAAGCAAATTTAAAGAAAAGAAAAATTATTATTTTCGACCAGTGGTTTTTATAAAACGAGACCTAACTTGTTTATATTAAATGGTGCGACCCTTGGGTAACTCCAGATGTAGTATAAATGTATCGTGACTTGAATCCATTGCAATTAACTAATTGAGATCTGTTTGTTATGTAAGATTGAATCCAACGCAAAAATTATCCATGAATTCCCAGCAACTCTAATTTGTAAACAAGTGTAAGGTGATGGACACGATCAAAAGCCTTTCTAAAATCCATATATATAACATCTACTTGCGTTCTTTATCCATATTCGAACTTAAATATTCAGTAAAGGGAACTAAATTTGTAGTAATGGATTTACCGGGACAAAATCCGTTTTGTTCCGGAATATAAGCCGATAATTAGTTATATCATTTATGTCACTGGATTTATGAATTAGCGTTATGTATGATGTCTTCCACATATCTGGAAAAATTCCGGCAACAAGTGATTCATTGTATAGAATATATAGCAGTCCTGTTAAATAATATGCACATGTACGAATAAATTTGGCTGGAATATAATTGGGTCCAGGACCTTTACTTGTATCCAATGTTAAGAAGTACTGAAAAATTGGTTCATGATCTAAATGCACTTTGTGTAAGTTAACTTCATTTGGGTGGTTATTTATAATGTTAGGGCAATTCGTAGAGGCATTATTATTTACAAACACTGATTCAAAGTAATTTGCAAATAAATTGCTAATTTCTTGGCTGGAATTCGCTTCACAATCATTATAGCGGACAAAATTTGGAATTTTATTCTTATTGTTTCTGATTATAGTGCCATTGTATGTATTCATGGAGACAAGGCTATTGACATTATAAATTATTATTATGTATAAGCAATATCAGTACATTAATTATATGACTATATAATTTTAAAAATATAACAACCAATAGTAGCCAGTCCATTAATATCCTTACAGTGATTAGCTAATACTCCATAACTTTTGATATAAAAGTTAATATTGATTAACGAGTACTACTTCTCAGTCTAGTTGCATATTCATGTATCCAGCCCAGAGTATATTCATAATTAACAAGTTATCCTCAAGAGACTCCCAAAAAAATCCGTTCACCGGTACGCCAGAGGCCGCCCGTTCCCCGATCCCGCTGATTTGCAAGTCAGATAGCGGCGACTTTCACACACGCCAACAAAAATCCATATCGTGATTGATGTATGCTAATTGGACGAGTCGCCGAACGGAGTGACTAACGTGGAGTTGGAGTACCATTGTTACAGTAACGACTGCATGAGAATGAACCGCGCCCGAATTTTTCTCTAATTCACGGAGGACAGCTGGATACAGCAGGCTCAGGCTAAACAGATAGAAACGGCAGGACAATATGCTTGTTAGTAATGGAAACATGTTTGATTAGATAGAGCAAGATTGATAAAGAGAGTTGGAGATGATGATCTACAATTATTCTGTACGAGGTGTGATTAAAAATTAACAAGAATTTTTGAATTTCGCACATATTCGTTTTCAATTGAGTTTATTATTTTATCACGTTGGTACCACAATCTGTGAAGTGTATATCAAATATCGTTTATATTGTTTGTATACAGTTTGACATGTTCGGCAATTTTAACCTTCCGTCACCTTTAGGTAAGGAAGGTATTGTCTTTGAGCAAAAGAATCGATAGTGAGTTTCTAATGAATAAGCACGTTTTGGGGTCCTTAGAACACGAATTTACCATTTTTACGATGATGTCTGTATGTATGTGTATGTGTGTGTATATGAAGATCGTTTCGGATCGCATAACTCCAATACCACAGTTCCGAAAATTATGTTCTCGTATTCCTCGAGTTTAGATGCATATTCCGACGTGATTAGATTTTGGTTATAATTGGTTCACCGGAAGTATCCTCATTTGCAACTTTGAATAGTTAAATATCATTTATTGACATAATATGACATTAATACATTGTGATTGCATTTTATACTTCGTATTCAATAGATATAGAGTTAAAGAAATATAAAGATATTAAATTTCATATATCAACCAGCTGTGCTTACCATATGGAAACTGCTAATATATTTAGATAATTCGAATGACAGATGCCAATATCAATGAAAAGTAAATTATTGTGGTAGAGACGAGGATGTTGCGATAGATGTTGTGGAAGACACGGAAAGATACGATAAGGAATGAAAGAATAAGAGAATTAACTTGAATGTTGGAAGTTTCTAGAAAGATATAAGAGAGACGGTTACATTGGTTTGAACATGTCATAAAGAGAACAGAGAGAACAGAATAGAAGGTAGAAGAAACAGAGGAAAGGATGGAAGGACTGTATTGCGGAAGACTTGAGAGAAAAGAAACTGAATGAGGACGAAACACAAAACAGGAAAAATAAAATAAAAAATAGCGACCCCTAACGAATTATAAAAGCTAAAGACGAAGATGTCAGTGTCAAGTGCAATTTGAATAGTTTGTTTATGAAATAATTGTATTGTAATTTATACAAAATATTAATAATATTTAAATTACATTTGGCAAAGTTCACAAAATTTCAGTCTCTGAATCAACCTCTCGGTCATTTATCAGAGACTGGCCCACTCAACCAGAACCACAGACGCGTTTCGCTCTTATTGGAGCTCTTCAGTGTGGTGATCACTACACTGAAATTTTGTGAACTTTGCCAAGTGTAATTTAAATATTATTAATATTATTCAGAGCAGTTCACCAAGTGTCGCATTTGTACTTTGTACATTGTACAGTTTTCTATTATACAAAATAAGTAGAATTGACGGAAGGTATTGTGCTGGCCACATCAGATTTTTTTAAATCATATGATTTAGAATGTTCTCTGGATAATTCCATATTTTCACTGATAATGTTACTTTCAAAATTTGATTAACTAAATTCTACCAAGCTTAACTTTCGCAACTTAATTGTAAATGACAGATAACTGTTTAAAATGATAGTGCGAATTTTGTTTTCCATGACCTACATGCTTTTCTTTCTCTCAAAAATTCTAGCGCAATTCTCGTATATCTAGTTAAATAAAAAGCTAAAACTTTTTAATTACCAATTGCTAAAACAGTTACCCATTTACCCTGAATCTTTAGCGATGCAAACAAAGCCATTATATTGGTCCCCCATGCATGTGTTGGGGTGTGAGTGTCAGTAGCACGTGACGCACGAGGGAGGAATCGCCTCTGCCTGGGCTGATGCACGCGTGTAATTATTCGTGCGTGGAGTGTCGTGTGTCTGCTGCAAGCCGCACGTGCCGGCGTCATCTGCTTCGTGTCCGCGGTGAAGTCTGCTGCCAGCAGAAGATATGCCATACGCCATACTGCTTCCATAAGGAGATGTGTTGGTTAGTGTTTATGGCCAGAGTGAGGTAATGCAATGAAATCATGAAATTGGAAATGAAACAATTGACAGTTATTCTAGACAGTTTGACTACATACATAATATGTAAATTATGGATCCCTTATAAAAGCGGAATATATACAGGTTAACATATTGTACTATTGAATGTAAAAGTGTCTAAGGGTAAGGTACTTAAGAGATAATTTAATTACTATACAACAGGGTGTAACAGAAATAAGTATAACCAACCCCCTCCCCATAAATTAACGAGTAGTTAAGTTGTTTTCATAATAATTTGATCCAGTGGCAATAACAATGAAACAATTGTTTTTGACAAATGTAAGTTGTCAACTTTTTACATCCCATTTTTAACATTTTCACGATGATGTCTATGTGTATGTATGCATGTATGTATGTATGTATGTGTGTGTGTGTGTGTGTGTGCGTGTGTTTGGATCCTCTTTACGCTCTAACTGAAATACTATCATTCAGAAAGTTTTGAAACCATGTATTTCTACCTTATTCTAATATGGAAAGAAGCCATTAGATTTTGGTGGCAATCGGATAAGCGGAAATGGTAGTTTACTTCAAGCTCAAGATAGTTTTTCTTCAAAAAACACCTTTAAGTGTAACTTTTTCTCAAAATGTTATTATAAAAATTAAAGATTATTCCATTTTCTACAAGTTTGCTTTAATTTTTTTACCTCTCGCTAAGAGAGGTATTGCATTCATGCTAAAAATCACATATCCATATTTTATTGAATAAGCATGTTTTAAGGTCCCTACAATCCGATTTTAACATTTTTACGATGATGTCTGTGTGTGTGTGTGTGTGTGTGGATGTATGTGTGTGTGTATGTATGTAGGATGTTGCGGAAGGACGATTACTCAAAAACTATAAGACTTAAAAATTGTTTAATTACGTATTTTCCAATCGGACATTCATGGGAAGATCTGAAAAGGTTTTGGTAACAATTGGACAACCGGAAGTAGAAGATTCTTGAAAAAAAATCTTCTAAATAATATTTTTTGAAAATTTTTCTTGGTAATATTAAAGAAAATTAAATTCTCTCTCTGATACATTTAAATATTTTATTATATATTCTATGGATTTAGAGATAAAAGAAATATAATAAATAAAATAACGTTATAATAAATTTTACAGCCGAAAGGATGCCATGGAAAATAGTTGACCAGTTGAACTGTTTGTAACTGACAGATAAATGTCAGTGTCAGAAATTCATAGATATTACTAAAGAGTTTTTCTGGGAAGTACATATACATTATATTATTTCTTAATGTATTAGTAGTTAAATATTTAAGATTATAGGTCTATTACATATATCCTTCAAAAATACAGTCAATCCTGATAATGAATTGGAAACATTTCGAAAAATTAGAAGAGGACAAAATTTCTTCATATAATGAATTTAAAATTAAACAATCTAAATATAAGGAATAGATATATGTAAGTACAATTTTTGGTGTAGAATGTAGGTATACAAGAAATGTTAAATACAATAGGGCGCCTTGACAAGCAGATATGGGGATATAATTTCTCATTCTAAATTTAGTGATTTTCCAATTCCATATGGTTTATTTTCCTCGACAAGTAAATTCCACACTTCTGGTGACAAATTAACTACGTGTATTTAGAAAATCTTGAAATTCTGTGACGAGAGGTATTGTGCTGGCCACAACAGATTTTTTTCTATATATTTTATGGATAAATTTATAAAGTTATATAAAAATTATATCTCGGAGCTTATGCTTTAAACACATCTCCGTGGTTACATAGTTCAGCTCAAATGTATGTAACTGACAGATAAATGTCACTGTCAAATAAATAATCATTTCAAATTAATAATTGTAACGTTTTAAAAGAAAACTTGTAAATAGAACAATAGTTTTATGGAATTGAACTTAAAATACATAATTTCTAGCATTAGCAAATATGCAGATATGTATTTAAATAAAGAAACAAATAAATATATTATCACGGTATATTATCCATTGCTGGGTGTGCTAATCTGATTTATACACACATTTCGGTAATGATCATGACATAATTTTATTGTGCGAGCGTTTACATCAAGGGTTAATTGTATGCCATTTAAAATTCGAATTATTGGGCGTTGATCGGGATCGAATTGGATTCCTCCGATTCGCGACCAGACATCAGGCATGCGGCAACGAGACCCCATAGGTAAATGGCGGGAGGTATTGTGTTGGTCACACCAGATTTTTCAATTAAATTTTGATAAATAAATCGATTAATAATAATTATTATAAAAGTTATAATCAGTAAAATTGCCTGCGTGTATACAGACACTGTGCTGGTATGGTGAAGGTCAGGGAAACGCTGCCCAAGCCCATAAAATTTATTTGGAACCCACGATCTAGTACTCGAAGAATAGCACTACAACACAAAGTGTCACATATGACAATTTGGAGAATATTGAAGGAACAACAGTTACATCCTTAAAAATGCAGCTAAAAGCATACTCTACAACAGGCAGATGTTGGAAAGAGTTGAGGATTCATTTCGTCGTCGCCTTCATGATAATGACGGTGGCCATTTTGAACATTTATTGTGATTTTATTTATGCCTGCATCATTTTTAATCATCTTTATGCGTTTTCTTGTTCCGTCAATTGTGGAGTTGTTCTTGGTCGACAACAGCCTATAAATATCCTACCATTTTGGGATTGTCCAACGGTCCACCCTGTTGTAACATTAAAATTTGACGCATGATTCTTATGTTACCTTAATCGAGGTATTCTATCTTTTATTTTCTCCGATTTGTGTAGAGTTTCATCTTCTGGTGTATCTGTCAATTTATTCAACAGTTTCTAACCATTGTATTCAGTCGCATAGTCGCATTTTGAATGTTGGCATCATACAGCGCGCTCTATTTTTCCGAAATGCATTTGTTTATTTTATTCAATCATATGGGGGGGTAATGAAATATGTGACAAAACTTTGAAGAATTTTAACTCAATATCTTGAAGGTTTATAAAAAAATGTTATTAAAAAATATTGTTGTAGTCGATGAGTTCTATCACTGGTTAAATTTAATGTACTTATTTCTGTTACACCCTGTATGTAATCTATTTTGCTAAACTATACCGTGAGAGGTGAAAAATGTCATATGAACATACATTCTATTCTATCTAGTTAAGTAAGTTCAAGAAATTCAAGTTTTATTACTGGTATTGTAAATTTATCAATTTAATAGCTCCTATATTCAAATGACATTTTTCGCTCGAAATGACCTCCCTAACAAACTGTTAAAGTTGTGTACACTTGTTATATAAATAAAAACAAAGACACTAGTCGGTTACTCAAAATTAATGACCAGTAATTTAAAGAAGTTTGCGATACTTATTTACTGGGTATGCAAATCAATAAAAGTTTGAATTGGGAATCCCAAATAGACACTGTAAAAAACTTGCCTCTGTCTGCTTCGCCCTTCGGAAACTAAGGAGCTTAGTACATATCTCTGTTCTAAAAACCTACTACTTTGCACATGGTCATTCAATTTTAAATTATGGCATTCTGTGTTTGGGAAACAGGGCACATTCTGAACGAGTTTTTAAAATGCAGAAGAAAATTATTAGAATTATGTTTAATACCCCATAATGCGCTGCGCAAACCCATATTTGAAGAATTGGGATTATTACCTATTCCTTGCTTGTATATCTTACATGCTTGTTCCTTAATACGACAATTTAATTTAAACATAACAACGCAAGGTGATATTCATAATTATAATACCAGGCAAAATTCTCTCATCCGACCGCCATCACACAAACATGACAAATTTAAATCGAATCCATACTACATGGCCATTATTTTGTATAACAAGTTACCAGAAAATACAAAATCTGATGTGGACACCACACGACTTCCTTGTACGATTATTAAACTATACATATTTTTTTAATAACTAAATTACAAAATATTGACAGGCTTAAGCCAAGCCCGAGAAATATTTTGATATACAACAAAAAATAATTCATTTACTACTATCATTCTTAAATTAACATTAATCTAACCCGGTTCTTTTTAAAGAGAGTTTTGATTACAACAAAGAAATATTTGATTACAACAATGAATATGACTAATTTCACAATAAAAATATAATATTTGTTATTGTACGAATCATAAAATTGCACGTATTTAACGTAATTTGACATGAACATTTATTTATTTTTTTGTCCTAATCCATAGCGAGCTTTATTATAAAAACAAAAAAGTATATAATTTTTAAATTTGCATATCTCGCTTATACAAAGAGCTAATTTAATAATACTTTATGTGCCAGACGCAGAAATTAATCCTCTAAAACTTTTATTTGAAGCATTTATTTCTAAAATCAAAATAAAATCATTTTATTCAAGAAAAACTGTTAACAACTTCAAGTAACGTATCACTTCCGGTTAGCCTATTTTAACCAAAATCTATTATGTTATTTCTATTGACATAAAAGTCTTGTATACCAAATTTGAAAAGTTTTGGATTATATTTTAAAACAGTTTTTCATTAAAATCTATTATAGGCTTCATGTAAAGTGCCACTTCTGGAAATTGTGTAATAACCAGAAAGGGAGGTGCACAACTAGATGTTATAGCAGTCCTAAATACAAAATTTCAACTTTCTACGGCTTACCGTTTTTGAGTTATGCGAGATACGTACGTACAGACGTCACGACGAAATTAGTCAAAATGGATTCAGGGATGATCAAAATGGATATTTCCGCTGAAATCTGAAAACCGAAATTTTTCGCGATTACAATACTTCCTTTACTTACGTACAAGGAAGTAAAAAACACAACAGATTTAAAATTGTTTAAAAAAAAAATTTTTAATGGAAAATATATATTATTCTGTCAATGAATATCTTAACATCTGATATAGTTACATCATATTGCTTATCTTATTGTATCATTTCTTGTAATGACGTCTCCTATACTGTATAGTCCAGAGGAACAATAAAGTATTATTATTATTATAAATCAGCCTGTATATTATTTCCACGTTTGCGATTAGTTCCTTTACTTCTTCTGGCACTACAGACTATAAAAGTCCTTGACCTGGTCTATCTGTTTCCTCCAGTATAACTTGTCCCCGGCATATCTTATTTTTGTCTCCTTCATGTCCTCAGCTACGCTACTCCTCCATCTATTTATTTGTCTGCCATTGATCTGCTTCCTTGAGGGTTGTGTTTGTATAATCTTTTTGTCTGAAATTCGTCGCCCAATCGATTTAGGTGTGTACTGGAAATATAGAATATTTTACAAGAAAATTTATGTGTGGTATTTGTATATAATACACAAAATTGACGGAAGGTAATGTGCTGACCACATCAGATTTTTTTATGTGTTATTACTTTCATACACAATTTAAAGCTGGCATACTTTCCTTTATATTTATTTATACTTTACATTTAACCTTAAAAAACTCTACCCTTGTCCTTATCGTTATCCCAATCCCAGAAACAGGAACTACCCCTACTGTCAGACGCACCCTGTCGTTAGCAGCACGTAACGCATTGCACATCCCATCGCCATCACGTTCACGTCCACGTTCCCGTTCATCTCCAGGCACAAGGCACAGGACTCAGGACTCAGCCCCAACCAACAACGTAGCCCCCGGCCTGGCATGGCGAGTCATAAAAGTCGCGTGGCCCTCTGCGCTGTACGTGTGCAATTATCCTGACATCCGCAACCAACACACCACCAGATGTTCTCGCCACGGGAAAAATAAACGGAGAGGATGATTGGATGAGCAGATTGAGGTGACGTGCTTTAATTGAAGGACGAAAATGTAATGCTTGTAACACGCGATACAGTGTCTAGGTTAAAAATATTCCATTGGTTTAAGGTAGTTGTCACTCGAGTGTACCTATTCAAAAACTTGTTCTATGTTCAAAATAAAAATTAAGCTAATGCAGTTTATATTTGCAATAACTTATATTTTCTAACATTGTATTATATAGACAGATTGCATCAAAATAGTTAAAAGCTAATATCAAACACTGTAACAGATGAATTTTCCTTATTTTTCCGTACAAAAGTTTTTTTAACTGTACCACTCGCACTAACACATACACAAGTGTCGTATTTCAAAATAGTCGCACTACAGTATGAATGTTGAAGAATAACTGTGGCAACGTCGCACTTAGACATTTATTGGTACATTCGGGTATAAAAGTAATAAGATATTTTGAGATATAATACTAATTCTAAACTACAAATGGAAACTGCAAAACAAATTAATATATTTCTTTCTTAAAATTACAAAAGTAGTATTATACTGTTTAAAGTTTTCATGCTTTTCACGTAAAATACCCATTTAAAAGATATTTCCTTCGAATGTACGTCTGAAATTCCTTTAACCAAAGATCACCTCTTATTCGCTAATACCAACCGGGCGTTGTTAACTGATACTCCATCTGGAACGCTTCTACATGGTTGTCAAGTATAATTCTACCTATTTATCGTATCTTCAGATGATAATTTTATAGAGGCAATAAAATTAAATCTGGATGGTAAATAATTTTCAAATTTTTACATAAAATCCGTTAATTAGCTTTCTATAACATACTAGTTTTTAGATTAAATGTCGGTATGGATATAAAAGTTATAATTTAAAATGTTGTGCTTATTTTGCCATTTCCTATTCTTCACGTGTTAAAAAGGCCAAATTTAATTGCAAATATTTCAGGTACCGTGTGGTCAATTGTTTTAAAACATGGAGAGCAGGTAGATTATATATAACAGATCGGCTTTATTTATAACTATAATCCTTTCTGCATCACAATGCTATTTATAAACTATTATTATTTATTGAATTACATTCACGTTCTCACCAATCCACCTCTCATATATCGATTCATAATTGCTAACTGCATCCGAACAACAATTTACACTTTACCGTCTGACATCTACACGTCGCCTACGCGTAACTTTGCTGTTCTACAACCACTCCAGGTACACTAAGTTACACTGGCTTGGTAGAACGATGATTGTCGGGACAATTAATTACTTAGAGGGCAATTAACAACGCTATATCGCGGTTCCGCATGGTTGGCATTGAGCGACGCGAACAGGCGCCTGCAACGTTGGTGGTTCGACGAGATTCAATTTACTCCAAGTGTAAGATGTAATCAGGAAATGTCTATGGAGTTTTTGTTACTGTTACGGATAATTGTGCTAAAATGCTACTCATTAAAGTCAACGCATTAGGATTTGATATACAGATACTTGTTTTTTGTTGGATAATTTAGTTAAATGGATTTTAATTAGATGTTTAATTGCTAATTTTTATTTATAACCTATTCTTACACGTGAATGTTTTTTTAGATATAACCTTTTTAAATTAATTACTGGTATTAAAGAAATAGAGGTATTACTTGAAACAAAATTAGTATGACAAAGAAATTGTTAAAAAAATCTGATGTGCGCAAAAGAATCTATATTTTCAATAATATTATTTCATAAACAAACTACGCAAATTGCACTTGACACTGACATCTTCTTCTTCTTTAGCTTTTCCCATTCGTTAAGGCCTATTTATATCAACGCAACGCAAGATGCAACGCAAGACGCAACGCAACACGCAACGCATTAGGTAACGCAATCGCAAAATGTGCATTTATAACCACGCTAAAATTGCTGCTGGTAACCAATCAGAAAGCATAGTGAAAATCGGGACTTCTTTTGAAATTTGACGTTTACATAACCTCAAGTGTGTAAGCTGTAAGGAGTACTTGCAACTGTGTATTATTATAATTTCTATTTTACACTATTAAAAAAAATGGATAGTGAAGATGAATTGGCTGCTTTAGCCATGGCATTTTTGATATTGAAGAAGAAAAAATTAAATAAACGGAGGAAACGAAGAAAGTATTCAGTAAGACCGATTAATCGGAGTCGAAAACAAAACGGGTTTTTTATAAATATGTTTTTAAAAATGAAAATGAAGGATCCTGGTCAATTTTTTATTTATACCAGAATGTCAGTTCCTTTGTTTAATAAATTATTAAGTTACATTAGTCCATCATTAAAGAAGAATAGCCATAAAGAACCAATTACTCCTGAAGAAAGACTCGCTATAACACTGCAGTAAGTAATGCATTCCATATAGTTATTTATTATTAGCTTGTTCTAAATTATGTTTATTTTGCAATATTTTCAGTTATTTATCACAAGGTGTGTCTATGCAAAGTATTGCGTGGACGTATCATATCGGAATTACAACAGTACATTGTATCATCAAAGAAACTTGTGACGTAATTTGGGATATTTTGGCAAAAGAATTTGTGAAACATCCATCTACCCAGGAAGAATGGTTGAATGTGGCCAGAAGATTTGAAGAAAAATGGAATTTCATTCACTGTGTAGGGGCGTTAGATGGCAAACATATCCATATTCAAGCGCCGAAGAACTCCGGATCATTATATTTCAATTACAAGAAGACTTTCAGCATTGTTCTTATGGCTGCATGTGATTCGGATTATTGTTTTACACTTATTGACATTGGTGCATATGGATCACAGAGTGATGGTGGAGTGTTTCGTGATTCAAAATTTGGACAAGCTTTGAACACTAATAATTTAAATTTACCTTCTGCTGAATTAATACCACATACCAACATAAGTATGCCATATTTTTTCGTAGCTGATGAAGCTTTTCCTTTAAAAAGTTATATTATGCGACCATATCCTGGTACACGTCTTTCTCAAGAACAAAAAATCTTTAATTATCGGTTATCACGAGCTAGGAGAACAATTGAAAATACTTTTGGTATATTAGTCGCAAGGTGGCGAATTTTAAGGTCTACAATACATGCTGATGTAGGTACGGTTGATCGAATTGTTAAAGCATGTATATGTTTACATAATTTTATTAAAAAAAACGAAGATAATGTAGAAACTTCGAAATCATATTGCCCACCAGGTTTCGTTGATTCTGATGATTTAGAGAACGGAATGTGGAGACAAGAAACCTCAAATTTACAATCAGTGGGTCGGTTGTCAACAAATAACTCCGCTAAATATTTATATGCATTAAGAAACAAATTAGCGACACACTTTGTCTCTGTAAATGGTGAAATATCGTGGCAGTATGATAAAATATAAGTGTATATATAATAATATATTTAAGTATAATACACTATTTTTGTTTTATGTATATAACAAATACTTTAATTTTACTGTATGATAGTTGGAAATAATGACAAAATTATGAAATAAAAAGGAACAACAATATTTATTTTTGTTTTATTGTATCTTGTAAGGAAAACAAATATATTGAGATCATATATAATTCATAAAAAAATATATATAAATTGAATCAAAATGATTGTACAAACATTGTAAAAAAATAAAATAAATGTATGTAGATAATATAACAAATATACAGCGTGATTTATTTAAGCTGCAACATATGAGAATTTTTTTAAATATTGATTTGACAAAAAAAATACTCTTCTTTCAAATTTTTGCTTGCATTGAAACTTCAAAAAATGCTTAAATATACTTTTTATATTAGGCAGATTGGCTACAGTCGTCTAATTTCTATTATTAATTTCAAGTAAAGTAACCTTAATTCTCAAAACGCACAAAAATGTTAATTGAAAACTTTGTTTGGAATTATCTAAGTTCAAATAAAAAAAATGAGTTGATTGTCAAACGTTTATTTTCCTGCTAATTTTTATATATTTCATTTTGTTTTTGTCAAGTCAATATTAAAAAAATTCCCATATGTTGCAACTTAAATCAGTCATATTGTAAAACGAAAGAAATAAAAAGTAAAAATAAAACATATTCGACAAACTAAAATATAAACAAAGAAAATCAAACCTTCAATATTATACATTAATCACATTCAAGCTCTGAAAGTATTTCCAGTATTCTTGCCTTTGCTAAATTTTTTTTACTTTTCGATAAATTCTGCAATGTTGTTCCTACATACTGTCCAAATGCCATATCTGAATCTAGTTTATTTTTAGTTTTAAAATAATTTGCTATACTATTTACAGCTTCGTCTATCGTCGTATCATCATGTTTCCTTTTGGTGGCTCTGGATTTGCTTGCAGTTGTAGATGGTGTTGTTACTGCTGCCATTGTTGTGTCATTTGAAGTTGCATGTGCTGGGAATGGCACGTCTGGCATAGTTGATACTGTTGCTGCACGTAGTTCATGCGAAGATCCACCCTCCTCTTCAAACTGTACTTCTTCAAATACAATCATGCTACTGGATGAAGATGATTCCATTATTTCTGTATTTTGAAGTATTTCGTTTGTTTCTTCGACGTCTATATTACTGGATGTTCTGTAACAGTGAAGACCAAGATGAAGACATATAGTTTTTTAAATGAAAAACCATACATATACATATTATTACTTTCTGTTTCGAACGTAAGGTTCAAGAAAACTCATATCTTTGTAATATTCCCAAGAATATTCATCATCTGCAGCACTTCCGGAGGGTTGTGCTAGTAGCTCTCTTTTTTCCTTGACGTACCGATCTCGAACTGCTCTCCAACGACGTTGAACAATGTCCACTGTTGGAAATATGAAATAGTAAATAATTTATACATGCACAAGATTACATTGTAGGTATAATGGCCATTGATATTATTTTCGACCAATTTCAAACATAAAAAGGATAATAATGCTAAACTTTGACAGAAATTAAATATCAGCATGACAAATATTATTTAGTTACTTATGTTGTAAGTCAACTTACCATTTGTATTTAAAATTTGAGCTATTTCTTCCCAAATTTCTTGTTTTTTCTTGGCGTTTTTAAAGTTTTTCTGAGATTTATCATACAGAATCGGTTGAGATTGAACTAGCTCAATCAATTTTTTATCCATCTGGGAAGCTGAATTATGTGATTTTATTTATAAAAAAGTCAAACCTTCCTTCTCACGTGGAACTAAATCACTCACTAAACTGTATGAATCTGACATTTTGAGAATTCAACATGCGCGCGCCTTTTGTGAAAATACTGACAAGTGATTGGTTACACGCTAAAGGACACGCAAGGCATCACGCAGAAAGTTGAAAGTTGGCCATCTCTTGCGTATCGTTCATTGCGTTACCTATTGCGTTGCGGTGATATAAATGGCCCGTATTACAAGCATGTGTTTTAACTCCTTACGTTACCTATTGCGTTTGCGTTACGTCTTGCGTTGCGTTGTTATAAATAGGCCTTTAGGGGTCGCTATGTTTAATTTTTCCACTAATTTCTGTTTTGCGTGTCCTCGTTCAGTTCCCTTTCTCTCAAGTCTACCGCTATACAATCCTTCCATCTTATCTTTAGCCTTCCTTTGTTTCTTCCACCTATTCATTTTTCTTCCAATATATTCTTCATCTCTCCTTATGACATGTTCAAACCAATGTAATCGTCTCTCTTGTGTAATTCTGGAAACTTCTATCACTCGAGCCATATCCCTTATCCTTTCATTCCGTATCCTATCTTTCCGTGTCCCCCAGCATTTATTTCAACATCCTCATCTCTGCCACATACATTTTGTTTCATTGACACATCTGTCAATTTGAGTTATCTGAATATACTAGTAGTTCCCATGGTTAGCATAACTGGCTGATATATGAAATTTAATGGCCCATATTCCGAGCGCACTTTTATAATAAAAACGCTTTTATGGAGCACACTCGTCATAAGAATATAATGTAAAAGTGCGCTCCATAAAAGCGCTCTTGGAATACGTGCCAATATCTTTATAATTTTGTAACTCTGTATCTGTTGAATATGAAGTATGAAATGCAATCAAATTGTATAGAGAATAATATATTCTTTAAAATTTATACGAACATTAAATGTCAATAAATGATATTTAACTACGTTTTTTCAAGAAATTCACATCTGCATATGGATCTAAATTCGACGAATACGAAAAAAAATTAATTTTTGGAATCCTGGTATTGGGGTTATATGAACCGAAACGATTTTCACACACATACACACACTCCAATACACACAAGCATACAGACATTATCGTAAAAATAGTAAATTCTTATTCTAGGGACCCCAAAACGTGCTTATTTATTAGAAACCCACAACCGAATTTTTTGACCTAAGTCAATACCTTCCTTATCTAAAGGTGACAGAAAGTAATAACACCCATATTTTTTTAAAATTTGTTTCATAGTAATAGAATTCGAGAAATACAGTATCTACTACTACTATTAAGACTAAAGAAATATGTTAGTACTCAAGAAAATAAAAGAATAATAATGAAAGAATAAAAAATGTAACTTAAAATATCACTCAATGATTTCTAGAAAGTAGAAAAATGAACAATTTTAGAACATGAAGAATTAAATCATATGTTGATCATATTTGGTTGATGGTAATATGTTAA
Source organism: Harpalus rufipes (assembly GCA_951394225.1). Classification (NCBI taxonomy): domain Eukaryota; kingdom Metazoa; phylum Arthropoda; class Insecta; order Coleoptera; family Carabidae; genus Harpalus; species Harpalus rufipes. The sequence continues at coordinate 9,231,711 of OX596275.1, forward strand.
TATATATGCTTGATGGTACATATTTTTAAAATATTTAACTATCAAGTGTATTGATGAGGGCGATTAATGCATGAGACAATTGTTGAAGTCATTAATCGCCAATTGACACACGTGTTAGTTACAATATTTTTCCGTTTACCGTATCTTACTAAATTGTGAAATCTAATTTTATTCCATGACAAGGTTTTAGGTTAGTATCCTTTGATACATAAATTTTGATAATTGTTCAGCAATGGTCTGTGATATCTATGCTTACCCACTAAAATCGTTATTAATAAAAAATTATGCATTAATAAGAGTCATTAATGAAGGATTTCCCATACATTAACATAACTTATTAATAAACGGTCAACGGAAAATATATAATAACATTAAAATTAACCACAATATACAGGATGTCCGGATTTTGATGGCCAACATTGGGAAATCGAATCTATAAGAGATACGACTTCAGTTAAATGGGACACGCATGTGGTACGCCCTTTGGAAGGCATCTTAGATGTGCTTTTGTTTTACCAAAAGTTGTCATAGGTTACTAGATAAGGGCGGAAAACTGATTTTTTACAGGTAAATTTTCGAGATCAAAATTATTAATATGTCAAAAATCTTCGTATTATACTGGTTTAGAAGTTGATATAGAATAGTTTTTGTAACAAGTGCAGGAAATTAGTGATTCTACGCTCGTTTTGCATGCAGTTTCAGAATCACGTTTTCCGCATTTGTTGCAAACTAAATGTATGATATTTTTAAGCGATCATGACAATTGCTTTTATACAAGAATTTTATATTCCTGGATATTTATATATTTCTAATTGTTTACAAATAATAGGTACTGAAAAGATAGAATCAATAAAATAATAAAATTTATTGATTAATTAAATCAGGATAATGATTGCATCTTTTACATCAAGTTATACTGTTACTTACATAACATTTCTTGTTATAATTTTATCACTTCCAACATCTCATATTAATAACACCTAACCTCAAATTACAAACTTCAACTGGCATTCATTATCATAACTACTCGATCAACAACTTTACCAATCATAACAAGAGACAATGACAACTTGAACGTTCTGGGAACACGCGTAAAGATAACCATTGACCGCACACGGAGCTGAGCTGAGCTGTCCAGTGTCCACGTGGGCGTCAGCGCCAGTAGCGGCGAAGTAGCGAGTCAACGCCTAGGTACATGGCGACAAGATAACCTGTAAAAGAAAGAGGTTAGGTGTGGGTTGATGTTCATTACGTATGATTGGACTATTCAAAGTAATGAATAACTTAGTGACTGTTTGATGTGTTTTCTAAAGCTGAAGAAATTGTGAAGGTAATTTGATTATTGATGTTGCAATAAAATGTTTTGACAGCTATGTTAACACTGATGGTTTTTACAGTACTCAACTGTTTCAAATTGTTTTTAGTTATATGTCTACTTCAATTATTTATTCGAGCAAATACTACTTTTATATTTATTAATTGCTTAATAGTTCAATAAAAAATCATACATTAATAATTCATTGCCGAATTCATAGTCAAATAATATGAACCATGAAAGGTTATACGAGGGTGGACTGAAAAATTCAAGGCTAAAACAGGGAGGAAGGAGCAGCACCAGACGCACAATTATTTTTTGTTAGGTTATGTGAAATGTTTCTGTAAATATTTACATTAATCCGAAAATTTGTGACCATTGGAATTTTTTGAATTAACGTGTATTACGAGGGTGGATTGAAAAGTTTCCGGAATGACATGAAAAAAATATATATATTTAACACGGACTACATTTTATTTTTCTACATAGCCCCCTCTGAGGTCAACACATTTGGTCCTTAAAATAAGCATTTACTGCTTCGATGGCTTTTTCGTTGGATCGAAATCTCTTTCCAGTGAGGAACGTTTTGAGTTTCGGGAAAAGACGGAAGTCCGAGGGAGCCAAATCGGGCGAGTACGGTGGATAGGGGACGATTTCAAATCTCAGTTCGGTCAATTTTTGTTGAGTAATACGACTTGAATGAGCTGGCGCATTGTCGTGGTGAAACAAAATCTTTTTCTTTACCATTCCCAGGCGTTTTCCTTGAATTGCTGCTTTCAGCTTGTCAAAAAGTGTGGCGTAGTATTGTCCAGTTACAGTTTTTTCCTTTATAAAGATAATCAATTAGCAGAATGCCTTTGGCGTCCCAAAAGATTGACGCCATCACCTTTCTTGCATGCATGTAACTGATAGATATGTCACTGTCAATAACAATCATTTCAAATAATAATAGTAACTTTTAAAAAGAAAATAGTAAATAGAACAATAATTATATGAAAAGGAACTTAATACAGTTACCAGCATAAGTAAATATAACGTTATTCGTACGGCTATGAATCAAGGTAATGTATCTGAATTAATAAATAAACTTACGTTACAGCGAAAGTATTATCAACAACGAGCATCATTTTAAACTGGAATGTCCTAACTTAGTCGAAACAATTTGAATTTTTGAAAGACGCGTGTTATATCCACCCTTATCACACACACTTATAGCATTTGCAAGGGAGAGAGATAAATGTATGCCAATTTGTTAATTCGTTCATGGTACAGATGACCTTGATTGGACCTTTGAATTTTTTTACTGTATGTGGCTGTAAGTAGACTTAACCATCTACGTAAAATGCGATCGGAAAACCCTGGAGGAGTAACTGGCTTCATGAGAACTCTTGAACTACTCCCAGAAATCTAAGATAGGGCCATGTTACAATATATCTTACAGGTTGCAATGACAAAAGTGACCAGCGCTTAAAGCCATCAATTTTTCAATCCATCCTTGTACTCGTATAAACAAATATCGTGTTAGAATTTGATTTAATTTGGATAGAACATAGGACTTCTCAAATTCTTTGTGTGACTTGTTTGTGCAGTTCAAGAAATTCTTTAAAATAACCTCTTTAGAGACTAGACCACTACAGAAAATGAAATGAGGTGGGTCGGCCTCTCCGCCATAACTCTTCTTCTCCTCCATCCAGTTTTAACTTTTGCAAAGTCAAAGCAAAGCGCAGGTGAACATGTGCGATCATTTATCCACATTCCATTTCGCACCCACAAGGCATGTCACATCAGTAACCTCCAGCGTGGCGTGTCGCTCGGTCTGGCATGGCACACCACGATGTATCGGTGAGATTAATCACGTGACGCGTAACGAGCCGGTGTCGCCACGGCCGCCTTGATCTCCCAGCTACCGAATAGACTCTCTTCTCTATGAGATCAGTGCGTTTGCGTTTTAATTACCTACATCACACTGTGGGCGGATGAAGGTATTTTCACTTCATTGCACCTAGGGCTAGGAGTTGAAGAGGTAAACACTACGTGCATGAAATAAAATACAGCAATATGAACACATTTCAGAAATAAATCTACTAGGAAAAATTGAAATGAAGATAATGGAACATTTTTTGTTTTCTCGATTAGGTGAATGACTGGGCGTTTATTGTTTAGCTTTGTTTTATAGTGATGTCAATACCAGGGACTGAACCGAAATATATTTATGGTACAGGTTCGGTTCAGGTTCAGGAAATAAATATCGATTCAGGTACAGTGTCGGTTCAAGAGAAATAAAATTTGAAATTTCACTGAATTACAATTTAATAGTATTAGCCATGGAATTAGAGACAAGAGATGAACAAAAACGTAACGTTTTATTACGTCAGTGTCAGAATAAAGATTGTCAAAATATTTTTTTCTTCAAACGTCATAAAAGTAGCATCTTTTGTGACTTGATTCACAAGGTAGAAATAAAATAAATAAATATCCATAGAAACTATACAGAATCAACGAATAAGAAATAGCCTTCCTTAATAAAAGAAACCTGTAATATCGCCCTAAATGTCACTATAACACGCTAGGTAACCTAAGAAAAAGTTACTAAATACGATCCATAGCTGTCAAATTTAAATATATAACCTGTGAATTGAAATATAAACAGAGTTTACTTTTGAGGAAATAACATTATTAAAGAATAGCAGACTTACAGATTACAATTACAGGAACGGTAATGGGCATAAGAATACTTAGAATTAAAGTGATAAGAAAAGATTATATTGTTTTGCAGTGATTCGTGGACATATCTTTCAGCCACACTGTTAGATTTCCATCCAATTGAACTTCAGGGAACTTACATTACATTATAATTCTTCAAAATCCAACATAATTGCACACAAGGAGGATATAAAATTGCACAGTTTTTATTTAAACGTCAAAACGTGAAAATGTTTATTTCAATGTTTATAACCCAAAAGGGAACAAATAAGTATCCATAGCTACAGGGCAATTGAAAACGCAAACGTAATTTACGTAAAATGTAACGTCAGTAGTAGATATTTTTCTTTAAATATCTACGTTTGAAGAAAAAATATAATGTGTCATTCGGAGTAAAAGTGCCTTTGTGTGCCTCGCATGCATTTATCCGACTCGCTTCGCTCGTCGTTTAAACTTCCACGCTCGCCACACTCCTAATAACACAATATACTATTACGTATAAAACGTTATGCTCATAGATTAAGGAAAATATATAGTAGAAGATTGGGTATCTCTCCAACAAACTGTGATAACAAGTTTTAGTGCCGTCTATGAAAAGGTCAAAGAACTAAATTTGACAGCCGAGAAAGTGGCGGGAAATATGAATTCATTTTGAATTATTCGAAATTTTATTTCTTGAAAATGTAATTAATAAAAAATCTATCGAAAATAGATAATTTATTAGACATTATCAAGAAATGTGAAATATACGTTGAACTATAAATATGTTAATGTCTTTATTTAAAAATATATACATTAGGTTATTTAAATCAAATAATAAATAAATAACTGCAAATCTCAAACTACACGGCGACAACTATTCAAATTTAAGCACATACTACTCAAGGAACCAAATTTGAATTATTATTATTATTACAAGAGGTAATTTTATTTAAAAAAGGGATGTTACTTTAAATGTCTGCCAGAAATGCACTGCTTCATTGACCTCGTTATCGATGTTCGTCCACTTTTTAACAAATCTACCCTCTTCTATACTCCTTTTTTTTCTTAAAACTGACACCATACTATTTCAATATTCTTTGATGAATCTTATGAAGCTTCACGTCCTTTCGCCTAATAAAATAATGTAATATTTTGCTGCTCTTCTACACTTTAAATATCTACGAGCACCACCATGATGTAAATTCACCCTCGTATAATAATGCTAGTATGAAAACTAATATACTTACCGAAAATATATTGAATGATAAAGTACTCTATTGTAATACACATACAAATTCACAAATAATAGTTTTAAATGTCAAAGAATTTCGAACGATGCAATAGAGAATTGTGGGAAATTTACAGCAGTTCTCAAACATATGTTACCTTTTTATAGTATTTTGACATTAAAGTTTAAGAAACCCTGTAAAATCTGTACTACTAAAGCCATCTATGAAAGGGTCAGGAAGTATTTCCAAAGGCTAGTACAGGGGGGTGAAACTGTATACAGAAACGTGATAACAAGTTTTCAATCTAGTAGCGCTTGGAAATACTTCCTGACCCTTTCATAGATGGCTTTAGTAGTACAGATTTTACAGGGATTGTCAAACTTTAATGTCAAAATACTATAAAAAGGTAACATATGTTTGAGAACTGCTGTAAATTTCCCACAATTCTCTATTGCATCGTTCGAAATTATTTGACATTTAAAACTGTTATTTGTGAATTTGTATCTTTATTGCAATATATTACTTTATCATTCAATATATTCTCGGTAAGTATATTAGTTTTCATACTAGCATTATTATAGGGGGGTGATATAAAATACAACAACAAATTAATAATATTTCAGAAAAAAATCACATGAAATATTTGTAAATCCTGCATAGTGAAGACACATTCTTGCAGAAGTTGACAGTGCCCAATAGAAGAAATGGTTTATGTAAGTGGACCAGGAGAATTTACATCATGGTGGTGCTCTTAGATATTTACACCGTAGAAGAGCAGCAAAATATTACATTATTAGGCGAAAGGACGTGAAGCTTCATAAGATTCATCAAAGAATGTTGAAATAGTATGGTGTTAGTTTTAAGAAAAAATGAGTATAGAAGAGGGTAGATTTGTTAAAAAGTGGACGAACATCGATAACGAGGTCAATGAAGCAGTGCATTTCTGGCAGACATTTAAAGTAACATCCCTTTTTTGAAATAATATTACCTCTTGCAATAATAATAATTCAAAATTTTGATTCCTTTAGTAGTGTTCTTATTGTCGCCGTGTAGTTTGAGATTTGTAGTTATTTATTTATTATTTGATTTAAATAATGTAATATAGGTATATATTTTAAAATAAAGACATTAACATATTAAGTACTGTATTTTTTTTTTATAGTTCAAGATATATTTCTCATTTCTTGATAATGTCTTCAATAAATTATCTATTTTCGATAGATTTTTTATTAATTACATTATCAAGAAATAAAATTTAAAGATTCGAATAATTCAAAATGAATTCATATTTCCCGCCACTTTTTCGGCTGTCAAATTTAGTTCTCTGACCTTTTCATAGACGGCACTAAAACTTGTTATCACGGTTTATAAGGGAGATACCCAATCTTCTACTATATATTTTCCTTAATCTATGGGCTAGTAGATTGAAAACTTATTATCACGTTTCCGAATGCAAGATTCACCCCCCTGGTTTTGCTTTTTTTCGTCTCTTGTTTCTAATCCCATGGCTAATACTATTAAATTGTAATTCCTTGAATTTTCAAATTTTATTTCTGCAGTTATGAAGTAGGCAAAATGATTTTTTTTTATTCGGATGTAGAAATTTTTGCTTTACAACATCCATTTGAAACTTTTTGTCTAAAATAATTACGGAAAAACTGATTTCCCATGTTAAACGCCTATGTTTAACTTTCCGTAATACACCATGTATACAGAAGTATATTTATCCAACATACAACAGATAGTAATTAAGTAGAGCTTTTATAAAATACTAGTTCACCAAAGCTATAAGACACAAGCTACCATACATACAAAACAGGATCCTAAGAATGCATAAGTAATATAACATTATATTCAAATATTTATTCAATTGATACGTTGCTCTATTTGTAAAAGAAAAACCATTAAAGTTACGAAACTGCTGCCTATCTCACAGGGATCAAACGATGCATTGAATAATCAAAGTTACTAATGCAATCCGAATCCGAGTTCAATGGTCACCTCTGCACCATCTGGCCGCTTGGACTGTGGTACAGCAGCACAGAGCAGTCCCGCGGTGACATTCTACGCATACTTGTGCGCTATTATTTATGACGTTGGCTGGCGCCAACTAGCCACGGTCAGTGCACGAGTGCTCGCCTTCCTTCGGGTCTCAGTCTCACTGGCCCCCGCCTCATGGACTCATATGCGCAAGGATCATGTGCTCTCGTTTAGGAAAACAATAAGGAGACAGAAATTTATGGAGAGTAGTAAGATAGAAAATACAGAACACAAAATTATCGGAAATGACACTAGTAGTTGACACTTTGAGGTTAAATTTCAATAAGATAAACACATTTGACTGTTTTTAATTTTGTTTACTGTGAATATAGTAGTAAAACCATCTGTGTTGAAAATGTGTAACTATGACAACCTTTTGACACAAGCAAGTCACGGTGGGAGCGGTCCGAATCACGCTGTAAGTAACAACAGCGCGCTAACAGTTGGTCCGAATCATACTCACAACGCTTAAAGTTTGCGCTGTGAGGTGTATGACGTCAGATGTGACGTCAACATTTCATGCTCACAGTGCTCACGTTGAAGAGCATAGGCAGTGTAAGCACTGTAAGCACGCTTGTTATATTTGAGGCCATTACGCGCCGAACAATGAAGTATGTACTCGTAATATTTATTTCTACAAGATAAATCCCAATAACAATAATTTTGCATATAACAAGAAGTGGTACAGGTTGTACATATGCAGTATTTATAACGAGTATGTTATAAACATTATTATACCTAGATAAACAACGTACATCATAAACATAATACTTAATAATAAACAAAGAAAAATAATAATAATGAAGCAGTAGAAAAAGAAATTATTAATAAATGAATAGTTTGTTTTTAAATGAATTACAAAGTGTCCGAAAAATCTAATTCAGCGCTTACAAAATTTAATGCAAGACATATTGAAATTAGAGGTGAATTATAACTTAAAGCATTTCTAGCAAACTTATATAAAAATGTTGATGTATTTCGGACATTACGTGATTTTAAATAGAAATTTAAGCTTGCTAAGAGAGTGGAATCATGAACCAAGTTGTTTACAATTTTGTACCAACAATTTAGTGACCAGTGATTCTAAATTAAAGGCAGTTAATAATTCTTTATAATCCAAATTTGGCCATACATGTTTTATTCTGTGGTAAGATATTTTGGGAAATCTTTTTTGAACATTTTCTATTAATTGTATTTGATATACATGGTATGGATTACAAATTATGCAACCATATTCGAGTTTACTGCGTATAATTGCGGAAAACAGAGATTGTAAATTAATTTAACATCCTTTCAATATTTTACTGAAGTTACTCGATGCAGATACATCATTAATATTGTACTTAAAATTCAACAGACTCTTTTTACGAGTAATACTCATAACTTGACATTTATTTTCATTAAAATACAATTTATTTTTTAAATACCATTGTAGAACGTTATTAATATCAGACTGCAATTTGACAAATGAAAGTTGTTAGCGAAGTAAAGCTCTTCGCTCCAATTCACGTCTCCTATTTCCCATAACAAGAGCGACGTATAGGATTCTTTCATCATCTTCGTCACTACTTAAACTCGAAGACGAAGACGAAGAATCAATAAACATTTCTGAATCACTATCATCGCTCTCACAAATGAGGGAAACTGTTTCCATCAGAACTATTTTTTCTTGGTTAATCATTGCGCAGAGGTTATACATATATGTTACAAATGACAAGTAAGAAGTAAGCGCGCTTACGAACAGTCCGAATCGTTAACGTCCTGACAGTCGTCAGCGCGCTCAATCAAATCGGACCAGCTGTGAGCGGTCTAAGCACTGTAAGCTATGATAGCACGATTCGGACCGCACCCGGTATCATTTGTGAACGTAAGCATTACATCATTTTATGACGATCCGTTGAGGTTTTTAAAAAATAAACTATTCTAAATGAGATTAAATTATAATTTTTTTAAAACCATTTAAAACAACATTTTTTTCTAATTTCTTCTTCAAATGAAAAGACTGATATAATAATAGTAATTTAATTTTCTAAACTTATGAATCTTTTTTACCTCTCGCTAAGAGAGGTACTGAATTCATGCTAAAAATCGCATATCCAGATTTTAGTGACAAGCACGTTTTGAGTTTCCTAGAATCCGATTATAGCATTTTTACGATGATGTATGTCTGTGTGTGTATATTATGTGTGTGTGTATATGTGTGTGTGTGTGTGAATGTTGGAGGTACGATTTCTCAAATTCTATAAGACTAAAGAGCTGTATAACTACGGATTCCTCAATATAACAGTAATGTGAAGAGCTGAATAGTTTCTGGTAATAATTGGACAACCGAAAGTGGTAGTTTCTAAAAAAAAAATTCTAAATATTATTTTTTGAAATTTTATGTTACTACAAACAATAAAGATAATTAAATTTTCAATCTGACACATTTAAAATTTTATATCTCCTATAGATTTAGATACAGGATGTATCAAGATAATGGGACAGTGCCATTTATTCGTGAATATGAAAAGTTACACAAAAAAGTGATTAAGATATTTTGTAAAGCATAGAGGGGGACACATTTTGGCATTACTATTATTATTTTAGAACCAGTGGTACTCAATTTATGGATCAATGTTATATTTTTTTAAATGGCATAATTTATTTTTTATTAACTCATTAAATAGCGAAATTTGTTCTGAATTCAACAATATAATTATATCATACCCTTACATTGCGAAAAATTTGATAAAAATTAATTCAAATTTAGTATTTTACTTTTTTTAAGCAGGCTAAGCAAATATTGAACTATCAAAACAAAAGAAAATTATCTGTTATTTTTGTATATCATTGTTACGTATTATATTATTTTTTCGAAATGTTCCAAAATTGGTTTTTTTATTTTTTATTTCGAGTAATTACTATTTAGTCTTGAGTAATTAGGATAACTTTTCATATACATGAATAAAAGGCACTGTTCCATTATCTTGACAAACCCTGTAGTATACAGAATAATCTGTTGTAATAAATTTCGTTGCCCAAACAATTCCATGGAAACCAGTTGAGATATTTAAATGTTTGTAATTGACAGATAAATTCAAAATGTCAGTGTGAAAAATCAGCAGTTTTACTAACAATACTGAAAGATTTTTTTGGGAGGTATGAGTATATTTAATATATATTATTGTATTCTAAATTAAATTTATATTTAACAGCATAGTTACATTAATATTACATATATCCTTAAGAAATACCGCTAATACCGTCAATTAATTTGAAGAATTCTGAACATAGAAGAGTAGGACAAAATTCCTCATAGAACGAAGAAGAGATATGTGGGTCCGTGTCAGAATAACAATGAAAAACATTCAACATAGGAAACGCCTATGGTTGAGATACATAAACAAAAGAAAGTATAAATATGCATATAAATAACTAGTATCCTCATATACCAAGTGTCAAAATTTTAGTGCAATTAGTATTAAAGTTATTAAAAAATGTGCACCTTCAAAGAACTGCAACTTTTCCGCATGTGTTTATAACGTTCCTCGCCTTCTCTTCACCTTTAGTATCACCTAATAAAAAAAAAATCTGATGTGGCCAGCACATAACCTCTCGCCGTATATTTTACCTGGCTGTATGCATAAAGCAAAGAATATTTTTATAAATACAAATAATATATTCATATAAATCTATGACGTATAAACTTCTTTATTATTCAATAATAGCATGTCTCAACATAAAGATATTTACCATAAATTATGTTACAATAAATTACAAAGTAGAGTTTACCATATATAAATATTAGGCTGGTAACAGCAATTTTCAATTCGAACAACTTTGTTTACTTTCTCTTCATATTCTTCTAGTAAAAACATTAATTTTGGGCGGTCTAAAATGTATATATCTGGATTGTGCATCTATTGTTACATATCTTCTTTTACATTTTATTTTTTCATACTTGTTATATCTAAATAACCTTAATTCCCTTTAATAAAGTGACGGATAGATTGCATTCCGATTATTCTTTTTTCGATGTGTAATTTTGTCAATATTTACAACTTACTTGAGAAGAATTTGATAGCTTTTTCGCAATTCAAAGTTACTCTAGTCTACAGTACTGGTGTACATTGTCCCATAATGTTTGAAACAAATTTAAGTCCTTCAACCTAGACTTGTCATCTCCATAATAGTCACAGATCAAGAATTAAGGGATTCTCCAAATACATTTTTCTTTCATTACTCATTATTTCTGACACTGACATTTATCTGTCAGTTACAAATAATTTAAATTTGCAACTATTTTTCATGGCATCCTTTCGGTTGTAAAATTAATTACAACATTATTTTATATATTATATTCCTTTTATCTCTAAATCTATAAAATATGTATAAAAATATTTAAATGTATCAGAAAGAGAATTTATTTTTCTTTAATATTATCAAGAAAAATTTTCAAAAAATAATATTTAGAAGATTTTTTTTCAAGAATCTTCTACTTCCGGTTGTCCAATTGTTACCAAAACCTTTTCAGATCTTCCCATGAATGTCCGATTGGGAAATACGTTGTTAAACAAATTTTAAGTCTTATAGTTTTTGAGTAACCGTCCTTCCAACATCCCACACACACACATCCACACACACACACACACACACACACAGACATCATCGTAAAAATGTTAAAATCGGATTGTAGGGACCTTAAAACGTGCTTATTCAATAAAATCTGGATATGCGATTTTTAGCATGAATCCAATACCTCTCTTAGCGAGAGGTAAAAAAGAATACCGTGAACGCGCTGTATAGCGATACAGTTTCTTATAGGTATGATGTGTAACTAACAACTGATTTATTACTCCCTGGTTCATAAATATTCTATTAATTCAATTACTAGGTACTAAATTGAAATGGGAAAATAATATTTATTCATTTTCAATTACAGTTACACACACATCTGTTCCAGGTAGAAGTAGGTAGGTAGGTTTATATTTTGTTCTATTCCTATAAAAATATATCCCTATTATTTCAATTTTTTCGATTAATTATAGTAGTCATAATTAACTGTCGTGAATTATGGTTTCATAATGCATTCGGCTCGGCCAATCACAGAACCAGAAATCAATTATTCCCGTTTATTTTAATTCTGTCGCGATCACCATTCCTATGACTGTCTGACAGTTTTGTTATTAGCACTCATCATTTTGTATTTTTATGATTACGTTTTTCAATCGATTTCTAACGTTTTGAAAGGTGCTAAATTACATTAAAATGGATACTGAGAGCGACGAGGAGAACTGAGGCCCTCCATAAATCTTCAGTGTAGTGATAATTTAACAATGGATAACACCACCCCGTCTCTGAATCTTAACAACTGTACAAATTTTACATCTTCACGCTAATAAATATGTAGTTTCCTTAATAAATAGTAATCAATAATCAATTTTATGTTCCGCATTCCAATAAATTGTGAATTTGTGAAGTTGTTACTATATTGTATATTGTGTTATTAGGAGTAGAAGTGATAACTTGTGTGGCGAGTGTGGAAGTTTGCACGACGAGCGAAGCAAGTCGGAGAATTGCAAGCGAGGCACACAAAAGGTACGGTTTCCTAGACGCGACAAGCCGCGGCGACCGGTCGCTGCGACTTTACTCCGATCATTTCAATTTCAATTTATAGCAGCATTAATTTTTTATATTATTTCATTTACATTTACCTGATTTTCCTATTTTCTCTGCAATCTCCTTCCATATTTCGTTTTTATATATTACATCTTTATACTTATCATTACTACTATCATACAAAACATTATTTTCTCGAACTTCTTCAACTAATTTCTCACCATTTGCGGCTGAAAATGCTGATTTCGCATCCTGCCGCCGGCGACTGTCGCGGAGTACTCACTATATGTACCAGTCATTCGTTTGTCGCCGCGGCAGATCATCTGCCGCGCAATCACGGTCGCGCCAAGGAAACCACTTATTATAATTTGCCTACAAGCAGAGGTGTCGCGCGACTAGTCGCCGTGGCTTGTCGCGTCTAGGAAACCGTACCTAAAGACACTTTTACTCCGAATGACACATTATATTTTTTCTTCAAACGTACATATTTAAAAAAAAAATCTACTACTTGACGTTACAATAATTAAAAGTATTTTACATAAAGTACGTTTGCGATTTCAATTGCCCTATTGTTATGGATACTTCTTTGGTCGCTTTTTGTTGTAACTATAACTTTTTACTAAAGAATATTTTTATAAATTATTTAGCTTTACTACTTATTAGTCGGTAAGTATTTTACGATTTTTATATAAATTTGTTGTATTTCGATTATGGTTTATTGTCCATTTTCTTCCAGGTCTTAAGTCAAAATTTGAAATTGAAAATAAGGATTAATGTGCCCCATTTTTATTTGGCTTACTGTAGGTAGGTATATACAAAGTATGGTACAAATATTGGTGAAGGTTTTTGGCGAAACCAAGATTTATGAATAGTGCAAATGTTTTCAAGAGAACCGCGAAGACATGGAAGATGACAAAAGAGCTGGGCGTCCTAGTATATTAACCACCGATAAAAGTTTGGCAAAAATTGAAGATATTGCGGTTAGTAATTGGGGGTTGTTTTTGTTACTTATAGTTCTGTGGAATCGAAGAATTTCCTTCTTAGCGGATGCTAAAAGTTGTCCAACAGAAATTTATATCTGCCAACTATTAATTAACTACATCAAACAAAAATGTATTGTGGACTGTCATTAGATTTATTTGGTTTTGATGAGACCCGATGCTAATATTGAAATATAAGGGTCAATACTGAGAATATTCGAATTCGAGAGCCGATCCGGATACTGGAATTTCATATCTCATCCTCATATTCGAATCTAAGATCCGATACTCAAATCCGTTTCCAAGATTCGATATTCGGATCCGGATTCAAGATCCCATACTCAGATTCGGATCCAAACTCCAATACTCAGATTCGGATCCAAAATCCGATACTCAGATCCGGATCCAAAATCCCATACTCAGATCCGGATCCAAAATCCGATACTTAGATCCGGATCCAAAATCCGATACTCAGATCCGGATCCAAAATCCGATACTCAGATCCGGATCCAAAATCCGATATTGAGATTTGGATCCGAGATCCGGATAGGTCAATATTCAATTATCCGAATATCCGGATAATTTTGGATCCGAAACCGAAACTATCCGGAACCGGATCGCACCACTACTCCAGAGATGAAAATTCAGTCGAAAACGTGGATTGGACATGGTGAGTCGAAGAAAGCGAAGTCAGTTCAATCGGCAGGAAAGATAATGGTGTCAGTCTTTTGGGACGCCAAAGGCATTTTGCTAATTGATTATCTTGATAAAGGAAAAACTGTAACTAGACAATACTACGCCACATGTTTAGACAAGCTGAAACCAACACTTACTTCAAGAAAAACGCCCGGGAATGGCAAAGAATTTTTCACCACGACAATGGGTCAGCTCATTCGTCATAATGCTCAACAAAAATTGACTGAATGAGGTTTGAAATCGTCCCCCATCCACCATACTCTCTCGATTTGGCTCCCTCGGACTTCCATCTATTCCCGAAACTTGAATATACATAAAATTTATAATTTAATACCATTACTCCATAATATTTGTTGTTGCAAATATTTGCAACTGGTACAGCAACAGCTGGTTTGTGATATTTTTTGCCCAAAAACAATACCGTGTCGTGGTGCGGTAGGTGTATTCGCCAGGCATGGCCCTTTGTGACTTTTTCCTCTTATTGTAATTTTTTACCAAAGCTCGTACATAATTTACTAAATAAAGTCAAAATTAGATTTGTAATAATGCATGAGGTACTAAAAGAACTGTGAACAGAACGGAAGTAGAAAAAAAATCAACAATGCATTTTTGTTTCACATGCAAGAGTAGCTTGCACCATGACATTAATATTAATCGTAGATTGGAAAAAATGATTACGTATGTGTGTTAAGTATGCGCCTACAATGAGCACGGTATGCACTTTTGTTTCTCCGAAAGAAAAATTATCTGGGAACTGTGCTATGTTTTATTTTCCCATAACATACCTGCAGCTATAATTTAATATTCAAATAATTAAGTAATGTTTTATAAATAATACTTTTATTGTCTCGTACATTAATTGTTAAATGTTTTATAGAAATTATTCTATAAAAATACTTATAAGGAATGTAAGTATCATATGACGGTTAAGCCTGATTTATCTCTTTCATTAAAATTTAATTAAATAATTTTAACAATGAAATATTATTAATTATTATATGTACTGAGTGTTAACACAATAAGTATTATATACATTTAATAATTTCAAAGAATTGATTATAGTTGTTTGTTGTTTTTATTGAGTATGCATTATTATAAAATGATAGCATTATAATATATTATCCGACGGTATTTAGTTAAATTAGTAATCTAACCGTCGGATAAATAGAATATGCAGCAGAAGCTGAGTAAATTGCTTGAAAACTATTTCATATAAAATATGTAATATACAGAGTGGTGACCGGCACAGCCGAACATAGGACTTTAACTTGTAAAATCAGACTTTCCTAATTTCCTGCTTCCCTAAATATTTTAGTTAAAAAAGATTAAATAAAAGATGTAGAGCATAAAATTCTACATCGGAATCAATAAGAAATAATGAATTTTGTATGCCTTGTAATGGCAAAAAATAGGTATGAAAATGTCGAAAATCACCTCAAAAATAGCAATAGCCATAGAATTGAGACAAAATAAATAACAAATATCAAACGCAGGGGTGGCCAACCCAAATGATCTTGCGGGCCACTTTGGAAATGCATCATAACTCCGCGGGCCGCATATAAAATTATATATCCTCAGATTATATTTAGACCCACTATAGACATTTTTTGAAGTGAAAAATTGAAACATAATGAGTTATTATTATTTCGTTTACTACTTACTCTTACATGTAAACATATATAATATAATGTGCTAAATGCACATTGTAAACAAATATATTACACTAAAAATGAAATATAAAAAATATATAAATATAAATGAAATAAAAAAATCATTAACAAATATTTATTTTAGTAATGCGATATTTGTTTCTCCACTCTTTCATTTTTCAAATCGATCTCAATTTGGGTATTTGCACATCGTAATTGATGTTGCAGGTTAGCGTCCGTTATGTTTGAGCGTGTTTTGTGTTTGGGCAATTTCATTTTCGAAAAAATCTGTTGTGGCCAGCACAATACCTTCCGTCAATCGTGTATATAATGTATAAATTCCATATATAATTTTTCTTGTAAAAGATTCTAAATTTCTAGTAAAATTATTTAATAAACAAACTATTCAAATTGGACTTGACACTGACATCGTCTTCTTCTTTAGCTTTTCCCATTCGTTAGGGTCGCTATTTTTGCGTGTCGTTCTCATTCAGTTCCTTTTCTCTCAAGTCTCCCGCAATACAGTCCTTCCATCTTATCTTTGGTCTTCCTATGTTTCTTCAACCTATTACTAAACTATTCATTCTTGTTCCAATATAATTCTTCATTTCTCCTCATGACATGTTCAAACCAATGTAATCGTCTTTCTTGTATCTTTCTAGAAACTTGTAACACTAGAGTTATTTTCTTACCGTATCTTTCCGTGTCTTCCCCTACATCTACTTCAATATCCTCATCTCTGCTACATTAATTTAATTTTTATTCATACTGACATCTGTCAATTTGAATTATATGAATATATTAGTAGTTTCCATGTTTAGAATAGCTGGCTGAATTATAAAATTTAATTTCTTTAAAATTCTTTAACTCTTTATCTATTGGCTGAAGTATAAAATGTAATCAAATCGTATAGAGAATAATATATTCCTTAAGTTATAATAACGTTATATGTCAATAAATCAAATTTAACTGTTAAATCTTCAAATGAGGCTACTTCCGGTTCACTAATTATAACCAAAATCTAATCACTTGTTCTTCTGGATGTAAACTTGAGTAATACTAAAAAAATATAACTTTTGGAATCGTGGTATTGAAGTTATGCGATCCGGAACTTTTGTCACACACACACAGACACACACACACATACATATACATACAGACATCATCGTAAAAATGGTAAAATCGTATTATAGGGACCCTAAAACATGCTTATTTACTAAAAACTCATCATTGAATTTGTTGACCAAAAACAATACCTTCCTTACCTAAAGGTGACGGAAGGTAAAAAACCATATTATTTTAAAATCAAAGTTAATTTTTCTCATAATTTCGACAGTTAATTTTTGAATATATGGATGCACAAATAATGTATTTTTTAATACATTGGTTTTCACTACTTTGGCCATTATAAAATAAATATATTTTGTAAAAGTGTGAAGAATCTCGCGGGCCGGAAAAATGTTCAAATAGGGAACCGTAAATTCATCCAATTTTACGTTTATTTGACAGTTGACATTGGCCCTGTATATAGAGGTATCCTACCTTGAGCATGGCATCAGTACTATCTCACAAACACTAAGGTATCACACCTACCTTGAGTATGGCATCAGCTCCATCTCACAAACACTATTCCCTGAAAATATGCACTATCGGAACCTGAAAAACGATACGCAAAGAGATGGCCGACCGCCCTCTTCAATGTTCACGAAGCTACTATTATAATGATAAAGGTGGTGTAATAAGTAATACTCATTAATTGCCTAAAGAATTTATTAAATAACACCAAATCGGCTGTGACAAAATATTAATTTGGAATAACGCTCACACTATTACAAACATAATTTTACATATTTACAATTTATTAAATATTATTCAAATTGATACAGTATTACCGTATAATATAAAGCAGTAGTTATTAACTATAAAAGAAAAAAAATTATAAGTATAACAGTAAATGTATACTTTATAATAAGACTTACAGATAATCCAAGTGTAAAATCTAATATAACAAATCCTTTTGCAGAAAAAATTACTTTTTCATGGTACAATGTAAATAGAAATGAATTTACCTAAAATATGAATTATCTTAATAGTTATTTATGATACCAAGTGGCAATAAAAAATGAATCCTGTTGAAACTCCATAACTCCGAAGCGTATTGTCATTTCAAATTTTTATCTCTTGCAAACAAAGGGTTGAAAAGTATTCTTACCAAATTTTAAACATTTATATTGAAAAACAAGTGAATAATGATTTTCTAAATTTTGAATGCCTAGAATCTTAAATTCGTACTTGGACAAGTCTAACAGGTAACAGCCTAATTCTCGTGACACTTGTTTAGAAAACGATATTGTAATCAAAACAATTATTGTTTGGTATACAATAAATTGTATTTTGAAATTCACGTGAACATTGTTTCTGAAGCAATATTGTATAGAAAACAATAAATTGAAATGTAAAAAAATTATCGTAAACTATACAATTTTTGGTATTCAGATGATCATAATTATTTTAAAATATTGTATTCTGAACAAGAAACTGAACTACTTGTTACGGGAACAATATTTTTTAAAATACTATCTAAATTGTGAATAATGATAAATACAATTTTTATTTCGTTAATTAGTGGTTCTGGTTTTTAAATGTTCTTGTACTTATATCTGTTATTCAGCCTTCTATACTACTTTTCTTTTCCTTTCACAACAGTATTAATAACACATATGATAATTCTTTTGGGTTTAGCAAGTGTTACTTATGTCAAACAATCAAGTAAATAAATGTCAAATAAGGAAATGAACTAAATTCATACTTGTATAGAAACAGTTTACAACGAGTCTCGGGAATACGAATTTCATACAACATCTTAAACTATATTGTTTTCAATATTGTTTACGAAACAATATAGTTTTCAATACAAGTGTTACTAGAATAAGGCTGTTAGTGTGGTGCCATTATTAGAAGAAATCTCAAAAGAATTGGACAAACACTGGACATTTGTTTCAATAATAGGCTACTTCGTTTTAAGCTAATTATAAAATTATCAATGTGTAATAGGCATGTATTTTTAAGATCGCAGCGCAATTTACAGAATTGTGTATTTCTCATAGTACTGTATTATATTTAATTTTCTTTTTTATTTTATAGTAGGTTTTATATCATCCATTAAGGGTAAATTAATGTAAATTCCTAGTACACTTTTATAAAACTTTAACTTAAATTGTATAACCACTTCTTTTTTAGATGACATCTTCAAAAAAAAAAAAAAAATTAAAATAGCAAAATTTCATGATTATATTTCTTATTCACTTGTGAACATTTGAACATTAGTATAGGATGTATTCGTGGAAGTGAAGATAATTTAGATGATATTTTTGTGAACATTTATGAAACTAACCTCGTTCTGAAACAAAGTTTTATTTCAAATATAATGAATAAATCTTCAATATATACAAGACGGATATATTAATTTATCATTTTCTGGTCCACGCACTCTATTTTTTTTCATCTTGTCGAGTATATTTTTAATGTAAACACGAACTTTTCGTTTACGCGGGAATTCGTGGCAACATAATTTATTGCCTTTCTAACGTGACAATGTGCACTCAACTAAGCAGCAATAATTGTTACTCATATTACAATATACATGTCAATTTAGATACAAAAATACGTAAAATATTTATCAAATTCTAATATTACATACTTTAATAACAAGTCAACCTGTAGTTCATTATTTTGCCACCAGATGTAATGTCGCTTAGCAATACATGGCAATAATAAATTTGAAAGGCAAATTTAGAAAATCGCTATTCCCTTGTTTTTTCAATAAAATGTTTGAAATTTCCTAGGAATACTTTCCAACCCTTTGTCTGCAAGAGATTAAAATTTGAAGTCGATATCTCAATGTACTCCGGAGTTACGGAGTTTTAAACATTATTCGTTTTATAATAATTCTAAGGCCCGGTATTTTCATCTCTGGCTAACTGTCTGCTGAGTATGCTAGTTAAAACGAAAAATGTCGCATTTAAAAATTGACACATGTATCATTTTTACAACATATGTTATCGATGCTTTATTTTTAACTTAATTGACAGTTAACAGACAGTTTAGCCAAAGATGAAAATATCAGGCATAATAATAATTTAAAAAGTTTGTTAGAAATATCGACTAGTTCTAATTCACTTTTAAGACTATACATATAGTTGCCGTCAAATAAGTATGGACTGGAGATTTCTACACCATTGCCAATTCAGTGGCATATTTGAAAATGCGAAGTTATGAAGAAGCGGCAACACCGCAGGGCGACGGACAGGATACGACGAAGGGATAAAGTTGAGCATAAGCATCAGTTTATAATACATATTTGACGGCATTTATAGTATTTTACTGGTACCTAAAAAGACAATTTAAAGGTAGGGGTGGGTGCGGGTCGTGAATTTTTTCGGGTCACAATGTGACCCATGTAATCGTCAATATATTTTAATTTTTGTTTCATGATTGAGCGTGAGCGCCTAAAAATATAAGTGCGCGATCGGACGTGATTGCAATTTATTTGGGCGTGAGCAATGTGATTTCTTCTATTTTTTATCTTTAAAAAAAAATTAGTTTTAATATCCATATTTACATTATAATCTTATTATTATTATTAGCATGTCGAAATATGTGATTTTCTCTTGAAAATAATTTTCTAGTACCCATAATTGTATACATAGTTAAGGTAGTTATATCGTGAAACCATTTTACCCAGAATTAATTGAAATTTTAAGTACATCTCAACTGAAGTATAATCTACCTGCTCTCCAAGTTTTAAAACAATTGACCAGGCGGTACCTGAGATATTTGCAATTAAATTTTGCCTTTTTAACACGTGAAGAATAGGAAATGGCAAAATAAACACATTTTAAATTATAACTTTTATATCCATACCGACATTTAATCGACAAACTAGTATGTTATAGCAAACTAATTAATGGATTTTATATAAAATTATTACCACCGAGATGTAATTTTATTGCCTCTAGAAAATTATAATCTGAAGATACGATAGATAGAATTATACTTGACAACCATGTACAAGCGTTCCAGATGGAGTATCAGTTAATAATGCCCTTTTTAGTATTAGCGAATAAGAAGTGAAGGAAATATTTTTTGAATGGGTATTTTACGTGAAAAGCATGAAAACTTTAAACAGTATAATACTACTTTTGTAATTTTAAGAAAGAAATATATTAATTTGTTTTGCAGTTTCCATTTGTAGTTTAGAATTAGTATTATATCTTAAAATTCAATACATCTTATTACTTTTATACCCGAATGTACCAATAAATGTCTAGGTGCGACGTTGCCACAGTCATTCTTCAACATTCATACTGTAGTACTGAAATTCGACACTTTTGTGTATGTGTTAGTGCGAGTGGTACAGTTCAAAAAAAACTTTTCTACGGAAAAATAAAGAAAATTCATCTGTTACAGTGTTTGATATTAGCTTTTAACTATTTTGATGCAATCTGTGTATATAATATAATGTTAAAAATGTAAGTTATTGCAAATATAAACTGCATTAGCTTAATTTTTATTTTGAACATAGAACAAGTTTTTGAATAGGATTTTAAATGTAGAAACAATTACGTGACATAACGTGATTCGCCGGGCGTCATCGGGCATAAGTGCCAAAATAAATTCGTGAGCGTGAGTGACCGTGAATTAAACTCGTGCGTGATTGGTCGTGATTAAATATTTAGTTTCATGAGCGTGCGTGATCGTGAACAAAAAGTTACTCACGCGCCCACCTTTTAAACTTTGATAACAAATTCCAGATAACCTTACTTTTAATAGTGTTTCTAGATAAAATACATTCACTATAAATAAATATATAATACTAATACTTACGTATGGTTTTATAGAAGTAAAGTTTTTATTTTGGCCAAATTTTCTAATAATGCAACAAAAACGTTTACTCTAAAACAATAAATTTCTGTTAGTATAATTATAAATAATAAAGAGAAATTATACAGGTGATACTGAAAAACGGGCCACTCAAAATAACTTTTATTTGAAATCGTCACAAAAATCGTCATTAAAAGTTCAAAAATCGCCCCTAAAGTATGGTGAAAATGATTAAGCAGAGCACAGAGTTAAGAATATATATAATATAATATTTATATATAAAACATTAACAAAATTAAAGGTTATAACTCAATGATTTATTCTGAAAATTATTGATTTAAAAAGAGAATGATTGTGAATAAAATAGTATACATACCTCGGTGGGAGTTTCATTACAGCCTCGCGTTGTATCTCAATCTAATATAAACAAGCACTCGGCTGTAATGAAACATCTCCCACCTCGGATGTAATATACTATTTTTTGTTTTGTAAAACATCTTTTAAATAAATTACAAAATTAAAACATAAATTGTTTTAACAATCGTCAGTGAATATAATTTTTGAAAAATTTCTGATTAATTATGTAGAAAACAAATTCACAAAAAAATGGCGATGTAACCCAATATTAAATGGCGGATTACTTGAATAACATATTCAGTTTTGATAAGCTAAAAATCTATTTTAAACTAATCGAAAGGAATTTGTAGATATTTCTCACCATTTGTATAGAATTTATAAATCATTTGTAGAAAATGTTACTAATATGAGTTTAGGCTCGTAGTATGTCTGTGTTATAATTTTACTGGAAATATTTTGCAAGAAACTTTTTGTAAGAAATTTGTACAAAATACATAAAACTGACGGCAGGTAATGTGCTGGTCACATCAGATTTTTTATAATCGTGTTGAAATATATGAAATATAGCTTTAGGTACATATTAGAAGGGCATATAGTACTTAACCTACTGATTACAGAACAAAAAGATATTTTTTTTAAATTCGAAAATTAGTTTTTGATGTCTTTGATGGAAACAGTTTTGAGGCACTACAATAGGTAGCTTTAATAATTTTTTACACATCCCCTAACTTTACCTAATTGCATAAATTAATTTCATTGTTAAATTATTTTACGTAATAGTTATAATTATAACTAATTTCTTTATTCCAAATCATCAACATTCTAAACTATAGATACCGCTCATCCAATTTTTTTTATATTTATTGGGTCTTTTCATTATATCATAGATAAAATATTGTACGATACACTCAGGCGTCTTAAAACACTCGCTATGCTCGTGTTTTAATTCTGACCTAATCGTGTATCGTAAATAACTATTAAATCACTCTCACAGAATTTTAATTCACTCTGCAAAAAATAATGTATTTAAAATAACACCAGGTACGAAAATAACACTTTCACCACAATCTATCAGACAGATCAGCCATTTTCATTATTTTTCACGACACAAATGACCGAAAATAAAGTTTGTTTATAGTTTATAAATAAACGACTTGACGTCTATCAACGACGATAGTCATGTACAGCACACTTAATTTATTAGTTTCTTGTTTTGTCTAAACTGAACATTTTTAATGATTTTTTACCTTCCGTCACCTTTAGGTGAGGAAGGTATTGTTTGGTCAAAAAATTCAATGATGAGTTTTTAGTGAATAAGCATGTTTTAGGGTCCCTATAATACGAATTTACCATTTTTACGATGATGTCTGTATGTCTGTCTGTGTGTGTGTGTGTGTGTGTGTGTGTGTGTGTGTGTGTATGTGTGTGTGTGTGTGTGTGTGTGTGTGTGTGTGTGTGTGTGTGTGTCTGTGTGTCTGTATGTATGTGACGAAAGTTTCGGATCGCATAACTTCAATACCACGATTCCAAAAATTATATTTTTTTCGTATTCTTCAAGTTTACATTCAGAAGATCAACTGATTAGATTTTGGTTATAATAGGTGAACCGGAAGTAGCCTCATTTGAAGATTTAACAGTTAAATTGAATTTATTGACATTTAACGTTATAACTTAAAGAATATATTATTCTCTATACGATTTGATTGCATTTTATACCTCATATTCAATAGATATAGAGTTAAGGAATTTTAAAGAAATTAAATTTTATAAATCAGTCAGCTATGCTAACCATGGAAACTACTAATATATTCATATAATTCAATTGACAGATGTCAGTATAAAAGTAAATTAATGCGGCAGAAATGAGGATGTTGAAGTAGATGTTCGGGAAGACACGGAAAGATAGATAAGGAAATAACTCTAGTGTTACTAGAGTGATACAAGCGATGATTACATTGGTTTGAAAATGTCATGAGGAGAAATGAATATATTGGATGAAGAATGAATAGCTTAGTAATAGAAGGTTGAAAAAACAGAAGACCAAAGATAAGATGGAAGGACTGTATTGCGGAAGATTTGAGAGACAAGGAACTGAATGAGAACGACACGTAAAACAGAAATGAGTGGACGAAGAAAATAAAAAATTGCGACCCCTAACGAATGGGGAGAGCTAAAGAAGAAGATGTTAGTGTCAAGTGCAATTTGCATAGTTTGTTTATGATATAATTTTACTGGAAATTTAGAATCTTTTGCAAAAAAAATTATGTATGGATTTTATACATAATACACAGGATTGACGGAAGGTATTTTGTTGGCCACAACATATTTTTATTATTATTTCATCAAAATTGAATAAAATATTGTATAAATCACTTGAGCTAAAAATGTTTATTCACACAAACAATTTAAACTTTCTTTTCATGAATAAATATTATCTTAACTCACTATTTTTTCTTTTAAATCTGCTATAGAAAAAAATATAATTTTACACACTTCGATAAAACATAATTTTATCGTCCTGTATAAAAAACAATTATGTATTAGTATGCAGTAGAAACTAAATTTAACTAGGTACTTACATTATTTTTAATATTTCCAAACTGATATAAAAAGATAAGTGTCTCTGAAATATTAAGTAAAGTTAACCCAAAAAAGATTTTGTATACATCCCATCCTTGAATTCCTGTCATTTCTATAATAGAAAATACGAAATACATAGGAGTTACTATACTCTCAAAGGCTAGCAATAAATAGAATATGAACAATACTGAGAAAAAATTATTTGTAGTTGTTATTATTAGTATTCTATGAAGTTTCCAACATTTTTTAATTGTACCCAAGATATTTGCATAATTTTTATTTTTTATACAATTTTCATATGAATATGACAAATAATTATATATTTCTTCAAACATATTTGATATTTCGTATAATAAACAAATAATATAAAATTTTAAACACCAGGTACCATAAGATACAATTAATCCCAAAATAGAATGCGTTGTTGATACCGGTGATTGTTCATATCTTACACTATCCCATACAAATTTTATTCCAATAATTGCATAACAAATGCAAAATATAACAACTGCAGCTATTTGAACATTTTTCACTTTTTTTGAATCCATATTATTGATTCTTCTCAATTCATTTCTAATTTGAACTAAATTCCTTACAATTTGTAAATAATATTCGTAATATTTTCTAAACCAGATGCTCGATATTAACAATAATAATGTCGGAATAATACTTGAAACCCATAGTACATATTTTATCATTGTCGACGAAAAAGGAGAATCGTTATCGAAAATTGCAATCCATATAGTCCATATTACAATTACCAAAATAGGAATATTGTATATCAATTTACATTTTGTATATTTTCTTTGAAATGTAGGACCAGTTATTGAAAAACAAAAAATTCCACATAGTCTACACATTGTGTATAATATTTTCGTTGCATCGTGAAAATCAACAGACGTCATGTTGAAGTAGTAATAAAGTAGAATATTCTGTTACATAAATGCAATAAACGTATTATGAATTTTTTTTTGATTAATTGTTTCATACAGTTATTATATTTCAATTTTCCGATAAAAATGCATTTGCATTGTAATTACATTTTTTTTAAATACTTTTAATCAATCAATAGTAATTAATCAAATTCAAACTGATGTAATATAACCGTATAACCGAGAGCAGTGGTTATTAGCTATAAAGAAAATATGTATAAAAATAAAGTAAATGTACAATTTCAAAAAAGACCTACAGATAATCCAAGAGTACAATCTAACGATACAAATCCTTATGAAAATATTAGTCTTAATCCCAACATATTTAATTTTTTCTCAATCCAAAATGAAATGCATTATGTTTCGTTATTATATACAAAAATTTGATGTGGCCAGCACAATACCTTCCGTCAATTCTACGTATTTTGTACAAATTCCAGACAGATTTTTTTTGCAAACTATTCTATGGGCGTTTTCTTTTTAAGGGAGAAATGAACTGATCTTAATTCGTTCTGAACTGAACTGAACTACTCCTAAAAAGAACGTATGTTTCTTAAAATAAGAAGTAGAAAATAAAAACAAAAATCTGCTGAATTGGGTTATAGCTATAATCTGTTGTATTACCTTATGTGATTTGTTTTTGCCACCTTAAATTGTTTTATATTTCCAGTAAAATCATTTCACAAAGATATTATATAAATTTTATTTGACACTAACATCTGTCAATTAGTAATATTTGAATTTTCTGGTCCCATATGGTGCAGCTTTTAGCAACATTAGGTTGCAATTTATTTCTTTATAATTCTTTATCTCTAAATTCATTTCAATATGAAGAAAAAATATAATTAAATCGATTAGAGAATAACATGTTCTTTTATTTATAATAACATAAAAGGTCAAAAAATGATATTTAACAGCGTTTTTTCAAAAAATATTGTTAAAATCGTCAAATTAGGGTACTTCCGGTTAACCAATCATAACCAAAACTCTACCAGCCAATGGCTGGTAGTATTGTCACGGTTTTATCCACGGTTGTAAGTTTCAGACTAAAAATCGTAGTAAGGTACGGTTTTAGATGTGTTGTAAGTATGTTTGGTTTTATTTACCATAGCAACGCAGTCATACTTAAAACCAAACTTACAACTGGTATACGGGAAGTATAAGATTTGTTCTAAGAATAAAAATGGCAGGAGTAGAAGGATTTTTTGATGAAATTGAAGAGGTAAATGAAGTACAAGAAATAGCAGAATACAGAAAAAGAAGGAGAAGATTACGTGAAAGAATAAATCCACACCAAGTATTGTCAGAGAATCTATTTAATTTTGGTAAATGTAAAATTATGACCCACTCTCTAAAGCAAACAACTATATTATTTAACTATCAAATGAATAACACAATGTTGGAGCGAATAACTCTATTCAAAGATCTAGGAATTCTGTTCGATCCTAAACTTAGTTTTATTCCCCATTTTAATGATATTCAAAAAGCTTCTTACAGAAATCTTGGCTTCGTAATTCGTAATACACAATCATTTCATAATTTACGGACCCTCAAATCTTTGTATTACTCATTTATGTGTAGCAAGCTGGAATATGGATTACAAATTTGGAATCCTGTATATATCAAACATGTACAAGCTTTGGAGAGGATACAGAAAAAAAGGTATTGTTGTGCTAAATTTCACCATCACCGCATTGATTTCTAGTTACTCCAATTGTCTAATTGAGTTCAATGTTATTTCTTTGGACTGCCATAGAAAAATTCAATCATGTTTATATCTATATAAACTTGTAAATAATGTATTTGATGATGCTCATTCGCTAGCTTGCTTAAATTTTAGCGTACCTCGCTTAAACTCTCGGCGCAAGTTAACCTTCACATACAGCACCCCTAGAACTAACTACGAACTTCGATCTCCAATTAGACAGTTGTGTGCTACATTCAATACTCTGTCCATGTACAATAACAATCTTGACATTTTTAATGATGCTCAGTCCGGGTTTGGAAAGAAAATTATAAACTATTTCTTGTCCGATCTTTCGCACTTGCATTAAGTTATTCTTAATATTGTCACTTTTCATTTTGTCTTGTAACTACATTGTATTATTCTTGTTTTTGTTAATAATCCTCTGTAATTGGGAACTTTTGTTCCTGTTGAGTGATTCATGATAAATAAATAAATAAATAAATTTAAAAGAAGATATCGACAAACAGCAAATTATTAATCTTATTCGCGGACAATTAGAACCCATGAGAGAAACCAATTCAATTTTGACGTTTTAAACTGTCATTATTAACTCCATAACAACAACTATAAGTAAATGTTTATTTGCTGGTGAATTAAAAAATATTTAAATCACTCTCACAGAATTTTAACTCACTGTGCTAAAAATAATGTATTTAAAATAACACCAGGCACGAAAATAATACTTTCACCACAATCTATCAGACAGGTCAGCCATTTTCTTTATTTTTCACGACACAAATGACAGGAAATAAAGCTTGTTTATAGTATATAAATAAACGACTTGACGTCTATTAACGACGATTATCATGTACAGCACACTAATTGATGAGTTTTTTTTTTTTGTCTAAACTGAACATTTTTAATGATTTTTTTTATTACTATTTCATCAAAATTGAATAAACTATTGTATAAATCACGTGGGTTCAGAATATTTATTCACTCAAACAATTTAAACTTTCTTTTCATGAATAAACATTATCTTAACTCACTTGGTGTATGAATATCTTTTTTTTTTAATCTGCTATAGAAACAAATATAATTTTACACACTTCGATAAAACAGAATTTTATCGTCTTGTATAAAAAACAACTATTTGTATGTAGTAGAAACAAATTTAACTAGGTACTTACATTATTTTTAATATTTCCAAACTGATATAAAAAGATAAGTAAATCTGAAATATTAAGTAAAGTTAACACCAAAAAGATTTTGTATACATCCCATCCTTGAATTCCTGTCATTTTTATAATAGAAAATACGAAATACATATGAGTTACTATATCCTCAAAGGCTAGCAATAAATAGAATATGAACAATACTGAGAAAAAATTATTCATCGTTGTAGTTGTTATTATTAATATTCTATGAAGGTTCCAACATTTTTTAATTGTACTGAAGATATTTGCATAATTTTTATTTTTTATACAATTTTCATATGTATATAACAAATAATTATTTATTTCTTCAAACATATTTGATATTTCGTATAATAAACAAATAATATAAAATTTTAAACTCCCGGTACCATAAGATATAATTATTCTCAAAATAGTATTCGCTGTTGAAATAGGTGATTGTTTATATCTAACAGCATCCCATAAAAAAATTATTCCAATAATTGCATAACAAATGCCAAATATAACAACTGCAGCTATTTGAATATTTTTCACTTTTTTTGAATCCATATTATTGATTCTTCTCAATTCATTTCTAATTTGAACTAAATTCCTTACAATTTGTAAATAATATTCGTAATATTTTCTAAACCAGATGCTCGATATTAACAATAATAATGTCGGAATAATACTTGAAACCCATAGTACATATTTTATCATTGTCGACGAAAAAGGATAATCGTTTTCGAAAATTGCAATCCCTATACTCCATATTACAATTATCAAAATAGGAATATTGTATATCAATTTACACTTTGTATATTTTCTTTGAAATGTAGGACCAGTTATTGAAAAACAAAAAATTCCACATAGTCTACACATTATGTATAATATTTTCGTTGCATCGTGAAAATCAACAGACGTCATGTTGAAGTAGTAATAAAGTAGAATAT
The DNA here is from genome assembly GCA_951394225.1 of Harpalus rufipes. Taxonomy (NCBI): domain Eukaryota; kingdom Metazoa; phylum Arthropoda; class Insecta; order Coleoptera; family Carabidae; genus Harpalus; species Harpalus rufipes. The sequence goes on from OX596275.1 coordinate 9,261,473, forward strand.
TCTGTTACATAAATGCAATAAACGTATTATGAATTGTTTTTGATTAATTGTTTCATACAGTTATTATATTTCAATTTTCCGATAAAAACACATTTGCATTGTAATTACATTTTTTTTAAATACTTTTAATCAATCAATAGTAATTAATCAAATTCAAACTGATGTAATATAACCGTATAACCGAGAGCAGTGGTTATTAGCTATAAAGAAAATATGTATAAAAATCTATTGTGGCCAGCACAATACCTTCCGTCAATTCTACCTATTTTGTACAAATTCCACACAGATTTTTTTTTGCCAACTATTCTATGGGCGTTTTCTTTTTAAAAGAGAAATGAACTGATCTTAATTCGTTCTGAACTGAACTGAACTACTTCCAAAAAGAACGTATGTTTCTTAAAATAAGTAGAAAATAAGAACATATACAGGGTGTCCCAGAAGTCGACGATCAAACTAAATGGGGTGATAGAGGAGATCATTTCCAATCAAAATAACTGTATATATTGTAATGCAATTGTTGATGGTTCAAAAGTTATTGCAACTTTTGTAGTTTCTCCTAAAAACGGCAAGGCGTCCAATAGAATTATTATTATTTTTATTACGAGACGTTTGTTTCTCTTTTTCTTTTTTATTGTATGCACCTGAAGGGTTCTACTTTCTAATAAAATCATTTTCCTGAACATGAGTACCTTCTATTAATAATAAAAAATTTCTACCGAAAAAAAGCTACTTGATTTTAAAGTGACGCTGACAGAAAAAAATGTCCTAAAAAAAAAATTAACCAACTATCAGAAGAAGTTGTGTATTTAATGTAGATTTTAACGTGGTATAACACATGGGGATATTCAGAGCAGATTTTCTTAAATAATTTTTTTTTTCTACAAGAAAGTATTTCAGTTAAAAATACAATTGAAAAATTCGAGAATTATCTTAGATGCTGTGTCAAAAATAAAACAAAATAATAGTTATAATAGTTTTTATACAACATTAAAACAAAATAGGGTTTATGAAGCTTTTCATGATGTTTTCAAATTTTACAAAAAGTGTTCAAAATTTCTACCATGTTTTCTAATGCACATTAAGCATCGCCGAATAAAATTTCTTTTTATTGTTCGGAACGTCCGTTGATTATTTTTAATAATGTTGGTAGCCTCTCTTATTTTTTGTTGCAACTCTTGTTCATTCTGACTTTCTGTCATGTAGACTATTTCTTTAAAATAACCCCATAGAAAAAAATCTAAGGGGTTAAGTTCAGGGGATCGCGGTGGCCACATAATAAACCCTCCTCTACCAATCCACCGATTCCGAAATTCTGTGTCAAGGTGTCGTCTCACATCTACAGAATAGTGAGGAGGAGCTCCATCTTGTTGCAGCCACATATCTCGGCGTGTCTCCAATGTCACGTCTTCAAGTAGATAAGGTAACTCATTTTGCAAAAAATGCAGATAATTTTCGCTGTTAAGCCTTCCTGGGAGCTCAAATGGACCAATCAATTTTCCTTCAATTATTCCCGCCCATATGTTGACCCCAAACTTGTGTTGAAAGTTGTCATTTCTAACAACTCTAGGGTTCACATAGTCCCAAAAATGTAAATTGTGAATATTAAATATCCCGGTTCTACAAAAGTTTGATTCGTCGCTCCACAAAATCTTGTTAAAAAATTCGGAGTCTTCTCTATGACGACGCAGCATTTCCCGACAAAATTGCACTCTTTTGTCATAGTCCGCAGGTAAAAGTGCTTGCACGCGCTGCACATGGTATGGATACAACTGGCCCTTTTGCAAAACACGATGAACCCTAGATTTTGGAATTTCCAAATGTCTGGATATACGACGAACACTTGTTGACGGGTTCTCTGTCACCATTTCAATTATATCGTCGTCATTGCACTGAAGCGCAGGTCTTCCTTCTCTTCGCGGATTGCCAGGGATTTCGCCTTCTAAGTAAGACCGATGAACATTTTGAAATACCCTATAATCAGGATAGCGTTCTCGATTACGGTATCGTATCCAATACTCTCTTGCAGCAGCTCGAGCGTTCCCGTCTCAAAACCCGTACACGTAATGCATTTCTGCATATTCTCGAGGGGTATAAGACATATTTTTGAGACCAAGAAGAACAAAGTCCAAATGAAAGGAGTATCAAAAACCAAAAAATACGCAAAATCACAAGAATTAAAACAAAGTTTAAGAAACGAAGAACTGATAAATCAAAAACACACAAACAGTAAAGTTATTATCGATATGTCACTTCATATACCTTCTTTTGTTTTATTTTTGACACAGCATCTAAGATAATTCTCGAATTTTTCAATTGTATTTTTAACTGAAATACTTTCTTGTAGAAAAAAAAATTATTTACGAAAATCTGCTCTGAATATCCCCATGTGTTATACCACGTTAAAATCTACATTAAATACACAACTTCTTCTGATAGTTGGTTAATTTTTTTTTTAGGACATTTTTTTCTGTCAGCGTCACTTTAAAATCAAGTAGCTTTTTTTCGGTAGAAAATTTTTTCACAAAACAATATTTTTATTATTAATAGAAGGTACTCATGTTCAAGAAAATGATTTTATTAGAAAGTAGAACCCTTCAGGTGCATACAATAAAAAAGAAAAAGAGAAACAAACGTCTCGTAATAAAAATAATAATAATTCTATTGGACGCCTTGCCGTTTTTAGGAGAAACTACAAAAGTTGCAATAACTTTTGAACCATCAACAATTGCATGACAATATATACAGTTATTTTGATTGGAAATTATCTCCTCTATCACCCCATTTAGTTTGATCGTCGACTTCTGGGACACCCTGTATATAGATTTATAATTGTAACATAATAATCTGCTGAATTGGCTTATAGCTATAATCTACCTTATGTGATTTGTTTTTGCCACCTTAAATTGTTTTATATTTTTATATTTCCAGTAAAATCATTTCACAAAGATATTATATAAATATGTTATGTGACACTAACATGTGACAATTAGTAATATTTTAATTTTCTGTTTCCATGGTGCAGGTTTTAGCAGCATTAGTTTGCAAGTTATTTCTTTATAATTCTTTATCTCTAAATTCATTCAATATGAAGAAAAAAATATAAATAAATCGAATAGAGAATAACGTATTCTTTTATTTATAATAACATAAAAGGTAAAAAATGATATTTAACAGCGTTTTTTCAAGAAATACTGTTAAAATCGTCAAATTATGGACGTACGAAACAGAAATATGAAAGAATTATAACTTTTGGAATTGTATTATTGGAGTTATCGAAGGAGAGATTTTTGACACACACACACACACATACACACGTACACACACATACATACAGACATCATCGTAGAAACAGTAAATTCGTATTGTAGGGACTCTAAACGTGCTTATTCATCAAAAACTCAGCATCAAATTTTTAGACCAAAGACAATAATATAGTTATTTTATTTATTTTATGAGGTAAACATTGAAAGTATTCATAATTTTATGACAAAAAAGTCTCCGTACAATAAGTAAACATTTAAATAATAAACCATTCATTTATATTTTATAAAGAAATATAATATTTTGATGGGGTTCCTTTGGTTTTTCCACCAGAATTTAATCGTCGAGCCATTGAATCTACAATTTTTTTAGTTTAATTGGTTTATATTCTTATTTCTTTAAAGAATTTTCTCAATCTGGTTAAAGGCCAGAGACTGTGGGGGATGATTAAACTTATTTTCGATATTACACAATAACCATTTTCTTAGAAAACGCAAATTATTTGTCGAATCATTCTCATGCATGAAATTTAAAAAAATTGTCTGCTACCCTATTTTTCTGCACTTTGCTTTACATTTGCTTTTAAAATATCGGGATAATCTTTGTTATCCATAATTGTTACAAAAATTACTAATTTTCGTACTCCCGCTGACTAAATATGGGGTATATAACATAATGCTGTCACTGCGGTATTTGGATGTTAGTTTTAAATTTTAAATGCCCTAAATTTAGGTTTTCTCCAAATTTTTTGCCTTCTGTCTAATCTGTATTTATTAAACTTACTTACGTTACTAGAAAACCTAATAAAGAATTAAAAGTAGAAAATTTAAGGAATTTTAAAGTAACAGTTACATACTTCGGTGACAGAATTATGATTTTGAGGTATATTTAGTCAACAGGAGTAAGAAAAATAGTTATTATTGCAACAAATATGAATAGCAATACTTACCTCGATATTTTATAAGCACAAAAGTCAAAAAGCGTAGGTATACGACAGAGAATACAAAAAGTTTTGCGAATATCTATTGGTTGGCAACTTTATAGGCCCTCGGGCAATAAAAGCCAAATTGCGCCCGCTTTTGAGAGAAAAAAAACAGGTTTATGATTTAATTCCAATGTAAAATAAAATATACATATTACTTTTTCTACAGCAGACTTTTTTCTACTCAAGGACTCAAGTAGTGAATTAAGTAGTACTTTAACTTTAACCACACGGGTAGATATAATAATAATTTAATAACAACAGTAGATGAAATACTTTATCTACGACAGTGCGCTAATATGTAAGTAGTACACTAATTTGAATGTCATTATGAAACTCATTAAATATTAAATCACTCATACTTATTAATAACGTAGGCTACGAATAAACATTTCAATGTTTCTCTCATTATGCCAAAAATTAAATGAAAAATATTTTAAGATCAATTTATACTATCATAGATAAAATATTGAAGGGTATACATTTGATATAGCCTCATAATGAAACTTGTATCTTTAATATCTATAATTTTTTGTTTAAATTAAATACACTATAAACTTTGACGGTTTGTGCTATAACAACTCAATTGTGCAATTAATGTTACCACACAGACCTCTTCTTGGAAGAGAACCACAATTTGATTTAAACCTTAATATTATGCTTAATTTATTCAATTTTGACGTTTTAAACTGTCATTTTTAACTCCATAACAACAACTATAAGTAACTGTTTATTTGCTAGTGAATTAAAAAACATTTAAATCACTCTCACAGAATTTTAACCCACTCTGAAAAAAATAATGTATTTAAAATAACACCAGGCACGAAAATAACACTTTCACCACAATCTATCAGACAGGTCAGCCATTTTCATTATTTTTCACGACACAAATGACAGGAAATAAAACTTGTTCATAGTTTATAAATAAATGACTTGAGGTCTATCAACGACGATTGTCATACACAGCACACTAATTGATTAGTTTTTTGTTTGGTCAAAATTGAACATTTTTAATGATTTTTATTATTATTTCATCAAAATTGTATAAAATATTGTATAAATCACGTGAGTTAAGAATGTTTATTCACACAAAGAATTTAAACTTTCTTTTCATGAATAAACATTATCTTAACTCACTTGGTGTATGAATATCTTTTTTTTTTAATCTGCTATAGAAACAAATATAATTTTACACACTTCGATAAAACAGAATTTTATCGTCCTGTATAAAAAACAACTATTTGTATGTAATAGAAACAAATTTAACTAGGTACTTACATTATTTTTAATATTTCCAAACTGATATAAAAAGATAAGTATCTCTGAAATATTAAGTAAAGTTAACACCACAAACATTTTGTATACATCCCATCCTTGAATTCCTGTCATTTTTATAACAGAAAATACGAAATACATAGGAGTTACTATACCCACAAAGGTTAGCAATAAAAAGAATGTGAACAATACTGAGAAAAAATTATTCATCATTGTAGTTGTTATTATTAGTATTCTATGAAGTTTCCAACATTTTTTAATTGTACCCAAGATATTTGCATAATTTTTATTTTTTATACAATTTTCATATGTATATAACAAATAATTATTTATTTCTTCAAACATATTTGATATTTCGTATAATAAACAAGTAATATAAAATTTTAAACTCCAGTTACCATAATATATAATTAATCTCAAAATAGCATGCGATGTTGTTAAAGGTGATTGTTTATATCTAACAGCATCCCATGCAAATTTTATTGCAATAATTACATTACAAATGAAAAATATAACAACTGCAGCTATTTGAACATATTTCACTTTTTTTGAATCCATATTATTGATTCTTCTCAATTCGTTTCTAACTTGTACTAAATTCCTTACAATTTGTAAATAATATTCGTAATATTTTCTAAACCAGATGCTCGATATTAACAATAATAATGTCGGAAAAATATTTGAAACCCATAGTACATATTTTATTATTGTTGACGAAATAGGAGGATCTTTTTGGAAAATTGCAGTCCATATACTCCATATTAAAAGTATCAAAATAGGAAAATTGTATATCAATTTAAATTTTGTATATTTTCTTTGAAATGTAGGACCAGTTATTGAAAAACAAAAAATTCCACATAGTCTACACATTATGTATAATATTTTCGTGGCACCGTGAAAATCAACAGACGTCATGTTGAAGTAGTAATAAAGTAGAATATTCTGTTACATAAATGCAATAAACGTATTATGAATTTTTTTTTGATTAATTGTTTCATACAGTTATTATATTCCAATTTTCGATAAAAACACATTTGCATTGTAATTACATTTTTTTTAAATACTTTTAAACAATCAATAGTAATTTATCAAATTCAAACTGATGTAATATAACCGTATAATCAAGAGCAGTGGTTATTAGCTATAAAGAAAATATGTATAAAAATATAGTAAATGTCAAATAAGATCTACAGATAATCCAAGAGTACAATCTAACGATACAAATCCTTTTGCAGAAATATTAACTTTTTCTTGACAAATTAACAAAATATTAGTCTAAATCCCAACATATTTAATTTTTACTCAATCCAAAATGAAATGCATTATGTTTCGTTATTATATACAGGATGTTCGAAAAATATGGGACCTAATTTGGAAAATATATTAATCAAACCATAGCAAGAAAATAATTCTAATATACCCGTGTCCGGAAACGAACCATTTCGGAGTTTGTATAACTGTTCATTATTATAGTCTGGACGGCGAACAGATTCGGAAGAAATTCTTCCCACTAACGAGCGCCAAATTAAAATGGAACATTGCTATTGGTAAACCGTTTTTACACAGCTGCATGAATACGACTACTGAGATCGGTAATTGGTACTAAGTCCGCCATTACGTTTGGTTTGGTATTTGCGTTCTAACCTATCTCTGTGAAATCTCTGAATTTTGTGAATAAATAGTCTGCCTTCCCATAAGAATAGTATTATATAATTCTTATTTATTATGGATATACATGAGGTCCTTTCTCCGCCAAAAAAATGGGTAGCCAGGCATTTTTCGATTGACGACAAGCAGCGAATTCTCAATATTTTTAAAGTTTGTACTGAGCTTAAGCCTAACAACAAGACTGAAAATATTGAATTTACTGCAAAAGCAGCAGGTAATTTAAACAAGTTTACATAAATAAAAATGTGTTGCTTATTAGATATTTGATTGTAGGTATCTCTGGTAGAAGTGTTGAAAAGATTCTACGTGAATACAAGGAGAGTCATACATTACAACAACCGTAAGTATATAGCCGAAAAAGAGTAATTTTGGACAGCATTAATGACGAAACCAAGAGAAAGATTAGGCGTGTGGTACATTCTTTTTTTGAAAGAAATGAACCTCCTACTCTGAATAAAATCTTAGTTGCCGTTCAAGAAGATGAAGCGATAGCTTTTTTAAAACGGACTACTTTGAGACTCTTGTTGAAAGAAATGGGATTTATGTATGAGAAATATACAAACAAAATGCAGAATTCATGCTTTTTCTACCTTTAGTAATATTTTAATAAATATTACACTTCTATATTTTGTGTAAATAGGTACTGCAAGAGGTCACGCAACAGCGTACTGAAAGAGAAAAGTGAGATAGTGGCGTGGAGGCGACGTTTTTTTGCGGAATATGAAGAAATTCTGACAAGAAGGAAGGAAAATATATTTCTTAGATGAGACATGGATCAACGCTGGCCATACTGTGAGCAAAGTATGGAAAGATGCTACCATCGAAACTCCACGGCAATCGTTCGTTCATGGGCTAACGACGGGTTTGAAAGATCCATCAGGGAAGGGAAGCCGCTTCATTATTTTACATATTGGTTCCGAGGATGGGTTTGTCCGAGGACGGTTTGCTAGCTTTCGAATCAAAGAAAACAGGCGACTACCACGAGGAAATGACAGCTGATGTATTCGAAAATTGGTTCGCAAACATTCTTGGGCGATTGGAAGAAAATGCTGTGATAGTGTTAGACAACGCATCCTATCATAGCAGAAAATTGGAGAAGATTCCAACTACCAGCACGAAAAAGGCGGACATTCAAGCGTGGCTTAGACTAAAGTGCATTGACTACGAACCGGACATGATCAAAGACGAGCTACTAGATTTCGTCAGGAGAGCTGCTGTTGCTCCTAAGTTAATCATTGATCAGATGGCAGAAGAACAAAATCGTCTTGTGGTCCGATTGCCGCCATATTATCACTGCGAACTCAACCCCATTGAGTTGATATGGGGACAAATAAAAGGTGAAGTTGGCAGAAACAACTCAACATTTAAAATGAAAGATGTCAAAGTGTTATTTCAAAAAGCTGTAGACAATGTGACCACTGAAATATAGTTTATAAATAAACGACTTGACGTCTATCAACGACGATTATCATGTACAGCACACTAATTGATTAGGTTTTTGTTTTGTCTAAACTGAACATTTTTAATGATTTTTACCTTCCGTCACCTTTAGGTAAGGAAGGTATTGTCTTTGGTCAAAAAATTCAATGATGAGTTTTTACTGAATAAGCACGTTTTAGGGTCCATATAATACGATTTTACCATTTTTTTTTACGATGATGTCTGTATGTATGTGTGTCTGTGTGTGTGTAACAAAACTTCCGGATTCCATAACTTCAATACCACGATTCCAAAAATTATAATTTTTTCGTATTCCTCAAGTTTACATCCAGAAGAACAACTGATTAGATTTTGGTTATAATTGGTCAACCGGAAGTAGTCTCATTTGAAGATTTAACAGTTAAATTTGATTTATTGACATTTAACGTTATTATAACTTAAAGAATATATTATTCTCTATACGATTTGATTACAATTTATACTTAATATTCAATAGATACAGAGTTAAAGAATTTTAAAGAAATTAAATTTTATAATTCAGCCAGCTATGCCAAATTTGGGAACTAGTAATATATTCATTAGATATTGGGGAATACACGGAAAGATACGGTAAGAAAATAACTCTACTGTTACAAGTTTTTAGAAAGATACAAGAAAGATGATTACATTGGTTTGAACATGTCATGAGGAGAAATGAAGAATTATATTGGAACAAGAATGAATAGTTTAGTAATAGGACGTTAAAGAAACAGAGGAAGACCAAAGATAAGATGGAAGGACTGTATTGCGGAAGATTTGAGAGAAAAGGAACTGAATGAGAACGACATGCAAAAATAGCGACCCCTAACGAATGGGAAAAGCTAAAGAAGAAGATGCCAGTGTCAAGTGCAATTTGAGTAGTTTGTTTATGAAATAATTTTACTGGAAATTTAGAATCTTTTGTAAGAAAAATTATGGAATTTATACATTATACACGAGAATGACGGAAGGTATAGTGCTGGCCACAACAGATTTTTTATTATTATTTCATCAAAATTGAATAAACTATTGTATAAATCACGTGAGTACAGAATGTTTATTCATTCAAACAATTTAAACTTTCTTTTCATGAATAAACATTATCTTAACTCACTTGGTGTATGAATATCTATTTTTTACCTCTCGCTAAGAGAGGTATTGCATTCATGCTAAAAATCGCATATCCAGATTTTATTGAATAAGCACGTTTTAAGGTCCTTACAATCCGATTTTAACATTTTTACGATGATGTCTGTGTGTGTGTGTGTGTGTGTGTGTGTGGATGTGTGTGTGTGTGTGTGTGTGTGTGTGTGTGTGTGTGATGTTGGAAGGACGGTTACTCAAAAACTATAAGACTTAAAATTTGTTTAACAACGTATTTCCCAATCGGACATTCCCGGGAAGATCTGAAAAGGTTTTGGTAACAATTGGACAACCGGAAGTAGAAGATTCTTGAAAAAAAATCTTCTAAATATTATTTTTTGAAAATTTTTCTTGATAATATTAAAGAAAAATAAATTCTCTTTCTGATACATTTAAATATTTTTATACATATTTTATAGATTTAGAGATAAAATAAATATAATATATAAAATAATCTGTTGTAATAAATCTTACAGCCGAAAGAATGCCATGGATTTAAATTGTCAAAAAATGTCAGTGTCAGAAATCCGGAGACATTACTGAAGATTTTTTCTGGGAAGTATATACATTATATTATTTCTTATTGCATTAATAGTTTAATATTTAATATTATAGGTATATTACACATACCCTTCATATATGCTGTTACTTCCGACAATGAATTGGAAACATCACGAAAAATTTCTTCATAGAATGAATTTAAATTTAAAAAATCTAAATATATGGAATAGATATAAGTAGAATTTTTGGTGTAGAGTGTAAGTATACAAGAAATGTTAAATACATTAAGGCGCGAGTAGTTATGTGACTTTTTGGCCTTGACAAGCAGATATGGGCGCCAATGTCAGAATTATAGCTAGTAATTATGTATATAGATGTCATATATCATAATTTCTCATTCTAAATTTAGTGATTTTCCAATTTCATGTGATTTATTTTCCTCGACAAGTCAATTCCACACTCCTGGTGACAAATTAACTACGTGAATTTAGAAAATCCTAAAATTTTTAATGAAAAATTCTGACATTTATGTACATAATTACTAATTATCATTCTGAAACGGGCCCCCACATCTGCTTGTCAAGACCAACAATGTAACATGACTGTTCGCGCCCTATACTTAACCAAAAAAAGGAAGTGGCGAGAGGTATTGTGCTGGCCACAACAGATTTTTCTTTTAAATCTGCTATAGAAACAAATATAATTTTACACACTTCGATAAAACAGAATTTTATCGTCCTGTATAAAAAACAACTATTTGTATGTAGTAGAAACAAATTTAACTAGGTACTTACATTATTTTTAATATTTCCAAATTGATATAAAAAGATAAGTATCTCTGAAATATTAAGTAAAGTTAACACCACAAACATTTTGTATTCAACCCATCCTTGAATTCCTGTCATTTTTATAATAGAAAATACAAAATACATAGGAGTTACTATATCCTCAAGGGCTAGCAATAAATAGAATATGAACAATACTGAGAAAAAAATATTCATCGTTGTAGTTGTTATTATTAATATTCTATGAAGGTTCCAACATTTTTTAATTGTACTGAAGATATTTGCATAATTTTTATTTTTTATACAATTTTCATATGTATATAACAAATAATTATTTATTTCTTCAAACATATTTGATATTTCGTATAATAAACAAATAATATAAAATTTTAAACTCCCGGTACCATAAGATATAATTATTCTCAAAATAGTATTCGCTGTTGAAATAGGTGATTGTTTATATCTAACAGCATCCCATAAAAAAAATATTCCAATAATTGCATAACAAATGCCAAATATAACAACTGCAGCTATTTGAATATTTTTCACTTTTTTTGAATCCATATTATTGATTCTTCTCAATTCATTTCTAATTTGAACTAAATTCCTTACAATTTGTAAATAATATTCGTAATATTTTCTAAACCAGATGCTCGATATTAACAATAATAATGTCGGAAAAATATTTGAAACCCATTGTACATATTTTATTATTGTCGACGAAAAAGGAGGATCGTTACCGTTTTCGATAATTGCAATCCCTATACTCCATATTACAATTATCAAAATAGGAATATTGTATATCAATTTACACTTTGTATATTTTCTTTGAAATGTAGGACCAGTTATTGAAAAACAAAAAATTCCACATAGTCTACACATTATATATAATATTTTCGTTGCATCGTGAAAATCAACAGACGTCATGTTGAAGTAGTAATAAAGTAGAATATTCTGTTACATAAATGCAATAAACGTATTATGAATTTTTTTTTGATTAATTGTTTCATACAGTTATTATATTTCAATTTTCCGATAAAAACACATTTGCATTGTAATTACATTTTTTTTAAATACTTTTAATCAATCAATAGTAATTAATCAAATTCAAACTGATGTAATATAACCGTATAATCGAGAGCAGTGGTTATTAGCTATAAAGAAAATATGTATAAAAATAAAGTAAATGTACAATTTCAAATAAGACCTACAGATAATCCAAGAGTACAATCTAACGATACAAATCCTTTTGCAGATATATTAACTTTTTCTTGAAAAATTAACAAAATATTAGTCTAAATCCCAACATATTTAATTTTTTCTCAATCCAAAATGAAATGCATTATGTTTCGTTATTATATACAGGATGTTCGAAAAATAGGGGACCTAATTTGGAAAATATATTAATCAAACCAAAGCAAGAAAATAATTCTAATATACCCGTGTCCGGAAACGAACCATTTCGGAGTTTGTATAACTGTTCATTATATATTATTCAATAGAAAAGCTTCTAAACAATGTCAAATTAATTTAATTACTGTGACAACAAATTATGACAGTTGCTAAGGAAACATGATTAAACAAATTACAAGTATTAACGTAACGATTGTAATTTTGTGAGTAAAAAACATTACTAAAAATAAAATTAAAAATTCAAACAAACGAGTGTTTTATTCCGAAATGGTTCGGACATTGATATATTAGGATTATTTTCTTGTTTTGGTTTGATTAATATATTTTCCAAATTTGGTCCCCTATTTTTCGAACATACTGTATAAAAAATCTGATGTGGCCAGCACAATACCTTCCGTCAATTCTACGTATTTTGTACAAATTCCAGACAGATTTTTTTTTTGCAAACTATTCTATGGGCGTTTTCTTTTTAAGAGAGATATGAACTGATCTTACCTCGTTCTGAACTGAACTGAACTACTCCTAAAAAGAGCATATGTTTCTTAAAATAAGACGTCAGAAGTGGGATCAGAAATTCAATATGGCGAATACCGATACTAATGTAATTATTGAAGATAATGAAACTGTAACTCAAAGTAATATAATTAACATTCAAGAAATTAATGCTGCTCCTACGAAAGCTGTCTTACAAGCAAGACTCGAATATTCAAATAACACAATGAGTCACAGTGATATTTCTGTACAAATACCGCATTATTCTGGAGAAGACATTGAAGATATAACAGCCTGGATTAGTAGAGTTGATGAAGTGAAAGATGCTTATAATCTGCCCGATCCAATTATAAAATTGCTAGCTACCAAACAACTAGTTGGTAGAGCAAAAGATTGGTACAATTGTTCTCCAGGGATAATTAAAAAAACGTGGCCACAACTAAAAGAAGATTTACGTCGACTTTTTGGCAGTTATGAAAGTCATGTGAGTCTATTACGAAAAATGGAAGTTAGGACGTGGAAAGTAGGTGAAAGGTTCTCAACCTACTTTTGTTGAAAGCTAATGTCTAAATTAAAATTACCTGAATCTGATAAAATTCAATACATGATAGAAGGAATTGATAATTACGTACTCAGAACGCAAGCGTTAGCATCTCGTCATAAAGAATTGTGGAATTTACTTGAAACAATGAACTTACTGACCGAAAATCGTCCTCATCAAATTGACAGCGGCCGTGTCAATTCTCCAAGTGACAAATTGACATCAAAATCAATGGTTAGATGCTACAATTGCAACGTAGAGGGACATTTTGCATCTACATGTGGACGTCCGAAGAGAGAAAAGGGTTCCTGCTACAGTTGTGGGAAGATGGGTCATTTGTCTCATAACTGTCAAACCGTAAAGAAACTAGTTCCTGCACCTGGAAGTACGATGGTTATTGACGAAGTTGAAAATGAACTTGATAGGTATACGATAATAATTCAAACTAAATTTAATAATTTCCGTGCATTGATAGACTCTAGTAGTGTTATTAGTATTATAAAATATAGCACTTATAAAAAACATTGTTCAAATATTAATATGTCAAAAAATAATACCAGTAACACTTACGGTGATATAAATGGCTCAAAAGTAAATATACTTGGCTTTGTTAACATTAATTTACAAATTAATAGTATCCTTAAAAGCATACCTTGTAAATTTGGCGTCATTCCTGATGATACTATGACGTTTGAGGCTCTTTTGGGTCATAATTTTATGTCAACAAAGGGTTTTTGATTATATTTAATTTCAATTCGTGTGTAGTTATTGAATATTTTGACGTTGGCAATGACAGTACCAGTGACAGTTATAGTTGTCAAGATTTGCTAAATATTGACATACTATACTCTATTTTTAAACTAGGAGGAGTAGGTACGAAAGTCTGATTTACACTATAGAAAGTTACCAGAAAAAGTTACTAGATTTTTTTTCGCGCGAAATACAAAAATTCCGTACACATCAATACTGTATACTTCGCATGGAACTTATTTTAAAATAAAACTGACATTATAGGCTCTTATTTTTCACGCCGTATATTTGATTATGTGAATAAAGATAATATGTAATCTAAATAAACACTCTTACTTGATTTATATCTATATTTTTTAATTGAACATAGCGATAAAATGCACAAAACCTATATATAATTTATTATTTAAAAATTTATACCATAGAATACAATACCAAAGGAACAAAATACAAAAAATATTACATTTAATTCGTTTAAAATTGAACATAAATTGAAACTGTGTATTATAATATCAATAAGGGGAAATTTTGTGCACAGACATTAACAATCTTCATCAGAAGAACTCTCCGATGAGCTGGAATCACAAATAATATCGATACAATCAATATTATTAGTTCTTAAAAGAACTGATTTACAGGGCCGGATCTAGGGGTGGGCAAGGTGGGCGGCAGCCCACCTTAAAATTTGCAAGGGGCGGCAATTCACAAAAAAAATATTTAGACGAATAATTAATACTCGTGTTATTTTTAGAGTTATTTAAAATTATCACTTACCTAATATATAAATAATTATCTGAAGTATATATACTATATATATTATTTTAAGAAATCAATTATCAAATATTGTATACTTTCAATTTACGCGCGGAATAGTGTTTTTCACAAATGCGAGATGCGCGTGCGCTATATCGAAGCACATGCGCAATGCCGATGCGCCCCGTATTTCGTGCTCTGTGTTGCGCTACATTGTCGTAAGAAACACGTTATTTCTTAATTTCTTGTTTATCAACATTGTGTATTTGTGTTTAAATTAAAACATAAAACAACCAAACCAACGGTAACTATTTATTTATTGCTTATTTTTATTCTACTCGTATAATATTTAAATATTATTGTTGTAGAATATTAATATTGCACAGAATTATAGTTTAAATTGGCTGGATTCTGGAATACTTACCCCTTGATATTGCAATTTTTTTGTTGCAATGTCTTTTTTTAGCTAAAATATAATGTATTTGTAAAAATTAAGACTTTTTCGCTTGCAAATTTTCAAAAAATACTTTAATGTAATGGTAACCTAACGCACACGATTCAATTTGACGAAATTCGGGTATATAATGTATGTAATAAATAAATGAGTATTAGTTTTTTAAGCTGTGTATTTGTAAAAAATATAACTTTTTCGCTAGCATTTGCCAAAAAAATAATTTAGTGTAACAGAATACAATTTGACGAAACTCGGATGGTTACATTCATTTATAGGAATTTAGTGTTCTTATACATATATAAAGTACATTTATTTAAAAGTTGCCAGTCTACAATTATTCCTATTAATAATATTTAGAGGGGGGGGGGGGCGTCATTTTTAGATCTTGCCCACCTCATCTTTTGTTCTAGATCCGGCCCTGCTGATTTATTTTAAAGTCACAGAAATGCGAAAAACCAAAAGAGAAAAAGATAACCTCCAAACGAATGACAGCTAATACATCAAATGTAAAATATTTGTGCAGTGTAAACCTGACGAAGCACTAGCCAATCAGAAGCGTCAGTTTCGGCGCTTAAAATTTAAAGTACTCCTCTTAGTTTAAAAACAGGGTATAGATGAAAATGATAATAAATTAAAAAATAATATTATTGAAAATATTACCAATCCTGCTATTATTTTATCCCATAGAAATATTTTGTGTCAAATGATAGATGATTATGTAACTTCTCCACTTCATGAAATAAGTGTTAAGTACGAAATGACAATATATCTTACAAATGAAACTCCAATCAGTTTTAGTCCTCGACGATTATCGTGGTCAGAAAAATTAAAAGTACGGGAAATTATTAATGATTTATTGGATCGGAATATAATTAGAGCAAGTTCGTCACCATATGCAAGTCCAATCGTATTAGTTCGCAAACCGAATAATGAAATTCGACTATGTATAGATTATCGAGAAATAAATAAAATAACAGTTAAAGATAAATATCCATTACCATTAATTGATGATCTTCTTGGCAGATTAGCAAACAAGTCTTGTTTCAGTAGTTTAGATTTAAAATCAGGATTTCATCAAGTAAAAATGGCAACAAATTCAATAAAATACACTGCATGTTGTACACCTGAAGGACAATATGAATATATGAAAATGCCTTTTGGTTTAGTTAATGCTCCGGCTAATTTTCAACGTTTTATGAATTTAGTATTTCAGAAATTGCTCCATGCAGGCAAAATTTTAATATATCTCGATGATTTTTAATGGCTACTGAAAGTGTCGAAGAAAATTTAAATATTTTGAAAGAAGTATTTGATATTTTAAAACAAAACAATTTAGAACTTAGATTTGACAAATGTAAATTCTTACAAAGTCGTATAAAATATTTAGGATATATTATTAGTTCAGATGGTATTCAGATGAATCCAGAAAATATAAAAGCTGTTACAGAATTCCCTATACCTCAAAATAATAAAGATGTACACAGATTTTTAGGGCTTTCCAGTTATTTTAGAAGATTCATACGAAATTATGCAGTTATTGCGAAACCACTTTATAACTTAATTAAAAATCTGTTGTGGCCAGCACAATACCTCTCGCCACTTCCTTTTTTTGGTTACATAAGTATAGGGCGCGAACAGTAATGTTACATTTTTGGGCTTCACAAGCAGATGTGTGGGCCCGTTTCACAATGATAATTAGTAATTATGTACATAGATGTCAAATGTTAGAATTTTTCATTAAAAATTTTAAGATTTTCTAAATTTACGTCAATTTATCACCAGGAGTTTAAAATTTACTTGTATGCCTTAGATATTTAACATTTAATTCTGCTCCACATGGAATTGGAAAATCACTAAATTTAGAATGAGAAATTTATACATAATTACTAGCTATCATTCTGACATGGGCCTCCATATCTGCTTGTCAAGGCCAACAAAATCATATGACTGCTCGCTCCCTATTGTATTTAACATTTCTTGTATACTCTACACCAAAAATTCTACTTACGCATATATCTATTCCATATATATTTAGATTGTTTAATTTTAAATTCATTTTTGATGAAGAAATTTTGTCCTCTTCTAATATTTCGAAATGTTTCCAATTCTATTAATACATTAAGAAATAATATAATGTATGTACTTCCCAGAAAAACTCTTCAGTAATGTCTTCGGATTTCTGACACTGACATTTATCTGTCAGTTACAAAAAAATTAAATTTTCAACTATTTTCCATGGCCATTCTTTCGGCTGTAAAATTTATTATAACAGATTATTTTACATATTATATTTCTTTTATCTCTAAATCTATAGAATATATTATAAAATATTTAAATGTATCAGAAAGAAAATTTATTTTTCTTTAATATTATCAAGAAAAAATTTCAAAAAATATTATTTAGAAGATTTTTTTTCAAGAATCTTCTACTTCCGGTTGTTCAATTGTTACCAAAACCTTTTCAGATCTTCCCATGAATGTCCGATTGGGAAATACGTAGTTAAACAAATTTAAAGTCTTATAGTTTTTGAGTAATCGTCCTTCCAACATCCTACATACATACACACACACATACATCCACACACACACACACACAGACATCATCGTAAAAATGTTAAAATCGGATTGTAGGGACCTTAAAACGTGCTTATTCAATAAAATCTGGATATGCGATTTTTAGCATGAATCCAATACCTCTCTTAGCGAGAGGTAAAAAGGATGCAATTTTTCAATTTGGTCCAACAGAATTAAATTCTTTTGAAACTTTACAGAATAAATTAATTAAATCTCCAATATTATCGATATACTCCCCAACAGCTTATACAGAATTACACACTGATGCTAGTTCGTTAGGTTTTGGTGCTATACTTTTACAGAGGCAGTCAGACGGGCAAATGCATCCTGTTTTCTATTTTAGCAAAAGAACAACAGACACAGAATCACGGTAATTCAGTTTTGAGTTAGAATGTCTTGCTATAATTTATGCTTTAGAACGATTTAAGGTTTATTTGCAAGGAGTACCATTTGTTATTGTTACAGATTGTAATGCTCTCAAACTTACACTAAATAAGAAAGACATTAATACGCGAATTAGTAGATGGGCACTTTATTTACAAAATTTTGAATAAACTGTTCAACATAGAGATTCTGAAAACATGAAACACGTAGATGCTTTGAGTAGAAATATTTTAGTAATTGAAGAAAACTCATTTGAAAAAGTCTTAGCAATTAAACAAAGTCAAGATAATGAAATAGTTAAAGTTAGTAATTTATTAGAGAATAAAGAGGATCATTATTATGAACTTAGAAATGGATTAGTTTTTCGAAAACATAAGGGGAAACTTTTATTTTGGGTTCCTTTAAGTATGATTAATAATATAATTCGCACATGCCATGATGATATAGGTCATGTAGGTGTAGACAAAAGAATAGAATTAAATACGCGTACATATTGGTTTAAAAATATGAAAGAAATAGTAAAAAAATATATATCAAATTACTTGAAATGTATTACGTTTTCTCCAAAACACGGTAAAGTGGAAGGATTTTTACATAATTTAGAAAAAGGAAGTTCACCTTTTGATACGCTACACGTTGATCACAATGGCCCATTACAGAAAACAACAAATAATAATCGGTACATATTTTTAGTAGTTGATGGATTTACAAAGTTTGTAAAATTATATGCTACAAAAACTACAAATACAAAAGAAGTTAAAAAACATTTGTCTGAATATTTTAAATATTATAGTAAACCTCGTCGAATTATTTCTGATCGAAGTTCTACATTTACGTCGGGTGATTTTAAGAATTTTTTAAAAGAGTATAATATTAATCTTTCTTTAATAGCCACATCGGTGCCGCGGGCGAATGGTCAAGCAGAGCGAATTAACCGATCACTAATCGAAATATTAGCTAAAGTTCAGGAAAATAATAATAATTAGGATAAAAAATTGGTAGAAGTCGAGTATATTTTAAATAATACATTTAATAGGTCAATTAATACAACCCCTAGCATGTTATTATTTGGTACTCATCAGTTAGGAAAAGAACTTGATAGTTTTAAATCATTATTAGAGTCAGATAAAATTATTGATAGAAATTTGGAAGATTTTAGAGAAAAAGCATCTCAAGCAATCATAAAATCACAAGAACTCAATAAAATATATTATAATAAAAGACACAAAGCCCCTGCACAATATAATGTAGATTACGTAATGATTAAAAATAATTTTATTGTTCCAGGCATAAATAAGAAACTATTACCTAAATTTAAAGGTCCTTACGTAATAAATGCCATATTACTTAATGATCGTTATGTTGTGCAGGATATTGAAGGAAACCAAATGACACAAATTCCGTACAATGGTGTAGTTAGTCCTGATTTAATGAAAAAATGGACAAATGAAGATGTTAATAATTGTTAGTAATTTTATTTTGTTAATTACAATTGTCAGAATGGCCGAGTTGTAGTAGTTCGTAAATTATGTAGTCATAGTAATTTTATTTTGTTAATTGCAATTGTCAGGATGGCCGAGTTGTAGTAGTTTGCGAATTATGTAGTCATAGTAATAATTTTATGTTTTATATGTCAATTTTGTATTATATTAATGTGAAATAAACACGTTTGAATTGAATCTACTTTTAGTACAATATATATATATATATATATACAGTAAAAATTTTGAAAGATGTCCGATCAAGGGCACCTGTATCACGAACGAATTAACAAATAGGCATACATTTATCTCTTTCTTTTGCAAAGGCTGTAAGAGTGTGTGATAAGGATGGATATAACACGCTTGTCTTTCAAAAATTCATATTGTTTCGACTAAGTTATTTATAAACGATGCTCGTTGTTGATAATACTTTCGCTGTAACGTAAGTTTATTTATTAATACAGATACATTACCTGGATTCATAGCCGTACGTATAACGTTATATTCTGTCAGAGTCACTGACACTGACATTGTGTCAGTATCGTATTTTTAACATATCTGGTTTTACATTTGCTTATAAACTTACTAGTTGACTTATTTTTGAATTTTGAATATTTTTCCTGTAATATATATTTTTATAATAATAAAATAACAGTAGTATCTTTCGTACCCTCCGCCCAAAAATCTGAATTCATACAATTCGTAGACAACCTTGATCGGACATCTTTCAAAAATTTTACTGTATATATATTTATAACATAATAATCTGCTGAATTGGCTTATACCTATGATCTGTTGTATTACCTTATGTGATTTGTTTTTGCCACCTTAATTTATTTTACATTTTTATATTTCCGGTAAAATCATTTCACAAAGATATATAAATTTTATTTTACACTAAAATCTGTTAATTAGTAATATTTGAATTTTCTGGTCCCATATGGTGCAGCTTTTAGCAACATTAGGTTGCAATTTATTTCTTTATAATTCTTTATCTCTAAATTCTTTCAATATGAAGAAAAAAATATAATTAAATCGATTAGAAAATAACGTGTTCTTTTATTTATAATAACATAAAAGGTCAAAAAATGATATTAAACAACGTTTTTTCAAGAAATACTGTTAAAATCTTCAAATTCGGGTACTACCGGTTAACCAATCATAACCAAAATCTAATCAACTCCTCATATGGAAGTACGAAACAAATATGAAAGAATTATAACTTTTGGAAATGTAGTATTGGAGTTATTGAAGGAGAAATTTTTGTCACACACATACACATACATACACAAACACACATACAGACATCATCGTAGAAACAGTAAATTCGTATTGTAGGAACTCTAAACGTGCTTATTCATCAAAAACTCAGCATCAAATTTTTTGACCAATGACAATAATATTGTTATTTTATTTAGTTTATGAGGTAAACATTAAAAGTATTCATAATTTCATGACAAAAACGTCTCCATACGATAACTAAAATATTTAAATAATAAACCATTCATTATATTTTAAAAAGAAATATAATATTTTGATGGGGTTCCTTTGGCTTTTCCACCAGAAGCTAATCGTCGAGCCATTGAATCTACAATTTTTTTAGTTTAATTGGTTTATATTCTTGTTTCTTTAAAGAATTTTCTCAATCTGGTTAAAGGCCAGAGACTGTGGGGGATGATTAAGCTTATTTTCGATATTACACTACACAATAACCATTTTATTAGAAAACGCAAATTATTTGTCGAATCATTCTCATTAATGAAATTTAAAAAACTTGTCTGCTATCCTATTTTTCGGCACTTTGCTTTACATTTGCTTTTAAAATATCGGGATAATCTTTGCTATCCATAATTGTTACAATAATTACTAATTTTCGTACTCCCGCTGACTAAATTAAATATGGGGTATATAACATAATGCTGTCACTGCCGTATTTAATTTTATTCAATTTTGACGTTTTAAACTGTCATTATTAACTCCATAACAACAACTATAAGTAAATGTTTATTTGCTGGTGAATTAAAACATATTTAAATCACTCTCACAGAATTTTAACTCACTGTGCTAAAAATAATGTATTTAAAATAACACCAGGCACAAAAAAAATACTTTCACCACAATCTATCAGACAGGTCAGCCATTTTCTTTATTTTTCACGACACAAATGACAGGAAATAAAGCTTGTTTATAGTACATAAATAAACGACTTGACGTCTATCAACGACGATTATCATATACAGCACACTAATTGATTAGTTTTTTTTTTTGCTAAACTGAACATTTTTAATGATTTTTTTTTATTACTATTTCATCAAAATTGAATAAACTATTGTATAAATCACGTGAGTTCAGAATGTTTATTCACTCAAACAATTTAAACTTTCTTTTCATGAATAAACATTATCTTAACTCACTTGGTGTATGAATATCTTTTTTTTTAATCTGCTATAGAAACAAATATAATTTTACACACTTCGATAAAACAGAATTTTATCGTCCTGTATAAAAAACAACTATTTGTATGTAGTAGAAACAAATTTAACTAGGTACTTACATTATTTTTAATATTTCCAAATTGATATAAAAAGATAAGTATCTCTGAAATATTAAGTAAAGTTATCCCCAAAAAGATTTTGTATTCATCCCATTCTTGAATTCCTGTCATTTTTATAATAGAAAATACGAAATACATAGGAGTTACTATACCCTCAAAGGCTAGCAATAAATAGAATATGAACAATACTGAGAAAAAATTATTCATCGTTGTAGTTGTTATTATTAATATTCTATGAAGGTTCCAACATTTTTTAATTGTACTGAAGATATTTGCATAATTTTTATTTTTTATACAATTTTCATATGTATATAACAAATAATTATTTATTTCTTCAAACATATTTGATATTTCGTATAATAAACAAATAATATAAAATTTTAAACTCCCGGTACCATAATGTATAATTAATCTCAAAATAGCATGCGATGTTGATAAAGGTGATTGTTTATATCTAACAGCATTCCATAAAAAATGTATTCCAATAATTGCATAACAAATGCAAAATATAACAACTGCAGCTATTTGAACATTTTTCACTTTTTTTGAATCCATATTATTATTGATTCTTCTCAAT
This sequence comes from Harpalus rufipes, assembly GCA_951394225.1. Classification (NCBI taxonomy): domain Eukaryota; kingdom Metazoa; phylum Arthropoda; class Insecta; order Coleoptera; family Carabidae; genus Harpalus; species Harpalus rufipes. Next base: position 9,284,518 of record OX596275.1, read on the forward strand.
TCGTTTCTAATTTGAACTAAATTCCTTACAATTTGTAAATAATATTCGTAATATTTTCTAAACCAGATGCTTGATATTAACAATAATAATGTCGGAAAAATATTTGAAACCCATTGTACATATTTTATTATTGTCGACGAAAAAGGAGGATCGTTACCGTTTTCGATAATTGCAATCCCTATACTCCATATTACAATTATCAAAATAGGAATATTGTATATCAATTTACACTTTGTATATTTTCTTTGAAATGTAGGACCAGTTATTGAAAAACAAAAAATTCCACATAGTCTACACATTGTGTATAATATTTTCGTTGCACCGTGAAAATCAACAGACGTCATGTTGAAGTAGTAATAAAGTAGAATATTCTGTTACATAAATGCAATAAACGTATTATGAATTTTTTTTTGATTAATTGTTTCATACAGTTATTATATTTCAATTTTCCGATAAAAACACATTTGCATTGTAATTACATTTTTTTTAAATACATTTAATCAATCAATAGTAATTAATCAAATTCAAACTAATGTAATATAACCGTATAACCGAGAGCAGTGGTTATTAGCTATAAAGAAAATATGTATAAAAATCTGTTGTGGCCGGCACAATACCTTCCGTCAATTCTACCTATTTTGTACAAATTCCACACAGATTTTTTTTTGCAAACTATTCTATGGGCGTTTTCTTTTTAAGGGAGAAATGAACTGATCTTAATTCGTTCTGAACTGAACTGAACTACTTCCAAAAAGAACGTATGTTTCTTAAAATAAGAAGTAGAAAATAAGAACATATAGATTTATAATTGTAACATAATAATCTGCTGAATTGGCTTATAGCTATAATCTACCTTATGTGATTTGTTTTTGCCACCTTAAATTGTTTTATATTTTTATATTTCCAGTAAAATCATTTCACAAAGATATTATATAAATTTTATGTGACACTAACATGTGACAATTAGTCATATTTTAATTTTCTGTTTCCATGGTGCAGGTTTTAGCAGCATTAGTTTGCAAGTTATTTCTTTATAATTCTTTATCTCTAAATTCATTCAATATGAAGAAAAAAATCTGATGTGGCCAGCACATAACCTCTCGCCGTATATTTTACCTGGCTGTATGCATAAAGCAAAGAATATTTTTATAAATACAAATAATATATTCATATAAATCTATGACGTATAAACTTCTTTATTATTCAATAATAGCATGTCTCAACATAAAGATATTTACCATAAATTATGTTACAATAAATTACAAAGTAGAGTTTACCATATATAAATATTAGGCTGGTAACAGCAATTTTCAATTCGAACAACTTTGTTTACTTTCTCTTCATATTCTTCTAGTAAAAACATTAATTTTGGGCGGTCTAAAATGTATATATCTGGATTGTGCATCTATTCTTATATATCTTCTTTTACATTTTATTTTTTCATACTTGTTATATCTAAATAACCTTAATTCCCTTTAATAAAGTGACGGATAGATTTCACTCCGATTATTCTTATATCGATGTGTAATTTTGTCAATATTTACAACTTACTTGAGAAGAATTTGATAGCTTTTTCGCAATTCAAAGTTACTCTAGTCTACAGTACTGGTGTACATTGTCCCATAATGTTTGAAACAAATTTAAGTCCTTCAACCTAGACTTGTCATCTCCATAATAGTCACAGATCAAGAATTAAGGGATTCTCCAAATACATTTTTCTTTCATTACTCATTATTTCTGACACTGACATTTATCTGTCAGTTACAAATAATTTAAATTTGCAACTATTTTTCATGGCATCCTTTCGGTTGTAAAATTAATTACAACATTATTTTATATATTATATTCCTTTTATCTCTAAATCTATAAAATATGTATAAAAATATTTAAATGTATCAGAAAGAGAATTTATTTTTCTTTAATATTATCAAGAAAAATTTTCAAAAAATAATATTTAGAAGATTTTTTTTCAAGAATCTTCTACTTCCGGTTGTCCAATTGTTACCAAAACCTTTTCAGATCTTCCCATGAATGTCCGATTGGGAAATACGTTGTTAAACAAATTTTAAGTCTTATAGTTTTTGAGTAACCGTCCTTCCAACATCCCACACACACACATCCACACACACACACACACACACACACACACACACACAGACATCATCGTAAAAATGTTAAAATCGGATTGTAGGGACCTTAAAACGTGCTTATTCAATAAAATCTGAATATGCGATTTTTAGCATGAATCCAATACCTCTCTTAGCGAGAGGTAAAAATATAAATAAATCGAATAGAGAATAACGTATTCTTTTATTTATAATAACATAAAAGGTAAAAAATGATATTTAACAGCGTTTTTTCAAGAAATACTGTTAAAATCGTCAAATTATGGACGTACGAAACAGAAATATGAAAGAATTATAACTTTTTGAATTGTATTATTGGAGTTATCGAAGGAGAGATTTTTGTCACACACACACACACACATACATACATACAGACATCATCGTAGAAACAGTAAATTCGTATTGTAGGGACTCTAAACGTGCTTATTCATCAAAAACTCAGCATCAAATTTTTAGACCAAAGACAATAATATAGTTATTTTATTTATTTTATGAGGTAAACATTGAAAGTATTCATAACTTTATGACAAAACATTTAAATAATAAACCATTCATTTATATTTTATAAAGAAATATAATATTTTGATGGGGCTCCTTTGGTTTTTCCACCAGAGCCATTGAATCTACAATTTTTTTAGTTTAATTGGTTTATATTCTTATTTCTTTAAAGAATTTTCTCAATCTGGTTAAAGGCCAGAGACTGTGGGGGATGATTAAGCTTATTTTCGATATTACACAATAACCATTTTCTTAGAAAACGCAAATTATTTGTCGAATCATTCTCATGCATGAAATTTAAAAAAATTGTCTGCTATCCTATTTTTCTGCACTTTGCTTTACATTTGCTTTTAAAATATCGGGATAATCTTTGTTATCCATAATTGCTACAATAATTACTAATTTTCGTACTCCCGCTGACTAAATTAAATATGGGGTATATAACATAATGCTGTCACTGCCGTATTTAACTGTTAGTTTTAAATGCCTTAAATTAAGGTTTTCTCCAAATTTTTTGCCTTCTGTCTAATCTGTATGTATTAAACTTACTTAGTTTACTGGAAAACCTAATAAAGAATTAAAAGTAGAAAATTTAAGGAATTTTAAAATAACAGTTACATACGTCGGTGACAGCATTATGATTTTGAGGAATATTTAGTCAACGGGAGTAAGAAAAATAATTATTATTGCAACAAATATGAATAGCAATACTTACCTCGATATTTTATAAGCAAATTTAAAGCAGTGTCAAAAAATTATGCATGATGGTTCCACAGAAGTCAAAAGGCGTAGGTATACGAGAGAGAATACAAAAAGTTTTGCGAATATCTGTTGCTTGGCAACTTTATAGGCCCTCGGGCAATAAAAGCCAAATTGCGCCCGCTTTTGAGAGAAAAAAAAAACAGGTTTATGATTTAATTCCAATGTAAAATAAAATATACATATTACTTTTTCTACAGCAGACTTTAAAGTTTTTTCTACTCAAGGACTCAAGTAGTGAATTAAGTAGTACTTTAACTTTAACCACACGGGTAGATATCATAATAATTTAACAACAAGAGTAGATGAAATACTTTATCTACGACAGTGCGCTAATATGTAAGTAGTACACTAATTTGAATGTCATTATGAAACTCATGACACTGAGTTCCATTAAATCACTCATACGTATTAATAACGTAGGCTACGAATAAACATTTCAATGTTTCTCATTATGTCAAAAATTAAATGAAAAATGTATTTTAAGATCAATTTAAACTATCGTATATAAAATATTGAAGGGTATATATTTGATATAGCCTCATAATGAAACTTGTAACTTTAATATCTATAATTTTTTGTTTAAATTAAATACATTATAAACTTTGACGGTTTGTGCTATAACTATTTTAATTGTGCAATTAATGACTACGTTTATCTCGCACTAGTTTATCCACTTAAATACTAACCCGCTTGAGTTAAGCGGGTTAAACGTGCGAGATAAACACGTTAGTTTAGAGCTAAGTGAAGTATCTTAAATAATGGGTTGAGTTCTGTGGTCACAGACAAACAGCAAGCTTGCTGTTTTCTGTGGTTGAGTTAACTAACCTACTTGAAATTTTGCGAGATAAACGGTTAAGGCTATGGATTAACCTCAACATTTTTTTAAAAACATGAAAATAATTATTAAAAATATATATTACTACACGCAAAACTTCTAAAAACTGTTTGTTTCGAGGTTTGCTTCAAGATCGTGAGCGTTTTGTTATTTTTATTATAATAAGTCATCCGCAAAATTTTCTCTCTGTCCTTGTTTAACAGCAGTGGATAAACGCTAATTATCCTGTAGTCACTTTAAAACATGCGATATAAACGAACTGGAGTTAAGAGTTAGTTTTAAGTCACTAGATTTTTAAGCGGGTTATGTCACTGCGAGATAAACGTAGTCACAGTTACCAGACAGACCTCTTCTTGGAAGAGAATCACAATTTGATTTAAACCTTAATATTATGCTTAAATAATCATTTAATTTATTTTCAGTGGCGTAGCGAGCATAATTGGCGCCTGGGGTACGATACCATTTGGGCGCCCCTTTCCCGTAAGAATTTTTTTCATAAAATAATCTTTAAATGCCATTTTATGGTATTTTACTACAGATATTTAACCAAAAAAACAAGTATATAAATACAAATATATTTCATAGATATTTTAAAGAAATTTAATTTTTTTATTTCGAAAAAAGTTTTTAGTTTTATTAATTTTATTTGGATAACAGAGTACAGTATCTACCTAAAGTACTGTATAATACATTATGAATAGTCACTATCTAAGTGTGCTTCTACAATACATTATAAGTACTATTTTTCAGGACAAATAGGGACACAAGTTCAAGCTAGGCTTTAAATTTGAGAAAAAAATCGAGTTAAAAAATGAAGAAGAGGATTGGAATCGGAATTGTATCTGTGACTGTGTTGGAGAAATTATCAGATATACAGTCTAGTAGAATCAGTTAAAAAAATGATGATATTAGATATTTATTTATTTTAGATATTTATATACTTAAATGTTTTAAAATACATACAGTTTTTATACAATGAAAAAAGTACAGGGTGTATCACGGAAAGTGAAACATAGGCGTTTAACATGGAAAATCAGTTTTTCCATGCGTATTGCTCCCCTAATTATTTTAGACAAAAAGTTTCAAATGGATGTTGTAAAGCAAAATTTTTACATTCGAATCAATAAAAAAAATCAATTTGCCTACTTCATAACTGCAGAAATAAAATTTGAAAATTTACATTTAATAGTATTAGCCATGGAATTAGAAACGAGAGACGAACAAAAGCGTAACGTTTTATACGTCAAATTATTAGTATTTAATTTGGCAATCATTATTCTGACCAACCTTTGGAAACTTATATGACGAGTGCGGGCATTTGCCAGTAGTACTCAATTCCGGTCAATAGATGTCGCTAACGCCGCGTTAAGAATCTACATATTTAATATCGACGCAACTATTGGTCCACGTGTTTTTCTGAGGTGGAAAATAAAGATGCATGGGAAACATTTGAAATTGACATTTGAAAATATTTGTGTTTTTGATTCTATTTAATTTGCGTTGATTATTAGTTGTATTTTCTGTGTTTCTACTGAGCGAGTTTTTAGTGTAATATTGTTTAATTTTATGTGTTCATATAAGATATCCGTGTTTTATTTTCTACCCAGTTATAATTATTTCAATGAAATAAGTTGTCAAATGTATTTTGAAATTAAAATTTTATTATGCGTATTATTGAAAAAAAAAAACATTATATTTGTGCACATACATTTTAATATCAAAATACATTTATATTAACTACACTAAAATATTTTGAATAAAATTAAAAGGGGATTGCCTAATTTATATTTTAGTTCTATTCCAATCACCAGGTGTAATGTTCAGTTCAAATACACATGAGTTTCAGGTCTAAATAGTATATTGTCTATGATTCTGACACTGACGTCTCGAATTTCTGCAAGTTTAGTAGCTAATGGTTCAAGATCGTGGAACGCTTCTCTAAAATTCATTTTAGGATCTCAATTCTCCTCAAGATTTCATGCCAGAAATGAACTAAAGTTGTGAAATTAAAATTTATTATATTTTGTAATAAAATTGTAGCTTCCTTCTGGTGTCACTAGTGGTAGTACTGTCATCTGCTAGTTTTTCTAATAGTTCAACTAATTCTTCCAATCTTGTTGCATAAATAACTATTTCTTTTGATATTATTTATTAGTTGATTTTGAACTGTAGATGCCAGAAGATGAATAAATTCATTTTGAATTTGATAGGTTTTGGCGTTTCAATTGCATTTTTAAGCTGATTTTCTAGTAGTGGATCAAACTGAGCTACAAGTTTAATTAAAGATAATAGTTTTTCGACATTTATACCATCTTCAAGCGCTAGATTTTCAACATGACCACGTAGAGGAAGATTTTGTATAATGAGATACTTCAAACAAGCTAATATTCGTCGCAATATATTTCGCCAACGTTCTAATATAATAAAAGCTATTGTTTGTTATCGGTTAAAAATTTATCACTATTTTAGAAAAATAAAGTGTTCAGGAAGAAGAAAGAATGTTGTATATACCAAGTTATTTGATTTATTTACTGCAAACACTATTTATAAGATATTTTATCAGACAAATCAAGAAAGGAAATAATAATTATATTACAATAATTATTAATTTAAAATATATTTTTAATCAAACAAAATTCCCGAAACTCATATTATTTCCCCAAAACTGATCAAAATAAAAAAATTCCAGAAAAACTTGTTTTCTTGAGAACAGTTTGGCGCCCCTCTGCGAGTGGCGCCTAGGACATGATAGCCCCCTTTGCCCCCCTCTCACTACGCCACTGTTTATTTAATTCAATTTTGACGTTTTAATCTGTCATTATTAACTCCATACCAACAACTATAAGTAAATGTTTATTTGCTGGTGAATTAATAAATATTTAAATCACTCTCACAGAATTTTAACTCACTGTGCTAAAAATAATGTATTTAAAATAACACCAGGCACGAAAATAATACTTTCACCACAATCTATCAGACAGGTCAGCCATTTTCTTTATTTTTCACGACACAAATGACAGGAAATAAAGATTGTTTATAGTATATAAATAAACGACTTGACGTCTATCAAGGACGATTATCATGTACAGCACACAAATTGATTATTTTTTTGTTTTGCCAAAATTGAACATTTTTAATGATTTTTATTATAAATAAATAAATAAATAAATATTTCATCACGGCATATTACCCATTGCTGGGTGTGCCAATCTGCTTCTTACACAGATATCGGTAATGATGGAATATTATTATTTCATCAAAATTGAATAAAATATTATCTAACTCACGTGAGTTAAGAATGTATATTCACACAAACAATTTAAACTTTCTTTTCATGAATCAACATTATCTTAACTCACTTGGTGTATGAATATCTATTTTTTCTTTTAAAACTGCTATAGAAAAAAATATAATTTTACACACTTCGATAAAATAGAATTTTATCGTCCTGTATAAAAAACAACTATTTGTATGTAGTAGAAACAAATTTAACTAGGTACTTACATTATTTTTAATATTTCCAAATTGATATAAAAAGATAAGTATCTCTGAAATATTAAGTAACGTTAACACCACAAACATTTTGTATACATCCCATCCTTGAATTCCTGTCATTTTTATAATAGAAAATACGAAATACATAGGAGTTACTATACCCACAAAGGTTAGCAATAAAAAGAATGTGAACAATACTGAGAAAAAATTATTCATCATTGTAGTTGTTATTATTAGTATTCTATGAAGTTTCCAACATTTTTTAATTGTACCCAAGATATTTGCATAATTTTTATTTTTTATACAATTTTCATATGTATATAACAAATAATTATTTATTTCTTCAAACATATTTGATATTTCGTATAATAAACAAGTAATATAATATTTTAAACTCCAGTTACCATAATATATAATTAATCTCAAAATAGCATGCGATGTTGTTAAAGGTGATTGTTTATATCTAACAGCATCCCATGCAAATTTTATTGCAATAATTACATTACAAATGAAAAATATAACAACTGCAGCTATTTGAACATATTTCACTTTTTTTGAATCCATATTATTGATTCTTCTCAATTCGTTTCTAACTTGTACTAAATTCCTTACAATTTGTAAATAATATTCGTAATATTTTCTAAACCAGATGCTCGATATTAACAATAATAATGTCGGAAAAATATTTGAAACCCATAGTACATATTTTATTATTGTTGACGAAATAGGAGGATCTTTTTGGAAAATTGCAGTCCATATACTCCATATTAAAAGTATCAAAATAGGAAAATTGTATATCAATTTAAATTTTGTATATTTTCTTTTAAATGTAGGACCAGTTATTGAAAAACAAAAAATTCCACATAGTCTACACATTATGTATAATATTTTCGTGGCACCGTGAAAATCAACAGACGTCATGTTGAAGTAGTAATAAAGTAGAATATTCTGTTACATAAATGCAATAAACGTATTATGAATTTTTTTTGATTAATTGTTTCATACAGTTATTATATTTCAATTTTCGATAAAAACACATTTGCATTGTAATTACATTTTTTTTAAATACTTTTAAACAATCAATAGTAATTTATCAAATTCAAACTGACGCAATATAACCGAGAACAGTGGTTATTAGCTATAAAGAAAATATGTATAAAAATCTGTTGTGGCCAGCACAATACCTTCCGTCAATCCTGTGTATTATGTATAAATTCCATACATAAATTTTCTTGCAAAAGATTCTAAATTTCCAGTAAAATTATTTCATAAACAAACTATACAAATTGCACTTGACACTGACATCTTCTTCTTCTTGTTTAGCTTTTCCCATTTACGGGCCGCTATTTTTTATTTTCTTCTTCCACTCATTTCTGTTTTGCAGTCGTACTTATTCAGTTCCTTTTCTTTCAAGTCTTTCGCAATACAGTCCTTATCCATCTTATCTTTGGTCTTCCTCTGCTTCTTCAATTACTAAGCAATTCATTCTTCTTCCAATATATTTTTTATCTCTTCTCGTGACATGTTCAAACCAATGTAATCGTCTCTCTTGTATCTTTCTAGAAACTGATAATACTAGAGTTATTTCCGTTATTCTTTCATTCCTTACCGTATGGAAACAAGCAATCGGAAGTAAAATTTGTTGAACGACTTTGCTAGCCTAGCATTGCTTGATTTGCTTGTAAGCAATCCAAGCGCCAAATTTCTCGCTTGTCTAACTATAAAATATAATGGCGGGAAATGCAAATTATACATATATGAATTTAACTTGTACTATTTCTATCTCATATTATGGTGGTTACATTCAAAAAGGCTTTCAAAGTTTTGTGTTGAATATTCATAACATTGTTAAATTTGAAATATTTTCTTAGACCTAAAAAAATGTTTAAAATCCACTATCTGCAAATGTACCTACCTACAAATTCATTTTGTATAAATTTTCAGACCAATAAATGGGATATGAGAGATACACATGTTATATTTGACAACTGTATAACTTTCTCGATGACATTTGTGAATATCAGTTCGTCATATAGCTAGCAAATCTTTCAGTGTACTAAGCAACAAGTCTCGTTTGCTTACCTAGCATCTGCTTGAACTGCTTACTTCATTGAACGGTTCTATTGATACTGACATCTGTCAATTTGTATTATCTGAATATTAGCAGTTTCCATGGTTAGCATATCTGGCTATTTTATGAAACATAATATCTTATAATTCTTTAACTCTATATCTATTGAATATGAAGTATAAAATGCGATCAAATCGTATAGATAATAATATATTCTTCAAGTTATAATAACATTAAATGTCAATAAATAATATTTAACTGCGTTTTGTCAAGAAAAACTGTTAAAATCTTCAAATAAAGGTACTTCCGCTTGACCATTTATAACCAAAATCTAACCACTTGTTCTTCTGGATGTACACTTGAGAAATATGAAAAAATTAGAACTTTTGGAATCGTGGTATTGAAGTTATGCGATCCGAAACTTTCGTCACACACACAAAGACACACACACACATACACACACACACACACACACACACACACACACACACACACACACACATACATACATACATACAGACATCATTGTAAAAATGGTAAAATCGGATTATAGGGACCCTAAAACGTACTTATTCACTAAAAACTCAGCTTTGAATTTTTTGACCAAAAACAAATACCTTCCTTACCTAAAGGAGACGGAAGGTAAAAATAGAGTAAATGTACAATTTCAAATAAGACCTACATATAATCCAAGAGTACAATCTAACTATACGAATGCTTTTGCAGAAATATTAACTTTTTCTTGACAAATTAACAAAATATCAGTCTAAATCCCAACATATTTAAATTTTTCTCAATACAAAATGAAAAGCATTATGTTTCCTTATTATATATAAAAAATCTGATGTGACCAACACAATACCTCCTGCCATTTACCTATGGGTCTCGTTGCCGCGTGCCTGATGTCGGTTCGTGAATCTGAGGAATCCGATTCGATCCCGATCAACGCCAAATAATTCGAATTTTAAATGGCATAAAATTAACCCTTGCGGTAAACGCCCGCACAATACAAATATGTCATGATCATTACCGAAATGTGTGTATAAAATGGATAATATGCCGTGATCATATATTTAATTGTTTCTTTATTTAAATACATACCTGCATATTTACTAATGCTAGAAATTATGTATTTTAAGTTCCTTTCCATAAAACTATTGTTCTATTTACAATTTTCTTTTTAAAACGTTACTATTATTAATTTAAAATGATTATTTTTTTGAAAGTGACATTTATCTGTCAGTTACATACATTTGAGCTGAACTATGTAACCACGGAGATGTGTTTAAAGCATAAGCTCCTAGATATAATTTTTATATTACTTTATAAATTTATCCATAAAATATATAGAAAAAGTATTAAAGCAAACTTGTAGAAAATTGAATAATCTTTAATTGAGAAAAAATTACATTTAAAGGTATGTTTTGCAGAAAAACTATCTTGAGCTTCAAGTAAACTGCCATTTCCGGTTATCCGATTGCCACCAAAATCTAACGGCTTCTTTCCATATTAGAATAATGTAGAAATACATGGTTTCAAAATTTTCTGAACGATAGTATTTCAGTTAGAGCGTAAAGAGGATCTACACATACACACAGACATCATCGTGAAAATGTTAAAAATGGATTCTAGGGACCTTAAAACGTGGTCATTTACCAAAATCTCGATATGCGATTTTTAGCACGATCCCTATACCTCCCTTACCAAGGGTAGCGGGAGGTAAAAATCTGATGTGGCCAACACAATACCTTCCGTCAATTCTACGTATTTTGTACAAAGAACACAGGATTTCTTTTGCGATCTATTCTGTGGGCGTTTTCTTTTTAGCGGAGAAATGAACTGATCTTACCTCGTACTGAACTCTACTTATAATTACTCCTAAAAAGAACGTATGTTTATAAGAAGTAGAAAATGAAAACATATATATATATATATATATATATATATATATATATATATATATATATATATATATATATAGCATTATATTTATAACATAATAATCTGCTGAATTGGCTTATAGCTATAATCTACCTTATGTGATTTGTTTTTGCCACCTTAAATTGTTTTATATTTTTATATTTCCAGTAAAATCATTTCACAAAGATATTATATAAATTTTATTTGACACTAACTGTCAATTAGTAATACTTGAATATTCTGTTTCCATGGTGCAGCTTTTAGCCACATTAGGTTGCAATTTATGTTTTTATAATTCTTTATCTCTAAATTCATTCAATATGAAGAAAAAATATAATTAAATCGATTAGAGAATACCGTGTTCTTTTATTTATAATAACATAAAAGGTCAAAAAATGATATTTAACAGCGTTTTGTCAAGAAATACTGTTAAAATCGTCAAATTAGGGTACTTCCGGTTAACCAATCATAACCAAAATCTAATCAACTCTTCATATGGACGTACGAAACAGAAATATGAAAGAATTATAGCTTTTGGAATTGTAGTATTGCAGTTATCGAAGGAGATTTTTTTTTCACACACACACATAAACACGTACACACACATACATATAGACATCATCGTAGAAACAGTAAATTCGTATTGTAGGGACTCTAAACGTGCTTATTCATCAAAAACTCACCATCAAATTTTTTGACCAAAGACAATAATACAGTTATTTTATTTATTTTATGAGGTAAACATTGAAAGTATTTTATGACAAAAAAGTCTCCGTACAATAACTAAAACATTTAAATAATAAACCATTCATTTATATTTTATAAGAAATATAATATTTTGATGGGGTTCCTTTGGTTTTTCCACCAGAAGCTAATCGTCGAGCCATTGAATCTATTTTTTTAGTTTAATTGGTTTATATTCTTATTTCTTTAAAGAATTTTCTCAATCTGGTTAAAGGGCAGAGACTGTGGGGGATGATTAAGCTTATTTTCGATATTACACAATAACCATTTTCTTAGAAGACGCAAATTATTTGTCGAATCATTCTCATGCATGAAATTAAAATAACTTGTCTGCTATCCTACTTTGCTTTAAATTTGCTTTTAAATATCGAGATAATCTTTGCTATCCATAATTGTTACAATAATTACTAATTTTCGTACTCCCGCTGACTAAATATGGGGTATATAATATAATGCTGTCACTGCCGTATTTAACTGTTAGTTTTAAATGCCTTAAATTTTAGGTATTCTCCAAATTTTTTGCCTTCTGTCTAATCTGTATTTATTAAACTTACTTATGTTACTAGAAAACCTAATAAAGAATTAAAAGTAGAAAATGTAAGGAATTTTGAAGTAACATTACATACTTCGGTGACAGAATTATGATTTTGGGGTATATTTAGTCAACGGGAGTAAGAAAAATATGTATTATTGACAATTATGAATAGCAATGGTTACCTCGATATTTTAAAAGCAAATCTAAAGCGAAGGGTCAAAAAATAGGGCTCAGCGGATAATTTTAAAATTATGCATGAGAACAATCCGACAAATAATTAGTATAGTATAAGTATATAATGTCAGAAATAAGCTTCATCCCCACAATATCCAGACTTTAACTAGATTTGGAAAGTGCGAAATATTCTTGAAACAAGAATATAAACCAATAAAACGAAAAAATAATAAGAATTTAAAATTAAATACATGAAGAATGGCAGAATATAATGCCATCGGCGACCAAAAATTTGTTAGATTCAATGGCTCGTCGCTTAGTTACTTACTGGTGGAAAAATCAAAAGAAACCCATCAAAATATTTCTTTATAAAACATAAATAAATTTATTATTTAAATATTGGGGTTATCGCACGAAGCCTTTTTACCTCTCGCTAAGAGAGGCGTGGGATTCATACTAAAAATCGCTTATCCAGATTTAATGAATAAGCACGTTATAAGGTTTCTACAATCCGATTTTAATATTTTGTGTGTGTGAATGTTGGAAAGACGATTTGTTTATAAATTATAAACAAGCTTCATTTTGTTTTATTTATGTCATGCATGTGTCGTGAAAATGTTTGATTTCTCTGATGAAAACTTTGGTGATATCTTCTTCGTGCCTGATGATGTTTTAAATGAAGCGATAGGAAAAGTGGTTCCGATCTAAGTCGTTTTAGGAAAAAGAGTAATGCTGTTTTGTAATTCGAGAAATACGAAGGAAGCAAGATTGGTAGACGAAAAGATCATTTTGGCTTACATTTCCGAGCGATCGAAGAATGTAGTCTTCATCATTGAGGTCGTATTATTCACAGCTTAAGAAGATGTTATTAGTGAAGGAAAATGTAGACATACGCAGGTTTGTATACATACGGATATGTTTATGTGTGCAGCAAGCGCCAAACGTGATGGCGAGAAGAAGATATGCGCAGGAGATCAAACTGCGACCTTACCCCTACTCCAGATGGCTAAGCACAAAATTAGTTTCGAGTCAGTGGCGTATAATTGTTAAGTAGTATTTCAGCTGGATTGAATTTCTGATTGGCACTTGATGAACATATTTTAACAATTGGAGTACGGACTTTTGATGTTCTTTAATTCTTTATGTGAATTACTTTCCGATTTGGCCATTACAAGAGTCACATTCAATTTGATACACGCCGGTAATTTAAACAAAGAATTTTATAACATCAAAAGTCCATAAATAATAACAAGTTTAGTATTGGTTTTGCCGCATATTGTGTAAAACAGAAACGTACTTTAACGGTAACTTGAAAGTATTGCAGGTGCAACAAAAAAGATTAAAGTTCAACTGGAAAATTTAGAAACTTAAAAAGATAATAAGAAAAGGCAATATTATATGTACATATTATGTTTTCTTTTTTATTAAGTTGATTTGTTGTACTTTTTCTTTTGTAGACTTGCACGCGTTTTTATGTTAATAAATTAGTATTATTGTATATCATTTATTACGTGTGCATGTTTTATTTTTATTGTTATTAACTTCAATTTTGTTTATTATTTTGAAGTGCAATATTCATTTTTATGTTTAAACTCTAAGTTAAATATGCAGCACGCTACTGACATTTTTCGCACCAATCGTGCTTAAAGAAGGCGTGGCCTAGTATGCGCGGGTCTTCGCCATTACCCGTGAATTTTGCTGTACAGTTGATTATTATCAATGTCTGTAGATTCTACCAGGTAAAGGCCTTTTTGAGGACTCACTTGCAAATAAAATTGACATTTCAAACAAAATACTTGGTGGCGGAAAGAAAAGAGAAGATTGTGGAGTTTCTGGATCTGGTGTAACATTCGCCGTTACAAGTTCTTTTACTGCTAAAACGTTCCAGATATCTACTGCTGATGGTGGATGTAAAGACACTTCAAATGTATCTGACCTGTCTGCTATTCCATTAGGTGGGGGAGTTCAGCTTAATTTTAGTGACTTGAAAGATTGTAAATTTTATATTAATACCAAACAATAAATAACATACGAGGGTCATTCAATAAGTAAAGAGACAAATGGCTATAGCTCAAAAACGGTTTATTTCAATCTTTCAAAATTAAGGCTATTTTTCAACATAATCACCCCCCACAGTTATGCACTTGCCCCATCTTTCTTGCAGCTTCCTAATTCGCTTGGCGAAGAATTCTTTCGATTTACCCCGAAGCCACTTTTGCACCGCTTCCTTAACTTCCTCATTGTTAGCAAATCTTTTTCCACGTAGGACGTCTTTGAGTGGTCCAAACAGGTAAAAATCAGATAGGCCAGGTCGGGACTGTAGGCAGGATGAGGTAAGGCCTCCCAACCCAATTCATGAAGCTTATCACGGGTCAGCTGGGCTGTATGAGGGCGGGCGTTATTGTGCTGAAGAATGACTCCTTTTGACAAGAGTCCACGGCGTTTGCTCCTGATAGCTGGTCTAACTTTGTGTTCTAGCATCTCCGAGTAGTATTGGCTATTGATAGTTCGCTGATCTTCAAGGAAATCGCAATAGACTGGACCCTGTGAGTCCCAAAAGATGATCAGCATCACTTTACCGGCGGAAGGTTGAACCTTGAATTTTTTGCGAACTGGAGAGCTAGTGTGTTTCCACTCCATACTCTGCCTTTTGGTCTCAGGGTCGTAGTGATGGATCCAGACCTCGTCACAGGTCACTATTCTTTTAAAAAAAGCGTCTCCTTCAATCAATCTTCGTTGCTTTAAGTCTTGACTAATGGAAATCCTTGATTCTTTATGAGCGTTAGTAAGCTGTCTGGGAACCCATCTGGCACACGTTTTTCTGTACTTTAAATTGTTCTGAATGACATTGTGAACAGTTCCAACACTTACTTGAACTTCCTCAGCTATCATTTCAACAGTAATTCTTCTGTTATCACGAAGTCCGTCAATTCTCGATTCCAACGAGGGACCAGAAACTTCCACTGGACGTCCACATCGGGGTTCATCACCTACACTTGTTCGGCCACTTTTAAACCGATCAACCCACTTGTAAAAATTCGCACGGTTCATACAACTTTTACCGTACTGTATTAACATTCTAGAAAAAAATTCACTTGGTTTTACACCTTCTGCGACTAAAAATCTAATGACTGAGCGCTGCTCTTCTAAGGTGCAATCTTCTAGTGGACTTGCCATGGTGAACTGAAAATTTTGAGGTTATGTTGACATAAAATGATGAAACATGAAACAGCATATCCCAAGATTGCCAACTAACACCCCTGAAAAGATTGTACACATTCATTGAATAGTTTTAAAATTATAGAATTTGTCTCTTTACTTATTGAATGACCCTCGTATAAATTAAGCAATATTTATTTCGTTATTTGCAAAATGTAACATTCAGTGAAAGTGATTTAATTTTTTTTTAATTCACTTGTGAATAAAGAGTTACTTATAGTTGTTGCTATGGAGTTATAATGACAGTTTAAAACGTCAAAATTGAATAAAAAAATATTCTTCATTTTAGCTGTTCTTATTAATATTCTATAAAGTCTCCAACATTTTCTAATTATATTCAAGATATTTTCAATATTTTTATTTTGCATACAATTATCATATGAATTTAATAAATAATTATTTATTTCTTCAAAGATGTTTGACATTTCATATAATAAACAAACAATATAAAATTTTAATATCATTGTTCCATATAATATAATCAATCTCAAAACACTATATAATATAGTCACGGTTGATTATTCATAATAAATACCATTCCATACATATTTTATTTCCACAGCTATATAACAAATTAAAAATATTACAACTACAGCTATTTGGAAATACTTCACTTTCTTTAAATCCATGTTATTGATTAATATCAATTCGTTTCTAACTTTATTTAAATTTTGCACGATATTAACAATAATATTGGACAGAAATTTGTAGTTTGTAATACAAATCTGGATAGTGTCGAGAAAATAGTATAGTCTACAGAAGTAACCATATTAGAAATATCAAGATTGGTAAATTGTATATCAATTTGCATTTTTGTATTTTCTTTGAAATTTCGGACCACTTATTGAAAAAGAAAAAACTACTTAAAGTTTACATAATATATTTTATATAATTTATATAATATATTATGAATTATATGATTAATTGTTTCATACGTTTTATTATTTTTATTTTCCAAAACAAATGCATATTTATAATAATTACATTTCTAATTAATTATATCGTGGACGTTGAAGTAAAGATAATTAAGTCCAAGTTGACAGTTTGTAATAATTATGTTTTACAATTCAAATTATTACTTAAATACAAAAAAAAAATTAATAAATGTTCCATTTTTACTATTTCTTAAGGATATATGTAATATTGTAATTTAAAAACATATTAAATTAATAATACAATAATATATATTAAATGTACTCATACCTCCCAGAAAAATCTGACACTGACATTTTGCATTTATTTGTCAATTATAAAAATTTGAATATCGCAACTGTTTTTCGGGCAACGAGATTTATTACAACAGATTATTTTATATTATTATATACTACATCTCCAAAGCTATACGAGATATAATAAGAAAATTAAATGTGTCAGATTGAGAATTTAATTATCTATAATATTTATAGTAACAAATTTAAAAAAAATAATATTTAGATTTTTTTTTTTTAGAAACTACCACTTCCGGTTGTCCAATTGTTACCAGAACCTATTCAACTCTTCCCATTATTGTTAGATTGAGGAATCTGTAGTTATACAGGTCTTTAGTCTTATAGTTTTGTATGAGAAATCGTGTCTCCAACAACCTCACACACACACACACACACATCCACACACACACACACACACACACACACACACACACACACACACAGACATCATTGTAAAAATGTTAAAATCGGATTCTATGGACCTTAAATCGTGCTTATTCAATAAAATGTGGATATGCGATTTTTAGCATGAATCCAATACCTCTCTTAGCGAGAGGTAAAAATGAAATTTGAATTTTTTATTATTGAAATAATTTGTGCCTAATTTGTGCCAAATAAATGAATATGATATAATAATTATTATCAGAGATATTGACAATTGTTTTTGTGTAAGTATGAAGTTGGCATAAAAAATATTTTATTTTAATTTTATTCTTACGGCAAATAAAAGCTTATAATTTGTGCCGCCCAATTCGTGACAAATTCAGAAATATATTTTTTTGTCAACTAGCCTGCGCCAAGCCAAAACGGTTGCGTCTTCACATCTCATTTCTCAAAATATAAATTAAACATGTGCCAATCTTTGAAATTTATTTTTTCATTTCATCTTCAATCCGCAAAACTTGTAACGAATTACTCCACCTACAACCAAAAAAACAACTCAGATTCAAACATGAGTTATGCGTGTACAGATGCAGACCTGCTTCAGTCAGAATCAGCTGAGCTGACTCGGCGCCTGTCCTAGCGCTCTGCCCCGCTCTCCTGGGCCACGCCTCCTGCCGCATTGCCAGGAGTTAAATTTAATCTCGGGCCCGATCTGTGGAGAATCACGCTCTAGTCGCATTTACATAAGTATCCAACAGTGTAGGTGTAGGAGGGTGGATTAAGTAATGGGGTAAGACTCACAAAGCAACAAGTTTAAATGGAAGTAGTTTGCTAACGAGACGAATATATGCAAAATTGGATCATTATACATATAAATGGATTTGTAATTTATAGCACGTTCCCAACCACCTTCACAGTGGTGATTTAATAGTTCAAATAATTGTTTAAAACACCTGGAGCATATTACTCATAATAACTATACATCGTTACAGTAAAATAAATTTTGCCCTTTGATTGATCAGAATGCTCACAGAATTCACAATAGCAAAATCTGTTGTGGCCAGCACAATACCTGTCGCCACTTCTTTTTTTTTTTGGTTACATAAGTATAGGGCATGAACAATCATGTTACATTGTTGGCCTTAAAAGCAGATGCGGGGGCCCATTTCAGAATGATAATTAGTAATTATGTACATAGATGTCAAATGTCAGAATTTTTCATTAAAATTTTCAAGATTTTCTAAATTCACGTAGTTAGTTTGTCACCAGGAGTGTGGAATTTACTTGTCGAGGAAAATAAACCACATGGAATTTGAAAATCTGACATGGGCCCCATATCTGCTTGTCAAGTCACATGACTGCTCGCGCGCTGTTGTATTTAACATTTCTTGTATACCTACACTCTACACCAAAAATTCTACTTACATCTATTCCATATATATAGATTATTTTAAATTTAAATTCATTCTATGAAGAAATTTTGTCTTACTCTTCCAATATTTCGAGATGTTTCCAATTCATTGTCGGAAGTAACAGTATTTCTGAAGGGTATGTGTAATATACCTATAATGTTAAATATGTAACTATTAATACATTAAGAAATAATATAATGTATGTACTTCCCAGAAAAAGTCTTCAGTAATGTCTCCGGATTTCTGACACTGACATGTATCTGTCAGTTACAAACAATTTAAATTCTCAACTATTTTCCATGGCATTCTTTCGGCTGTAAAATTTATTACAACAGATTATTTTATATATTATATTTCTTTTATCTCTAAATCTATAGAATATATAATAAAATATTTAAATGTATCAGACAGAGAATTTAATTTTCTTTAGTATTACCAAGAAAAAAATTCAAAAAATAATATTTAGAAGATTTTTTTCAAGAATCTTCTACTTCCGGTTGTCCAATTGTTACCAAAACCTTTTCAGATCTTCCCATGAATGTCCGATTGGGTAATACGTAGTTAAACAAATATAAAGTCTTATAGTTTTTGAGTAATCGTCCTTCCAACATCCCACACACACACACACACACACACACACACACACACACACACACACACACACACACACATACACACACACATCCACACACACACACACACACAAACAGACAGACATCCACACACACACACACACACACACACACACACACACACACACACAGACATCATCGTAAAAATGTTAAAATCGGATTGTATGGACCTTAAAACATGCTTATTCAATAAAATCTGGATATGCGATTTTTAGCGTAAATCCATTACCTCTCTTAGCGAGAGGTAATATACACTGATTCTTATAGCGTTTATATATTTAGGTTAGCTATTTGTTCAGCTAATCACGTTATGCCCGGCACTGAGCTGACCTTATAGTGGTTCTTAAGGTAGTTATATCGTGAAACCATTATATCAGAATTAATTGAAATTTTAAGTACATCTCAACTGAAGTATAATCTACTTGCTCTCCAAGTTTTAAAACAATTGACCACGCGGTACCTGCGATATTTGCAATTAAATTTGGCCTTTTTAACACGTGAAGGAAAGGAAATGGCAAAATAAACACAACATTTTAAATTATAACTTTTATATCCATAATGACATTTAATCGAAAAACTAGTATGTTATAGAAAACTAATTATCGGATTTCATGTAAAAATTAGAAAATTACTTACCACCCAGATTTAATTTTATTGCCTGTAGAAAATTATAATCTGAAGATACGATAAATAGGTATAGAATTATACTTGACAACCATGTACAAGCGTTTCAGATGGAGTATCAGTTAAGTTAACACCCGCTTGGTATTAGCGAATAAGAGGTGATCTTTGGTTAAAGGAATTTTAGACGTACACTGGCTTGCAAAAAAATCGCGTACACCTTAAAATTCAAGTAACCGAGTTTTTACCTTTTTTTAGCTATGTAAATACGATTTTTTAAAAATAGGTTAATATCAGCTGTCAATGAAGTTGTCACCGTTGTCACTGTCATGTCATTATTTTAGGTATCGTGGAGCTAGTTCTTCATTGTGCTAAGTTATTACTAAATTACAAATATATTTTAGAAAAATTAAAGAACAACCAAGTATTTATTTTAAATGGATTATAAATAAGTAAAAATTATGACTGAAACAAATTATGGACGAAGTAACATTAGTAATTTATCATCGCTCCATCAGCGTCCAGTACTTTATTTAATCTTAATGTTCTGCTATTGATCTGATTGACCACCCCTCTTCTAACTTAGAAAGTATTACAACTTTCACGTTTTCTGATAATTTTGACATCTTCATTGACACTAATGACACTGACTTGTGACACTGACAAGTTAACAATCGAGACTGACTCAATACAGCAAAAAACAGGTGTACGCGATTTTTTTGCAAGCCAGTGTACATCCGAAAGAAATATCTTTTAAATTGGTATTTCACGTGAAAAACATGAAAACTTTAAACAGTATAATACTACTTTTGTAATTTTAAGAAAGAAATATATTAATTTGTTTTGCAGTTTCCATTTGTAGTTTAGAATTAGTATTATATCTTAAAATATCTTATTACTTTTATACCCGAATGTACCAATAAATGTCTAGGTGCGACGATGCCACAGCCACAGTTATTCTTCAATATTTAAATACGGCACTTGTGTATGTGTTAGTGCGAATGGTACAGTTCAAAAAACAACCTTTCTACGGAAAAATAAAGAAAATTCATCTGTTACAGTGTTTGATATTAGCTTTTAACTATTTTGATGCAATCTGTGTATATAATATAATGTTAGAAAATATAAGTTATTGCAAATATAAACTGCATTAGCTTAATTTTTATTTTGAACATAGAACAAGGTTTTTAATAGGTACACACGAGTGACAACTACCTTAAGGATTTTTAGAAGCTACTTAGATATTGAATTTTATACTATTAAAATTAAACTTATAATGAACGAAAAAGTAATACTGTACATATACAAAAGAATAAATGAAATAAGAAAAGGTAGTTGATCTGGCAAACAATAGCATCTGGGAGTTGTAGATCGTTTTTGAGATGGTAGGTGTGGTGGCAGTGCTTGTCCGTTTTGGTCGGCTGCGTGTCTGAGCGCAGCTGGTGTGGCGCCGCGACGCCGACGCGACGCTCTTCTATTTGCACACGCCGAAGAGTTGTAGCGGAACGCTAGCGCTACAGCGGGTGCCCTTTACAACCCACCAGTTCCAGGATGCACACATACTACTCATACTACCATATTGCAGGAAGTTGAAAATAAATTATTACATTATTTTACCACAGTAATTATACAGTAGCGACACCTCGCTCATTTTCATTCCAAGCTGCTCGGGTTGAAGGGGGAAATAATGCCGAGCGGGATTTTAAATCACACTAAATAATATATTACGTGCAAATTTATAGTTTTTATAATAATAATCATGTATTTATTAGAATTTTATAAAGTATATATTTTAATATTATGTACAGGTCTCAGAAATAAAAGTAATACCATTCTATTAAAGTACAGTGCCCGGTAAAATATGTAATAAATAGATTTATTTATTGTAAATTGAAATAGTAACATTTTTATATCGTTTTGGTACTAAATATTCATTTTTTGTTACTTGCTTATACATGCACACAAAGTGAGAAATCGAATGAAACACAAAGATAGAACTCGTAGACGTATTTAGTTGTCATTTGTATTAATAATTCATCAATAATAGTTCCAAAAAGTATTTAGAACTTATAAAGGTATAATATAATTTATGTCATACTGGTTTCAAAAGCAAGGTTTTTTGAATGATTTATAAAACAAAAAGTGAAACATTAAAGTCCTAGAACTTTAAAATTATATTTTAAAGTTCAAGGACTTTAAAATGATTTTATCTTCATATTGAATCCTTTATTTATGGGGCATTAAATTGTTCTTCACCTCAGCAGCTTCATAGAAAGTATGTTTCATCAATTATAGCTAACTGGCCGCGAAATAGGCATTTCGCGGTTGTTGTTATGGCAACGGCCGCGGAATCCATTTCGCGGCCGCTGTCATGGTAGCGGCCGCGAAATTGAGTAAACAATCACTATGATTTTATGATTTTTTCAAAACTAATTGTTTTGTTTATCAAATGTCAATTCCATAGCTCCCTTGAAAGCCAACTTTCAATTTACAGTGAAACTGTTTAAAATTAATAAAACTTGTAATTACATATTTTTTATGGTTGCACAAAAAATATTGTGCGTCCTCGAGATTGTCTTGCCTCGGCCGCAAGCGGCCTCGGCGACAATTTTTCTCTCGGTACGCTAAAGAGTGATTTCGCGGCCTTGATATACAAATAACTATTATATAAATTAAGATAAGTGCTTCAATATTTGTTCTACCAACATTTTCCATATACATATATTTAAAAATATTTTTCTTTAAGTATACATTTTTTACATATTTATACTTTTCTTTTTTATTCATTTTTACCATACCACAATTTATCATTTGATATTAAATAACAAATATGAAATATATCTTTTTATGTTTTCCTTAAATTTCCGCACTCCTCATTATTACCCGCGAGCAGTTTGGAAGGAAATATCAAAGATTCCGACAAGAGAGTTGCTACGGGATATATTCTCTATACTGTGATTTTTTTACTATAGTTCGTTTCACCTAAGGAAATAGCGTTGGTTTAAATAGGAAACTAAATTATACCCTCTAATTGATCAGTATGCCCACCTAGTTTATAAAAGCGAGAGAAATATCACCTGTCAGCTGTCAATTAGCAAATAAAATCGGCAAAATTAAGTGATGTTTAACTGTGTTTTTAATTTCATTTTTACTGTAGCAGATTTTAAAGTGTGCTTTTTCTATTCAAAATAGTGGATCAAGTAGCACTTTAACCACAAGTTTTTTTTTTTAAGTTAAATAAATACAGTATAAAATTGGACGATTTATGTTAATAACAACTTAATATAATTATAATTATTTTTCTTATTTTTGTCTTTAAAATCTGCTATAGAAAAGAATAGAATTTTATATACGACAATAATATTTAATATTCAGGTATGGTACATTTTTACCTGATAAAAACATTTAGTATTGACAGTTTGTTTTCATGAATTAAAATTATTCATGTAATAGGTGTACATGTAAAAACGATTTTTTTATTATTTTATTAAAAACCGATAAATTAATAGATATTTATACACCAAGTGAGTTATAAGATAAAGTTTATTCACGAAAAGAAAGTTTAAGCCACGAGCCCATAGCCGTAGGGCGAGTGGATTAAATTCTTTGAGTAAATAAACATTCTTAACTCACTTGTTTCATATAATACTTTATTTAATTTTGACGAAATAATAAGAAAAACCATTATAATATTTAATTTTGACAAAAAAAAAATAACGACTCAATTAGTAGGTTGTGCATGACAATCGTCGTTGACAGACGTCAAGTCGTTTATTAATAAATTATAAACAAACTTTATTTTCTGTCATTTATGTCATGAAAAATAATGAAAATAGCTCATAAAATTTGTGATGAGTTTTATTTTCATGCCTAATGTTATTTTAAATGCATTATTTGTTGCAGAGTTAAAATTCTATAAGAGTGAATTTTTTTTTTTTAATTTACTAGAAAATAAACATTTGTTAGTTGTTGCTATGCAGTTCATAATGACAGTTTAAAGCGTCAAAATTGAATAAAAATTATTTAATATTGTTTTGACGCCACGACTAGTCTAATTTCGTAATTTACTTAGGTTTTCAATTTCGGGACTTGTTTTATACATGTGCAACGTGATAGCGAAACAGTGAATTTTATAGATTTTATTTAAAATCTATTTAGGACATAAATTTAGGAAATAAAGTTAAATTACTTTATAAAAGTAATCCTTGCTTGATTCTATATTCACAATAGAGTTAAGAATACGTACAGAATGTTTCAAGAATAGTGATCAGTTCAATTATTTACTTTATTATTAGGAATAGAAGAAAATTATAATAAAAGTTGTAGTAAATCGAAAGGGGACATCACTTTATTGAAGAAAAAAGTTTTTTAAACTATTCGATATAGTAGTTTTTTTTCTGATTTCAACCATGTATTCATTTTGTGTAAGGATACATAACTAAAATATTGTGAAAAATTCAATTGATATTTAAATAAATTTTATTTTTATAGTTATTTTTCAGTAGGCTATGTATGTTGAAAAAATAAGAGATGGGGTCTAAAAATTATTCCTCAAAAATTATACATATTGTAACGTGCGCCCCTAACTTAAGAGTACACAAGCGCCGCTACTGGTAAAATATTCCTGAGCGATGATGTAATCTCCTGCGACGGAGAAAGACCCATACGGCTAGTTAATTACACCGCTGACCTAAATCCATTGTATTCAATGTCATTGTGGCGTCAGAAAGTTCCAGAACGACATCGCGCTATATAAACCCGTCGCCAAAGTCAGCATAGCAATAGTCTGATATATACAAGCAAACAGCAATGAAGTTGGTGATATAAATAAACATTCTATGAGTTGTTAACATAAATAAATGTAGTTATATAAATAAATATAGTGATATAAATAATGTTTTAATAAATAATCTTAGTGTTTAAGTATTTAATAATATTCTTAGTCTTAAATTAGTGTTTATAATTATTTA
Source organism: Harpalus rufipes (assembly GCA_951394225.1). Taxonomy (NCBI): domain Eukaryota; kingdom Metazoa; phylum Arthropoda; class Insecta; order Coleoptera; family Carabidae; genus Harpalus; species Harpalus rufipes. Next base: position 9,310,124 of record OX596275.1, read on the forward strand.
ATCATAGTATTAGTTATTTTTAATATCTTTTTAATATTTATTCTAATTATTCATCGTTTAATAAACGTATTATTTTAATTAATAATATATCTTTGATTTTTACACTTCACCCATATAAATAAACGTTACAATATAAATAAAAAGTTAAGTATATATTTCATAAATTTTAGTCATTTTAATATTGTCGAAAGACTTTATTAATATTTATTTTCAGTTGTTACAAATTATTTACAACAGTATGTATAATTATAATTCCCTGAATATCCATGAGAAGGCACTATGTCAGATAAAATTTTAAATAAATTAAATATATACGTGCGTATATATCATGACACATTTACAAATGATTTTAACGTAGACTAGACAAATCTGTACACATAGACTGTAGACACTGGCGCGGTAAATGATATAATTTTAGCTGGAGTGTGATTACCACGTGGAAATTTCATAAACATCGTGCATAATGTATGATTGAAATAAACCACCACTACACCGATGTACTATTCAAATATATTTTCATGTTAGTTTATTAGGTATTCAGTAAAAAAAGTATGGGTATTCATGCTTATTTGTAACAATAAACGTATATACTCATTTATGAGGTTCTCCACCATGAAAATTGATCGTTTATATTAAAACTATAGATCTTAAAATTGTATGAAAGTATAAAAAATATTAGTTTTAAAAATATTTGCCTGTATATCTACGTCACACATCTACTCTATTCCAAATTCTTAGTTTTGTCAAACCTTCTGTTGTCACCTTTTCAATACCTGCAATTAGTACAGCGGAAACAATGAACAATGTTTGCACTTATATTATAAATCAGTATTTAATAGTAACTTTCTGATAAAAAAAAACATCTGAATTATTTGTACTAGACATACGATCTTTTTGCTCTAAATAGAAGAGCGCATATAACAATAAAAAATAAAAGACCATTATAACTCAAAACTAACAAAAACCGAGTTTCAATGATACTAATTGCTTGTATCGTTTTGAAACCCATTTTCTAGTAAATGATTACTGAAAATAACGAAACATCCAAAGTTAACCCTAATAAAATAAATTTCAAAGTTACGTCTAGTTTCACTAGTTTACGAACATGAGTCAACTCTCATGGAGCCATCGTCAGAAGTTACACCACACTGATGAGCACCAATAAGTGCGAAACGCGTCTGCGGTTACTTGTTGTGCTGGCCAACTTCTGACGATGGCTCCATGAGAGTTGACTCAGATGTTCGTAAACTAGTGAAACTAGACGTAACTTTGTAATTTATTTTATTAGGGTTAACTTTGGATGTTTCGTTATTTTCAGTAATCATTTACTAGTAAATGGGTTTCAAAACGATACAAGCAATTAGCATCATTGAAAATCGGTTTTTGTCAGTTTTGAGTTATAATGGTCTTTTATTATTTTAGTGTCAACACTGACATCTTCTTCTTCTTCTTTAGCTTTTCCCATTCGTTAGGGGTCGCTATGTTTTATTTTCTTCTTCCACTCATTTCTGTTTCTTGTGTCGTCCTCATTAAGTTCCTTTTCTCTCAAGTCTTCCGCAATACAGTCTTTCCATTTGATATTTGGTCTTCCTCTGTTTCGTTGACCTTCTAATACTAAGATATTCATTGTTCCAATATATTCTTCATCTCTCCTCATGACATATTCAAACCAATGTAATCGTCTCTCTTGTATCTATCTAGAAACTTCTATCACTCGAGCCTTTATTCTTTCATTCCTTATCTTTCCGTGTTTTCCCCAATATATATCTCAACACCCTCATCTTTGCCACATTCATTTTCTTTTCATTGACTCTGACATCTGTCAGTTAGAATTTTCTTAATATAGTAGTTGTTTCCATGGTTATAGCATAGCTAGCTGGTTTGTAAGTTTTAATTTCTTTATAATTCTTTAACTCTAAATCTATTGAATATGACATACAAAATGCAATCAATTCGTATAGAATACCTACCGCCAATCCTGTATATAATGTATAAATTCCATACATAATTTTTCTTGCAAAAGATTCTAAATTTCCAGTAAAATTATTTCATAAACAAACTATTCAAATTGCACTTGACACTGACATCTTCTTCTTCTTTAGCTTTTCCCATTCGTTAGGGGTCGCTATTTTTGCGTGTCGTTCTCATTCAGTTCCCTTTCCCTCAAGTCTTCCGCAATACAATCCTTCCATCTTATCTTTGGTCTTCCTCTGTTTCTTCAACCTCCTATTACTAAACTATTCATTCTTGTTCCAATATAATTCTTCATTTCTCCTCATGACATGTTCAAATCAATGTAATCGTCTTTCTTGTATCTTTCTAGAAACTTGTAACACTAGAGTTATTTTCTTACCGTCTCTTTCCGAGTCTTCCCCAACATCTAGTTCAACATCCTCATCTCTGCCACATTAATTTACTTTTTATTGATACTGACATCTGTCAATTTGAATTATATGAATATATTAGTAGTAATATATTCTTTAAGTTATAATAACGTTAAATGTCAATAAATCAAATTTAACTGTTAAATCTTCAAATGAGGCAACTTCCGGTTCACCAGTTATAACCAAAATCTAATCACTTGTTCTTCTGGATGTAAACATGAGGAATACGAAAAAATTATAATTTTTAGAATCGTGGTATTGAAGTTATGGAATCCGGAACATTTGTCACACACACACACACACACACACACACACACAGACACACATACATACATACAGGCATCATCGTAAAAATGGTAAAATCGTATTATAGGGACCCTAAAACATGCTTATTCACTAAAAACTCATCATTGAATTTTTTGACCAAAGACAATACATTCCTTACCTAAAGGTGACGGAAGGTAAAAAGTAATATTTTGAAAGAGCAAGGTAACAAATAGCAAAAAAAGATAGTGTTTCATTGAAAGGGTACCCATACTTTTGCCGATACTATAAATGAAAATATTCAAATTTGTCCTTGTATAGAGTTCCGGATATAATCGTACATCGTACTCCAAGTATTAACTCATATCACGAACTAAGATTTACAAATATCAACAAAAGTGCCAAATCCAGTAAATTCCAGTTTCATGTACGAAGGTGCAAATATAATAAATCCTAGAAACAATTCATGTAATCATTGTAATCTGATGTGTAAATTATTTTTGGCTGGCGTTGTGCAAACAGTCACATCCAGCTGGCATACATTACAATCCAGATCTATTGTTATAAGAAATGGGATAACCTTTAGGAAGAATGTATTTATAGGTATGCAATGTCTATTAGGCTAGGCGCGCACTTGCGATTTTCTGTCACTTGGATTAAAAAACATTACAATGGGCGCATTTGCGATTAATCAACCGCAGGATTATATTAAGCGCATCCTCTTGCAAGCCAAAAGCTACTTAGAGAACAATTTTAGAAAATCCAAGATAATTTGAGAAGCTATCCAAAAAAATTCTTCAATTATTATCGAATGAGTCTATTGCAATCAGTCAAAATTAGCATAAAATTCACTCCGATCACTATATTCTTTCTAGTCCAGTCTGTATACGTTTTTGACTTGCAACAGGTGGGGTAGTTCTGATTTTAATATTTTTACTTCTCGCTAAGAGAGGTACTGGATTCATGCTAAAAATCGCATATCCAGGTTTTAGTGAATAAACACGTTTTAAGGTCCCTAGAATCCGATTATAACATTTTTACGATGATGTCTGTGTGTGTGTGTGAATGTGTGTGTGTGGGGGGGGGGGGGTGTTGGAGGTACGATTTCTCAAATTCTATAAGACTAAAGACCTTTTTGACTACGGATTCCTCAATTTAACAGTAATGGGAAGAGTTGAATAGGGTCTGGTAACAATTGGATAACCGGAAGTAGTAGTATTTTAACAAAAAATTATCTTATTACAAATATTAAAAAAAAAATCTCTACCCGGCACATTTAATTTTTTTATTATATCTGCTATAGATTTAAAGTTATTGAAATATAATCTATAAGATCTGTTGTAATAAATCTCACAGTCTGCTCACAGCCCAATCATCTATATGGTAACTACTTGAGAAATTTAAATGTGTGTAATTGACAGATAAATGTTACTAATGTCAGTGTCAAAAATTCAGAGATAGTACTGCAGGCTTTTTCTTATATGAAAAACATTATCTCAAAATTATTAATATTAAATATTAGCAAAATAGGACAAATCGCGTCCATTTCTTCTTTGAAAAAGGACAAGGACAAAACATATCTAAAAAATCTGATGTGGCCAGCACAATACCTTCCGTCAATCCTGTGTATTATGTACAAATTCCATACATAAATTTTCTTACAAAAGATTCTAAATTTTTGGTATTTTATGATTCCTTTCTCGGCAACTGAATTCCATACTCCTGATAACAAACAAATCACATGACATAAGAAAATCATGAAATTTAGAATGAAAAATTATGACACTTGTCAGTTATGGACATAATTAATTGCTGTTATTTTGACACGGGTCCGCATATCTGCTTGCTAAAGGCAGCAAAGTCATGTCACTGCACGCGCCCTATACATAATTTGTTTTGCAAAAGATCCTATATTTCCCGTAATGCTATTTCATTAACAAACTATGCAAATTGCACTTGACACTGGCATCATCATTAGTTTTTCCCATTCGTTAGGGGGTCGCTATTTCTTCTTCCACTCATTTTTGTGCGTGTCGTCCTCATTCAGTTCCTTTTCTCTCAAGTCTTCTGCAATACAGTCTTTTCATCTTATATTTGGTCTTCCTATGTTTCTTCTACCTTCTATTAATATATTCATCTCTCCTCATGACATGTTCAAATCAATGTAATCATCTCTCTTATATCTAAAAACTTCTAACACTAGAGTTACTTCCCTTATTCTTTCATTCATTTATTTTTTATTGATACTGACATCTGTCAATTTGAATTACCTAATTATATTAGCAGTTTCCGTGGTTAAGTTAGCATAGGTGGCTGAATTATGAAATTAATTATCTTTATTATTCTTTAACTCTTATATCTGTTGAATATGAAATATAAAATGCAATTAAATCGTATAGAGAATAATATATTCTTTAAGTTATAATAAAATTTAGCTGAGTTTTTCAATAAAAACTGTTAAAATCTTCAAATGAGGATACTTCCGGTTGACCAATTATAACCAAAATCTAATCAAGTCTGCATATGGTTGTAAGGAAAAGGAATACGCAAGAATTTTAATTTTTGGAATTCTAGTATTGGAGATATCGCGGCCGAAACCGCGGTCACATACACACACATACACACTCACACGCACACACGTCCACACACACATACAGTCATCATCGTAAAAATAGTAAAATCGTATTGTAAAGACCCTAAAACGTGCTTATTCAAACCCTAAAACGTGCTTATTCAATGAAAACTCACCACCGATTTTTTTGACCAAAGACAATACCTTCCTTACCTAGAGGTGACGGAAGGTAAAAAGGACTCACCTTGTTCAAATTTGTTACTATGGTGGAGAACCCCATTTCGGGTAAATAGCGCGTCGCGCAGAAATTAGGGCTGATTGCACGTGCGCGATTCTCATTGAAAACTATGACCTTAATAATTGTAGTGATGTAGTATTTGGTTTCTCGCAGTCGTCCAGGCTTGCTGGCGTCTCCGCGCCGCAAGTTTTGTTGTTCCTGTCTGCTCGGCAGCATCCCGTATCTGTCATAGCCAAGCCACACCGCCCCAACCTGCCACCAGACCGTCACGAGCAGAGGAAGCGGCAGCAGAGGCTTCTTACAATGCCACAACAAAACGGACGACAGAATCACCAGATAAAAACCTATTTTAATATATTCGACTCATACTTTATCTGTTTGTGGTTTGGTATATTTTGTGAGGGTGATTCAATAAAACAAATTCAACATCGAGCGATAGTGCGATGTATAATTCAGTTACAGATATGTCATTTTTCTATTCTTTTCTATTTAATGACCCTCGTTGTCAATGCCCTTCTAATACTATTCCACCAACTTTTTTATCCTATTCTAGCGGATTAAACTTATTGGGACGATATATCGCCTGTTTCGACAATAACGAATTGACTTAACTAATGATGCTACTAACAACGCAAGATTTTTTACGGATTTTCTTTTTTGGTGGCGAAAAATTTCTGTTCCATTGTTTATTTGTTTGTACTCTGGAGTATAATAATGAATTCAGCTCTCATTTGTAGTTAGAAATCGACGTATAAAATTTATCTTTTTTTTTAAAATGCGTCAAACAAACTTGTAAAACTTTCACTCGAATGCCTTATTATTCAAGTTAACAATGTGGCACTAATCTCGCCGAAAATTCATTCTTAGCAAATAGGGTTCAAGTTTTTCTGATTTTATAATATGTTAATCTAAGCGCGCGTACGCGTTAGTGCGTGTGTGTATGCGTGCGTGTGTGCGTGCGTACGTGGAAGGACGGTTTCTCAAATACTACTTAAGAAAAGGTATCTACAGATTCCTCAATCTAACATTAATGGAAAGTTTTTTTTTTTATTACCTTGATACTTTTGACATCTTCATCCTTTTTACCTCCCGCTACCCTTGGTAAGAGAGGTATAGGGATCGTGCTAAAAATCGCATATCGAGATTTTGGTAAATGACCACGTTTTAAGGTCCCTACAATCTATTTTTAACATTTTCACGATGATGTCTGTGTGTATGTATATATATGTGTGTGTGGATCCTGTTTACACTCAAATACTATCATTCAGAAAGTTTTGAAACCATGTATTTCTATCTTATTCTAATATGGAAAGAACTGATTAGATTTTGGTGGCAATCGAATAACCGAAAATGGCAGTTTACTTAAAGCTCAAGATAGTTTTTCTTCAAAAAATACCTTTAAATGTAATTTTTTGTCAATTTGTTATTATAAAAATTAAAGATTATTCCATTTTCTACAAGTTTACTTTAATACTTTTTCTATATATTGTATGGATAAATTTATAAAGTAATATAAAAATTATATACATAGGTAAATGGCGGGAGGTACTGTGTTGGTCACATCAGATTTTTTACATTTAATTTTCGTTTTGTCATGAATTGTTTCCCAACTATACATTAACTATCCCTGATGATGGTTCATTTGGAACCGAAACGTCGGAATGTTAAATAGATCCTAATAAACATTTTTTCACCAGACTGCAACTCCAATTATTTATCGGTAACCTTTATATTAATGGAAAGGTCTGATAAGGTTTTGATATCAATTGGAAAACCAGAAATGGTGGTTTCTAAAAAAAAAATTCAAAATATTATTTACTGAAAATTTGTTATTACATATAGGGTGTTTCCTTTAAAACAACCAGCGCTTTTTGGGCGAACTAATGACTTTACAGAAAAATGTCATGTACAAAAAATGATCAATTCAAACAGTGGTTCTCAAATAATAGAACAAAATTATATTTTTTTTAAATTGAACCCTACATATTTTTTTCTAATTTCAACGATATAAATATTGTATAGGGTTGTATAACAATTATTTTGAGTAAAGTAGCATTCAAAATTAAAACTAATGTTACAATATTGAAAAAGTCTGCAATACGCAAGTATTGATACGTCTGTTATCTAGGTTGCATTAGTAGTTATGCCACTTTTTATTGAATTATTTGTAATTTTAAATACCATTTTACTCGATCTAATTTTTATAGAACCCTATAAAATATTTACATCGTTTAAATTAAAAAGAAATCTATCCAATGGACTAAAAAATTATATAGAGTACCATTTAAAAAAATATAATTTTGTTCTACCGTTGGAGAGCCACTGGGTGAACATTCGGTTTGTTATTGCTGTTAAATTAGCCCCTTCATATTTATCATTGTTTGTATATAACATATTTCTCTAAAGTCATTATGTCATTAATTCGCCCAAAAAATCACTGGTTGTTTTAAACAAAACACCCTGTATAATAAAGACCATTAAATTTTTAATGTGACACAATGAAAATTTGTATTATATCTCCAATAGATTTAGAGATATAATATATAATAATCTGTTGTAATAAATCTCGCTGCCCAAACAACTCTATGGAAACCAGTGGTAGTACTACGCCACATTGACATTGATATGTTCCCCTTACTGCACTTTACCCTTCCCAAGATCACTTGTCTATCTCAATATTTTGGAACTACACGATATTGCTATTGCTTTATTTTTATTGATATGTAGAAATTATTGACTTGATAGAAAACGACAAAATAAAGTTGTTGCTTTAACCATAAACCATCCTGTGTTGGATTTATAGATAATATTTTTAAATCATAATCACATGTTAAAGTTGGTATACATATTATATAAAATCTTCACAAAGGCAAATTAATTTGAACTTACAATTTGAACATTTATCGAATTGTATCCTTTTCTATTTACATAATTGTGTTCTACTAGCCATGGCGACAAAATTGCAACATGTGTACAATCAATAGTGCCTACAATTAAACTTTCGTAAATTTATAAAATATATGTTATTTTGCTGGTAGCATAAAAACTTAACGCGGAAAATATTTTTAATTCAAGTGCAATAGATATTGGATGCTTTGTATTTGACATATATGGCAAAAAGCTGATGAATAAAATTATGTACAAGATCTTTGCTAAGGCCAAATAAACTAATAAAAAGGATATCGTCTAAAGTAAATGGATTACTTTGAATTTTCATTGTTCTGCGAATTAAATTAGAGTATAGTAATAGTCGTTTTCGTTCTTCGTATTGTTGTCTTCGTAAAATTAATAAATTAACTGGCAACATTTTATAGATATTTAAGTATAAGAGAACTGTTAAATAAAATTTAATTATTATTTATTTACAGTACATAATCATCAACAATAAATAAATAATTCAGTTGTTTATTCAAATGATTGTATGCGCAGGCGTGTCTACACAATGTTTTTGAAATGTACGTAGATTTATCAATCCAAGCCGAAGATATCCGAATCATTTATCAATTATGTATTATCAATACGGTATAGTATAAAATAGCAATTGACTTGAGTATGGTTTGGTCGTTTAATATATCAAGTCAATATCAATTACAATGTGTCATGGTTCCACCACAGTTGAGATATGTTTGTAATTAACAGATAAATGTTAAACGTCAGTGTCAAAAATCAACAGTTTTACTGAAATTACTGAAAGATTTTTCTGTACATTTAATATATCTTATTAATTAACTATATATTAAGAATATATATAAAAATTATAGGTATATTAATATTACATATATCCTTAAGAAATACCGTTAACACCGTCAATGATTTTCAAGAATCTTGAACATATTAGAAGTGTAGAACAAAATTCCTCATAGAACGAAAGAATAGATACAATTTGAATTATTTGTATGTAGAAATGTTAAATTCGTTACTTATGTAACATAAAATGGAAATGGCGAGAGGTATTGTGTTGGCCACAACATCTTTTTTTTAAATATTTTCTTTTAAATAAATACAAAACTTTTATCTATGATTGTGGATTAGGTGTTAACAATTACTCGAAAGTTCAGTCAAACAGCAATTATTTTTACTATACCAACGTTTCAGTGCCCCCTTGCACCTTCTTCAGTGTCTACAACAATTATACAACAAAAATGTAATACATATGTAATGTATACGTTGATATAGGAAGATAAATGCTGTTTGACTGAACTTTCGCGTAATTGTTAACATATTTATCTATGATTTTTTTCAAATTTGTTCCACTATTCAAAGTCGTAATTTTCTCAATAATGCAAAGATAATAATGCGAGCATGTGAACTGACACGTTGATTTCGATCAAACATCTGAGTCAACAAGGAAGAAGGAAACAATAGAATGATGAGTCAAGCTCAAACTGGAATATCAAGGCTCGATATATACCACATGTTTGCGCACATGTGAAATGTATCATATTTCCACAACAATAACACATAAACTGTATCTCAATACCATTACTCCCCGTTTTTCTTTTGCACTTTTATGATCTACTTTCTAAAATATTCTAACTGTGACACGCTAACTAGTCAATGAGACATGGCAGATTAGAAGTATAATTATTATTAACACATCTTTGATGTTTCGTGACAAATTCAGGCCGTATTTTTAGTTTTTTGATGTTGGAAAACACTTTGAAGAAAAAACAGCAAATTATTTTTCATGACATATTAATAGACTCTAATCGTAAGAAGTGCCTGCTTAACATCGGGCCATACCATGTACAACATGTTTCTTTTTTCAGTTGTTGACACATAGATTTATTAAATTGGCTGATATCTATTTTTGAAAGTAAAAACTCTATGTGGTGATCAGATAAAATATGAGAAACATATAATGACAAAATTAGTATATCGAACGAAAAATATAACAACAAAACTAGAAATATTTGCTATTACTACAAAATTTGTATGAACAAGACAAAATAGGTTTCTGTGTTAAATAATAATTAAATAAATGTATCATCATGGCATATTACCCATCTCATTGCTGGGTGTGCCAATCTGTTGTGTACACAGATTTCGGTAATGATGAAATATTTGTACTTACCAGGCGTCACCTCACGGGCACTCATTCCTGGCGTGGAGAGTACACCACAGGGGTCAATTTTATGCCATTAAAGTTCGAAGTAATTTTTGGCGTCGGTCGGGATCGAACCCGGGTCCCCAGATTCGCGACCAGACACTCAGGCACACGACTCATTGTTAAAAAATAAAGTATGTTTAGAAATTTGCATCAATAATGAGTAAAACAGCCCGAGTTTTGCGGATGCGAATTTTTGCGTTAGATTAGCAAAATAATTTGCAGTTAAAAGAACACATATTTTATCGTTCTCTTATATTGTTTCTCATAAGAATGGGTCACCTCACGGGCACTCATTGCTGGCGTGGAGAGTACACCACAGGGGTCAATTTTATGCCATTAAAGTTCGAAGTAATTTTTGGCGTCGGTCGGGATCGAACCCGGGTCTCCAGATTCGCGACCAGACACTCAGACACACGACTCATTGTTAAAAAATCTGATGTGGCCAGCACATAACCTCTCGCCGTATATTTTACCTGGCTGTATGCATAAAGCAAAGAATATTTTTATAAATACAAATAATATATTCATATAAATCTATGACGTATAAACTTCTTTGTTATTCAATAAGATGTCTCAACATGAAGATATTTTACCATAAATTATGTTACAATAAATTACAAAGTAGAGTACTATATATAAATATTAGGCTGGTAACAACAATTTTCAATTCGAACAACGTTGTTTACTTTCTCTTCATATTCTTCTAGTAAAAACATTAATTTTGGGCGGTCTAAAATGTATATATGGATTGTGCATCTATTCTTACATATCTTCTTTTACATTTTATTTTTTCATACATGTTATATCTAAATAACACTAATTCCCTTTAATAAAGTGACGGATAGATTGCACTCCGATTATTCTTATATCGATGTGTAATTTTGTCAATATTTACAACTTACTTGAGAAGAATTTGATAGCTTTTTCGCAATTCAAAGTTACTCTAGTCTATAGTACTGGTGTACATTCTCCCATAATGTTTGAAACAAATTTAAGTCCTTCAACCTAGACTTGTCATCTCCATAATAGTCACAGATCAAGAATTAAGGGATTCTCCAAGTACATTTTTCTTTCATTACTCATTATTTCTGACACTGACATTTATCTGTCAGTTACAAATAATTTAAATTATCAACTATTTTTCATGGCATTCTTTCGGCTGTCAAATTTATTACAACAGATTATTTTATATATTATACTTCTTTTATCTCTAAATCTATGGAATATATAATAAAATATTTAAATGTATCAGAAAGAGAATTTAATTTTCTTTAATATTATCAAGCAAAATTTTCAAAAAATAATATTTAGAAGATTTTTTTTCAAGAATCTTCTACTTCCGGTTGTCCAATTGTTACCAAAACCTTTTCAGATCTTCCCATGAATGTCCGATTGGGAAATACGTTGTTAAACAAATTTTAAGTCTTATAGTTTTTGAGTAACCGTCCTTCCAACATCCCACACACACACATCCACACACACACACACACACAGACATCATCGTAAAAATGTTAAAATCGGATTGTAGGGACCTTAAAACGTGCTTATTCAATAAAATCTGGATATGCGATTTTTAGCATGAATCCAATACCTCTCTTAGCGAGAGGTAAAAATAAAGTAAGTTCAGAAATTTGCATCAATAATGAGTAAAACAGCCCGAGTTTTGCGGATGCGTATTTTTGCGTTAGATTAGCAAAATAATTTGCAGTTAAAAGAACACATATTTTATCGTTCTCTTATATTGTTTCTCATAAGAATGGGTTCATGTAAGCTGTATTTTTACCTCTCGCTAATAGAGGTATTGGATTCATGCTAAAAATCGCATATCCAGATTTTAATGAATAAGCACGTTTTAAAGTACCTATAATTCGATTTTAACAATTTTACGATGATGTATGTGTGTGTGTGTGTGTGTGTGTATATATGTGTAGATGTTGAAAGGACGATTTCTCAAAAACAATAATACTTATCTGTTTAACTACGTATTTCTCAATCGGACAATACTGGGAAGAGCTGAAAGGGTTTTGGTAATAATGGGCAACCGGAAGTAAATAAAAATTCTTCTAAATATTATTTTTTGAAAATTTTTGTTCTGCAAGTATTAAAGAACATTAAATTCTCTATCTGATACATATAAATATTATATCTTTTATAGATTTAGAGATAAAGAAATACAATACATATATAAAATAATCTGTTGTAATAAATCTCACAACGCAAATAATGTCATGGAAACCAATTAAAAAATTAACATGTTTGTAACTGACAGATAAATGTCAATGTCAAAAATCCAAAGACATTACTGAAGACTTTTTCTGGGAAGTACATATACATTGTATTATTTCTTATTGTATAGTTAAATATTTTAAATTATAATACTGTCAATCCCGACAATGAATTGGAAACATATCGACAAAATTTCTTCATAGGGCGCGACCAGTCATGTGACTTTGCTGGCTTTGATAAGCAGATATGAGGGCCCGTGTCAGAAAAACAGCTACATACATGTAAAATGTCATAATTTTCCATTGCAAATTTCGTAATTTTCCAAATTCATATGGTTTATTGGTATTATGCTGGCCACATCAGATTTTTTTTCTTTTAGAAATTCTGTGTTCATGTGATAAGGCTCTATGAAATGAGTCTGAACTTGCAGTGTAAACCGGTGACGTCACAACATGGCTGGTTTTTGCAACTTTTTAAAAATATCATACTTTAAAACGACTTTATACAACAAAAATGTAAATAAAAAATCTGATGTGGCCAACACAATACAATATCTCCCGTTTAATTTAATTTTTATTCATGTAAATACCGGGTTTGATCCCGACCGATGCCAAATATTTCGAATTTTAAATGGCACAAAAATGATCCCTATGGCAGACCCAGCAATGGGTAATATGCCGTGTTGATATATTTATTGTATTTATGTACTTACCTATATTTACTACTGGCGTGGAGAGTGCACTACAGGGGTCAATTTTGTGCCATTTCAAATTCTAAAATATTTGGCGTCGGTCGGAATCGAACCCGTTCCCAAGATTCGCGTGAAGTGACGTCTGGTAAACGCCTACACGGAACAAATATATGTCATTATTATTACCGACATCTGCGTACAAAGCAGATTGATTCACCCATCAATGGGTAATATGCCGTGATGATATATGTTTTTATTATCTTACCTATATTTTTACATATTTACTTATGCTGGAAACTGTATTAAGTTCCTTTCCATATAATTATTGTTCCGTTTACTATTTTCTTTATAAAACGTTAATATTATTATTTGGAATGATTAGTTTGTTGACAGTGACATATATCTGTTAGTTACAAACATTTGAGATTTGAATTGTGTAACCATGTGAATTATAGATAGTTTTATAAATTTATCCATAAAATATATAGAAAAAGTATTAATGCAGACCTGTAGCAAATTTAATAATCATTAATTTTTATATAACATAAATCTCGAAAAAATAACATTTAAAGGTATTTTTTGAAGAAAAACTATTTTGAGCTTCCAGTTCCATATAAGAGTAAAGTAGAAATACAAGGTTTCAAAATTTTCTGAACGATAGTATTTGAGTTAGAACGTAAAGAGGATCCACACACACACATACACACAGACATCATCTTGAAAATGTTAAAATTGGATTGTAGGGACCTAAAACGTGGTCATTTACCAAAACCTCGATATGCGATTTTTAGCACGAACCCTATACCTCCCTTAACAAGGATAGCGGGAGATAAAAATAGGTAATTTAATTATATATAACGATAAATTAGACTGTTTGTTCGATTCGAACAAAAAAAAAACTGTTGTGGCCAGCACAATACCTCTCGCCACTTCCTTTTTTTGGTTATATGTATAAGTATAGGGAGCGAACAGTCTTGTTACATTGTTGGCCTTGACAACAGATGTGGGGGTCCGTTTCAGAATGATAATTAGTAATTATGTACATAGATGTCAAACGTCAAAATTTTTCATTAAAAATTTCAAAATTTATAAATTCACGTAGTGAATTTGTCACCAGGAATGTGGAATTTACTTGTCGAGGAAAATAAACCACATGGAATTTAAAAATCACTAAATTTATAATGAGAAATTATGATATCCCACATACACACACACACACATACACACACATCGACACACACACATCTACACACACACACACATCCACACACACACACACACACACAGACATCATCGTAAATATGTTAAAATCGGATTGTAAAACGTGCTTATTCAATAAAATCTGGATATGCGATTTTTAGCATGAATCCAATACCTCTCTTAGCGAGAGCATTGATTATATATACTAACGTAGTATATATGTTACTGTAAATGCCCGAAAATCGGTAAATCCTAGGATTGATGTGCAAAACCTAGGATTAACCAATTTTATGTGGTAAATTAAATGGCATGGCATATTTCTCTACATATAACAATAACCTAACGAACAAAACTGTGCTCCAGTTTTCAAGGGTGACTTTTGTGCGTTAGGTTAGGTTATTGTTATAGTATTTAGAGAAATATACTAGCCAGATTGTAAAACATTGCTGTCTTTGAAGGTTTGACAATCTGGCCGCGTTTCACCAACCTTTAATGAAAAGTCGGGTTTTACAACATGGCTACGACATTTAAAAATGCAATACCAATTTGCAATTGCACTACTACATTTTAACACCCGAAATTATATAAATTATCTAATTGTTTGTAGATTTACCTCATAAAATTGGTAAATCCTGGGTTTTGTACATCAATCTTAATCTTAGGATTTACCGATTTTCGGGCATTTACAGTAACATATATAATCAATGGCCAGAGGTAAAAAGGTACAATTATTATTTTTTTCATGCCTCGTTTCATTTTACCAAGTTGTCGCGTATCACTTTTTATTAACTTGCTTATCAATAATTTTATTATAAATACAATGAAAGTTGAAACAGTTCGTTGTTGAAACTCTATATACTTTGCAAGAAAATATTAAAAAAGTAATCTCTGCACGTTAATTTCTTTACACTGGATACAAAAATCTAATTATTACTCTCTTATGTCATTCTAGATCACGAGTCTCTGTATCCTAATTGACAAGGCCATATTCTATTTATTTCTTTCATAGTTACCTTCCTCTCTTTTCGAGAAGGAATCCTCACTGCATCGCCAACAACAACACGCTGTTTGCCCTCACTAGCTCGTCGTCTCCTCGTCACATTTCATCTCCTGGTCGTTGTCAGTTCACGGAACAGAGTCCAGTGGTCGGCAGCCACTGGCGCCAGCCAGCCCGCGCTCCCTGCGTCTCTCTGCCCCCAACACATACACATCACCGTGTGAACATCTGGTCACATTGCTGCCCACTACAAGTGTAGCGAGGAATGCTGGAAAAGAGAGGAGATGGAGATGGTGAATGATGAGGTAATTAACGAAAATTGGAATAAAAGGAGATTTACAATTATTGTTGTTTTAATATTCTCAGGTAATATACTAGTAATTTAGTCATTTGGTGTAGGGTGGTCAGTATGTCGTTTCGGTACTTTGGTGAAGTTGTCGATGTATTGCCTCACCTCCGATTTGGATGAAACTTTGTCAAAATATTCTTGTCATCAAGACAAACACAGGAATAATAATAATAAGTGGGGGTCAAAGTTGGTTGACCTTCAAAACACTATTTGTTTATATTTAAATATTTAATCCATATAATCTACATAATGTGATGAAAAACTCTGCCCACGAAACAATCTGAGCGCGAAAATTTTATAAAAACAACAGACAGAAACGGAACCTAACGCACAAAACTCGGATTTTGGTAGACAGTGGCTTCAGAAACACAATGAAATAGCTTGAACATATTTGGCTAAGCGGTAAAAGATAAAAATATGTTCAACCCACTTCACTGTCTTTCTGAAGCCACTGCCTACCTAAATCCGAGTTCTGTGCGTTAGGTTTCGTTTCTGTTTGTTGTTTTTATAAAATTTTCACGCTCAGATTGTTTCGTGGGCAGGTTGCGTGGGCAGATTTTTTAATCACATTATATAGACTATATCATTCATTAAGTTATAAACCAATAAGAATGCGTGATTTTCCTTAGTTACCACGTATTACAGCGGTTATTATTAAGTAACCATGGTGAACGAATATACGAACCTTTGTATATTCGAATATACCTACCTTCGTATATTCACTTATAGCTGCGTTTGGTTATTTTGTTCTATGTACTCAGAACTGGCAATGCTATTTTTAATTATATTTACGGACATGATCTTTTTCCTTCGAACACAGTATCGAGTGTACAAATGAATCTGTAGTTAGACTTTGAGGAGGAAAATCGTGCAATGTATGCTTTAAGTAGACATTTAAAATCACACTGACAGCTCCAAGTGCACCGAAACAAATAATTGAACACATCTATTATTTGACAGCAAGACATTATTGAAGTAAAAATTTGACAAGTAAACAAATAATTATTTGGATCACAAATCTAGAAACTGCACTGTTGCTAGTTTGTTTGAAATACAAGCATTTATTTTAAAATACGAGCAATTCAATGTAATATTACATACTATTACAACTATATTCAAAAAGATAGGTTATGTAGCATACAGTTTGACATTTCTGTCAAAATAAAATAGACCACAGGTCTACGTTACATTTACTATTTACTTTTTAATTTATTTTTTATTCATGATATAGTCATATATTATACAACAAGACGATTGAAAATTCTCGATTATACGAAACGTGTTGCCTGGAAACACCACGAGACCAAAGGTCGAGTGGTATTTCCAATAGGCAACTCGTTGAGTATGTCGAGAATTTTCTATTGTCGAGTTGTATACAGGTAGACTATATCATGAATAAAAATATGAATTAAAAAGTAAATAGTAAATTTAACGTGACCTGTGGTCTATTTTATTTTGACAGAAAAGTCAAACTGTATGGTACATAACCTATCTTTTTAAATATAGTTGTAGTAGTATGTAATATTACATTGAAATCCTCGTATTTCAAAAGATATGTTTATATTTCAAATAAACTTGCAACAGTGCAGTGTCTGAGACTTGTGATACAAATAATTATTTGTTTATTTGTCAAATTTTTACTTCAATAATACCTTGCTGTCAAATAATAGATACGTTCAATTATTTGTTTCGGTGCACTTGGAGCTGTCAGTATGATTTTAGATGTCTACTTATAGCATACAAAGCACGATTTTCCTTGTCAAAGTCTAACTACAGATTCATTTATATACTCGATACTGTGTTCGAATGAAAAAGATTATTTCCGTAAATATAATTAAAAGTGACATTGCCAGTTCTGAGTACAGAGAACAAAATAACCAAACGCACCTATAAGTGAATATACGAAGGTAGGTATATTCGAATATACAAAGGTTCGTATATTCGTTCACCATGGTTACTTAATAATAACCGGTGTAATACGTGGTAACTTAGGAAAATCACGCATTCTTATTGGTTTACAATTTAATGATTGATATAGTCTACTTGTATACAACTCGACAATAGAAAATTCTCGAAATACTCAACGAGTTGCCTATTGGAAATATCACTCGACCTTCGGTCTCGTGATGTTTCCAGGCAACACGTTTCGTATAATCGAGAATTTTCAATCGTCTTGTATAATATATGATTATATGGATTAAATATTTAAAAATAAACAAACTGTGTTTTGAAGGTCAACCGACTTTGACCCCCACTTATTATTATTTTTCCTGTGTTTCTCTTGATGAGAAGAATATTTATTATTAAGTTTCATCCAAATCGGAGGTGAGGCAGTACATCGACAACTTCACCAAAGTACCGAAACGACATACTGACCACCCTACACCAAATGAATGGAAAGACACATTATCATTATGTAATATAATTAAATTCCATCTTCGATTATTTTATTAACAGCAACGTTCTTTTTGGTGAAATATAGGCATAGAGTTAAGAATATACAGATGTTTCAAGAAAAGTGATCAGCTTGGGCAGCTGCATGCGTCATGTTTGGTTGTAATGAACATCACTTTATAACTGGTTAATAATATTTACTTCTGGTGTATCTACTAACAGTTCAAGTAATAATTTCCATTTCAAAATAAAGTCGGCGTGCTTTTAATACTATTGGCATGTATTACTAAGCGATATACATCTGGTGGCAAATAATGAACTACAGGTTGAGTTATTAAAGTATGTAATATTAGAAATTTGTTATAGTATTTGTGTATCTAAATAGACATAGGTATATATTGTAATATGTCATATTCGTTGTTGTTGCGCAAATTATTATGTATTTTCGTGACTATTTGTTGTATTTTAATGCAAAACACATTTGAATATACTTCTAATATTTATTTAAAGTGTAAGTAATACTTTTATTTTATTTATTTGTGTATTTTCTTGAGATACTGTGTATGATGACTGACAATATTGAAAACACATAAAAAATACCAATATTAAGCACAAACATTTAATTTTTTAAAAGGTAAGTTTAGAATTTATACTTATTATGTAAATAATAACTACAATTATTAAATTAGATGTGATAATAACAACCTATATCCTATGCTCTACATCTATGCCAATAATAATAATTGTGTATCTCTTAAATAAATGAATTTTTATTACCTTCAAGGATTACATTTAGAGATTCATAGTGAAATTATTTAATATTCCTTTATAATATAATATCGCATTTCTTACTACTAAATAGGGAAATGAATAATTAGAAGTTTGACATTGGCCCGCAAATGGCGGCGATCTTGGCCCATGGCCATACCCTGCATGTAGAGGTACCCTAATGCCAATACAGATAGAACTGTGTTATTTTCTTACTGTAAACAGCGCTTGGTCGCTAAATTTAATAAATGAATACCGTTCAGTACGTATCCAGCGCTAATTTTTGCTAAGTTAACGCTATCCCGGCTGAACGCGAGCATTTAATTTTTATTTTTTAAAATAACATCTTAAAATTGCCCCTGTTGGTGCTAACATCCATTAAACATTTAAAACCCCAAAATTTTGTATAATTCACTTAAACTACATCTGGTAAGACAAAAAACTAATTCCTACAAATCTTTTAACATCCATCTGTTAAGTTCGCAACAACAAACCCAGTTAATAATCAGTCATCACATCAGTGTACAAATACCACACGACACGACAAACCTAACCTAACAACCTGACTGTCTCGTCTCGAGTGGCTGAAGCCAGGCTGGCTTCATATTTCAACCGACACGAAGTTGGCGGCAAGAGTCTTGTAAAGGAAATGGTTACATGTGCATCATAAGCCAACTGCTTGGTAGTGTTGAATTGTGGCATAGGAAAGAGATGGAAAAGAGAAGAGGTTCTGGAAGCCTCAGGGTTTTGCAAAACAACGGCACCTGCTAACTTTGAGGACGGTTGTCTAACGATTTTAACGAAAGACGAGGAAGGTTAGTCTTAGGTTATGTTTGGGGGATGGAAAACAGAAAAAATTATGAAATATGATTATTGTTTTAAAATAGTTTATTTTTTTTTTTTATAAAACTTGTTTCAATTTTTATTACGTTACTAAAATAGATCTCTTCTTCGTCACTGTCAAAAAATAATCTTTTCAAATTAATAATAGGAAAATTGTATGGAAAGGAACTTAAAATACATAATTTCTAGCATTAGTAAATATGCAGGTATGTATTTAAATAAACAAATAAATATATTATCACGGCATATTATCCATTGCTGGGTGTGCTAATCTGACTTATACACACATTTCGGTAATGATGATGACATATTTGTATTGTGCGGGCGTTTATCACAAGGGTTAATTTTATGCCATTTAAAATTCGAATTATTTGCCGTTGATCGGGGTCGAATCGGATTCCCCAGATTCGCGACCAGACATCAGGCACGCGGCAACGAGACCCCATAGGTAAATGGCGGGAGGTATTGTGTTGGTCACATCAGATTTTTTTTCATTGAGAAGATTAACAACGTAACGTAATCTGTTTCAGTATAGATCTACTTTATATATTTAATATTTAAGAGTATAACAATTAATCATTAAAAGTTAATTTCAATTTAAAAAATAGTAATATGGCTACTTCCAAGTCAAAACACAATCTTAGTAATTATGAAAGGCGTCCTGTAATTAATAAAGTAAATGCAATCAAACAATTATAAATTGCATGCTCTTAAAGCAAATAGCTAATTACTCTCATGATATCATGCAACACTTATAATTATGAGCTCATATATTACTTTACAAAAATATTTAATTACACCACATTCTAGATACGTTTATATTGTAAATTCACTGTTTACCAATGTAGCATACAGGTGACTGAAAAAACTGGGACAAATACCTATTTATCTTATATATTAACAACATTATTAATACTGTTAATAAATGTAATATAAAGTTATTTGCAGATGATACTTTGATATACATATCTGCAGATGTACATGAAGGGTTAGATATATTACAAAATGAATTGAATAGTATTACCAGTTGGTTGGAATTAAATAAACTTTTACTTAATACAAATAAAACAAAATATATCATTATAGAAGCGATTATCATAAAGAACTGAAAATGGCAGATAATACAATAGAAAAAGTAAAACAAATTAAATACTTAGGAGTAGTAATAGACAGTAAGCTAAAATTCTACGAACATGTAGACTATGTATGCAAAATATGGCAAAGAAAGTACATTTTTACGTAGAATAAGAAATAAACTGAACTACATTCAAGCTGTCAATATATATAAAACTGCTATAGCGCCCCACATAGATTTCTGTGCGACTATTTAGTTTTTGTTTAATAAAAATCAGTTGCAAAGAATTCAATGTATCCAAAATAGGGCTATGCGATGTATTTTGAAAGTCAACAAATACAAAGTATAAATAGCATGCTAAATGCATTAAACTGGATAAATGTGAAACAGAGAATATATTATTTAACATTAATATTCATTTATAAAATTATAAATAATTTTCTCCTTACATATTTAAGTAAACAGTGTATCTTTAAACATGAATGTACAAAATATAATTTGATTTAAAAGTGGGTACAGTTTATAAAGCTTGTTCAGAAAATTCCTTAAATATTAAAGGATTTAAATTGTACAATAGTATTCCAGACTCAACAAAAAAGGAATTTAAGTTGTCTAATTTAAAAAAAAAATGTATTGAATTTATTAAAAGTAATGTATAGTAGTATATTGTTTTCTATTTGAAATGTACTAATTATGTATGTAAATAACTTTATGTTAAATAAACATTATTATTATTATTATTTTCTTTATTACTATAGATTAAATTTTAAAAAAATTGAGGGGTGAACCAAAATGCCACTTTTGGCGTGATAAGGTCTTTCATCCTGTTTCCGGTGACATCATCATTAATTTATTAAATGGAATCATATATTAATTTTTATAATTTCTGAAAGAAATTTAAATTAACTGTCGAGAGTGATGCCAAATACTTGCATTTTCACTAAAATGAACTTAATTATTTTTAACTACATTGTGTTAAAAAAACCTAATTCGTAGAAGGCTATGGACAAATAAATGTATATTTTAATTAAAAGTATTTAATTAAATGTCAATTTGACACGAGATATTGTCAAAAATGTTATCTGAAGAAATCAAAAATTTTCTTCTTGAATTTTTTTTTACAAATGGAAATAAATTAAAAGAGAGAGTTATTGTGCTGGCCACAACAGATTTTTTATCATAAACAATTCATTAATGGTACTAATACATAAATTGATCTTATAATTTTACCATATGATTTTTATTAAACAAACAATATTGCTTCCTTCGCATGATTTAAGGAATGCATCCTTCGTGTTCTCATGGAGCTTTGCCCCATGACACAACAGGTGCCGGAGCTGGCGCCGCACCCCACAGGGGGCCGTCTGGGGCTCACACACCCGCGCCGCCTGACTGATGATCACAGGAGGAATTAGCGTGATGGACACGGGTTAGGTAAGGTTAGGATACAAGTTTTATCCAACATACCTGTGTTGTGATATATGGGGAGAGATAAAGTGGAGAATTATATGAATATAGACAACCTAAAATATAAATAAATCTTTATTAAAACTTACGTGGAATAATATCAATACGTAGTGAATATAGAAAAATACTAAAGGCTATTGTTACTATTGTTTGGTTAAGACATAAGAATACAAGCGACTGAAAAAAAAGAATGAGGCAGAAAAATTAAGAGAACGTAAAACATGGCCAAGTTTATAGAAAAAAATACTTCAAGAAAAAAAATGAAGAAGTCTTGCTTTACTTATCAGTAGAGCGCGCTACTGTAAGCAGAACAAATTTTCATACGTAATATAACAAGTGATATGATTATCATCGATGATATTCTCGAGTGAAACCGAGTTGCAGATTTCACGAGTCCGAAGGACGAGTGAAATGTGTTGCTTCGGTTTCACGATCAATATCTTCGATTATTAATCATATCACGAGCTTATATTTAATAGGAGAATATAATGATTTTTTTTTGTAACACATTGTGTGTGCTGCTAACCTAAATTTTGATAAACATAGTCATATTTTATTTAATATTTCCGAGTTTGAATTATTGTTATTACTTATTTTTATACTCAAAATTAACTGTTAATGTCATAAATAAAAAAAAAATCCCTTAGTAACGACTATAAATACGGTGATAATTTCTTTGTTTTTTATCATCGCTGTGATAGACATGTAATTAGGGAGATTCTGAATGTTGATTGGCGGAAAAAAATATCATGTGACTAATGAATTATATTATAATAAATATATCATTACGGCATATTACCCATTGCTGCGTGTGCCAATCTGCTTTGTACACAGATATCGGTAATGATGAAATATTTGTACCGTGCGGGCGCTTACCTCACGGGCACTCAATGCTGGCGTGGAGAGTGCACCACAGGGGTCAATTTTGTGCCATTGAAATTCAAAGTAATTTTTGTGTCGGTCGGCATCGAACCCTGATCCCCAGATTCGCGACCAGACCTCAGGCACACGGCTACGGGACTCCATATGAATCATATACTCTTTGTGATATCAACGTTTCCCGAAAAATGTTAACGTTTCACATCATTTTTATTTTATTTATTTTGCTTTTTTGCAGATTTAAGCATATTTTTGCTTATTAGTGCTTATTTGAAGTTTATTGTGCTATCGTACCATTTTTTCATAATTTTAATTCTCATTTCTAAATTTTGTTTATATATTTATATTTCGTCTTTGTCAAACACACAAGTCGACGAATTACACCTTTTTATAATAAAATAATTATATTTTTCTTCAAACGTCATAAAAGTAGCATCTTTTGTGACTTAATTCACAAGGAAGAAGTTTAATTTCTACGCCGCCGGAGCATAAGTAGCTAATTTCTACGCCGCCGGCGTAGAAATAAAATAAATAAATATCCATAGAAACTATACAGATCAACGAATAAGAAGTAACTTTAACCCGGCGTTGGTACGGTGGGCTTTAGTTACATTATTGGTACGGTGGGGTATAAGTGTAGGTTATAAGAAATCAATACTTAATAATTAATTGAAAACGAATTTTATATAAAATCAATATACAAATCTTACTTTATTCAGACTTTTGTGTAAAACATGTGTCACAAGCATTAATAGAATGTTGTAAGCACACATATTGATAACATTACACACAATTATAAAAATATTTTCGGTCTTTATTTCGTTCACAAATTGAGCATCGTCCCGATTTATTTTGCTTTTTTCCTGGTTGTTCAGTGTTTTCCTCATACACAGAGTCGGAAGCTATGCCAGTTATGTCAGATTTTTTATTTTAGGCCCACAGAAAGTTAGGATTAGCTTGTCGATTTTTTAGATGTGGAAAATTTAAATCCAAAGCTAATGTCCTTCATAATTCATGACTTTTTATTGGATGTTCAGTATTTGAATTGGACAACAAAAGAATTTACTGAAGTTGTATTCACAAGTGAGAAAAACAATGTTAGTGGCCTTTCTAATCCGTGTCCCACGATATTATCGTCATTTTCTGTTTCTGTTCATTACTTCCGAAATTTCTCTTGTTCCTCTTTATAAGACATGCTAACACATTAACTTGATAGTTTTCTATAGCCACAAATAAGTAAGATAAATTTACCTTGACAAAGCAATAAACAAATCAAACAAATTAGCAAAGTGTACGGTGGGGTATGATGTTAAATCCAATAATTACTGGATACGTACGGTGGGGTATGAGATGCACTTACTAAATAAAACAACATCTATTCTGATATTACTAGCTTACCAACTAAGTTCAGCACATTTCTGTTTGCTGGAAGGGCTAATACGAAGATACACGAAGTTAAGTGGAACTAGTGCTTGTTGGTGCTTCAATGTGCCACTGTAAATTAGGTTCGGGTATATAATACCCCACCGTACCGACGACGGGTTAATAAAAGAAACCTATAATATCGCCCTAAATGTCACTATACCACGCTAGGTAACCTAAGAATAAAGTTACTAAATACGATCAATAGCTGTCAAATTTAAATATATAACCTGTGAATTGAAATATAAACAGAGTTTACTTTTGAGGAAATAACATTATTAAAGAATAGCAGACGTACAGATTACAATTACAGGGACGGTAATGAGCATAAGAATACTTAGAATTACAGTGATAAGAAAAGTTTATATTGTTTTGCAGTGATTCCTGGACATATCTTTCAGCCACACTGTTAGATTTCCATCCAATTTAACAACTTCAGGGGGCGTACATTATAGTACTTCTCGTGGCCGTGTGCCTGAGTGTCTGGTCGCGAATCTAGGGGACCCGGGTTCGATCCCGACCGACGCCAAAAATTACATCGCATTTTAATGGCACAAAATTGACCCCTGTGGCGCACTCTCCACGCCAGCAATGAGTGCCCGTGAGGTGACGCCTGGTAAGCGCCCGCACGGTACAAATATTCCATCATTACCGACATCTGTGTATGAAGCAGATTGGCACACCCAGCAATGGGTAATATGCCGTGATGAAATATTTATTTATTTTATTTATTTATTTAAA
The DNA here is from genome assembly GCA_951394225.1 of Harpalus rufipes. NCBI lineage: Eukaryota > Metazoa > Arthropoda > Insecta > Coleoptera > Carabidae > Harpalus > Harpalus rufipes. Next base: position 9,335,744 of record OX596275.1, read on the forward strand.
TATATAATTGCACACAAGGAGGATATAAAATTGCACAGTTTTTATTTAAATGTCAAAACGTGAAAATTTTCATTTCAATGTTTATAACAAAAAGTGAACAAATAAGTTTCCATAGCTACAGGGCAATTGAAATCGCAAACGTAATTTACGTAAAATGTAACGTCAGTAGTAGATATTTTTCTTTAAATATCTACGTTTGAAGAAAAAATATAATGTGTCATTCTGAGTAAAAGTGTCTTTGTGTGCCTCACGTGCATTTATCCGACTCGCTTCGCTCGTCGTTTAGACTTCTACGCTCGCCACACAAAGTATCACTTTACTCCTAATAACACAATATACTATTTTATGCATCTCACGAAGGGATTCCCCGTTCTATTTATAACAGGTGTTTCATTTTCGATGGTTTTTTTTTTAAAGCATCTCGGGTAATATTAACGACATAGCAAAACCGTTTACACATTCCAGGGTCAACTTTTCGAGAAAAGTTTAATAGTCGCCACAGGAATTTTCGATTATCTTTTGTTTTTGAGCTACAGTCAGAAACTTGTTTTTAGCTAATTTCAAAAATATCTCATATCTTAGTTTTTATACCATTTATTCCGCATAATTACATTTCTTGAAAACTTAATAATTCTCACCATAACTATAACGTTGATAAAATATAATTTATCTAACCCGAAAAAAATAATAAAGAATAATTTTAAAAACATAATGATCTGTAATAGATTTTTTCATTTGTTTCCAAAAAAATTAATAATTTATGCTTTATTCATGCTTTTAAAACAAGAGAATGTAGACTTGTTATATCATTGAAAAGCTTATAAAATAAACGAAAAGAGAATATTTTCAACATAGGCTCCCATTTAAAAAATACGCCGTTTTATTCTACGCAAACAGTGTTACAAAATACTTCTTCTTAATCATGATCACTTTGATGATTTAGATTGTGAATCAGAATCACAGCCCGAAGGAACACGCCTAATATCTGAACAAATTAGTCATATCAATGACACAGTCACGTAATGTAAAGGTAAAGTTAATAGTAGAAGGCATTCCTTGGCTATCGGCTGTCGGGTGTCTTCCCGCCTCGATTTGTCACAGTTGGCCGTGCACCTGTTCGCAGGTGATAAAGAGCCAGGCGGGTGTCACATAAACTGCACGACCTCTCTATTGCTTCAGTTCAGTGCAGTGCGCATCCTTCTTCAACCAACGCCAAACAGATACACCGAACGAGAAACTATCTTTTTCTAATCCACTTTGTTGTGGTTTTAAAAGTAGTTTGTGGAAAAATAAAAGATAGGAGAAAAAATTAGAGTAAGGTGGTCAAGTTGAAAGGAAGGATTAACTCTATTTTTATTTTTCTCGCCTAATGTAAAAGAAATATTGTAACAGTATTAATAATCGAACGTATCTTTCAGTGAACTTGGAATCAGATTATAATCTTTTTAAATTATATATGTACATGTGTGTAGATTGTATGGAGCACAATATTATAAATACAAAAAAAATGTTTAGTGGTTTAATATGCAAATAAATATTTTAGCTAATTGTTAGAAGTTTCGATGTTAATAAGCCACCAACCATCAAAATCACAACCGATCACCGAAGACACAATATATTTTATGAGTTATAAAGAGACGTTAACTTTTGATAATAATTGGATATTGGGGGGTCATCATTTATTTATTTTTACCTTCCGTCACCTTTAGATAAGCAAGAGGAGCACACTCATAAGAATATAATGTAAAGGGCGCCCCATAAAAGTGCGCTCAGAATACAGGCCATTGTCTTTGATCAAAAAATTCGATAGAGTTTTTAATGAATAAGCACGTTTTGGGGTCTCCATAATACGAATTTACTATTTTTAAGATGATATGTCTGTATGTGTGTGTGTTTTCGTATTCCTCGCATTTAGATCCATATGCAGACATGATTAGTTTTTGATTATAATTGGGCCACCGGAACTTCCATTCATTTGCAACTTTTATCAGTTTTTCTTTTAAAAAAAAAGCTTTTAAATATCATTTATTGACATTTAATATTATTACATTTTAAAGAATGTTATTCTCTATACGATGTGATTGCATTTTATACTTCATATTTAATAGATATAGGAGTTAAAGAATTATAAAGATATTAAATTTCATAAATCAGCCAGCTATGTTAACCATGGAAACTGCTAATATATTCAAATAATTCAAATTGACAGATGTCAGTATCAATGAAAAGAAAATGAATGTGGCAGAGATGAGGATGTTGAGACAGATGTTGTGGAAAGCACGGAATGATAGGGTAAGGTTTTAAAGGATAAGGGAAATGGCTTGAGTGATAGAAGTTTCTAGATAAATACAAGACAGACGATTACATTGGTTTGAACATGTCATGAGAGATGAAAAATATATTGGAAGAAGAATGAATAGCGTAGTAGTTGAAGGTAGAAGAAACATAGGGAGACCAAAGATAAGATGGAAGGACTATCTTGCGGAAGACTTGGGAGAAAAGGAACTGAATGAGGACGACACACAAAACAGAAATGAGTGGAAGAAGAAAATAAAAAATAGCGACCCCTAACGAATGGGAAAACTAAAGAAGATGTCGGTGTCAAGTGCAATTTGCATAGTTTATTTATGAAATAATTTTACTGGTAATACGGGATCTTTTGCAAGAAAATTTATGTATGGAATTTGAACATAATACAAAGGATTGACGGAAAGTAATGTACTGGCCACATCAGATTTTTTTAATTAGTTCTTAACTTAGAAGAAAGAAAATTTTAAATACTTTTCAACTTTTAAAATAAATATGTACAGGAAATGCTTGTATCCTTAGTGATTGGTTTGATATACATATTTCTACCCGAAAATTATATTTGAAAATGATTTTTTATATGTATAATTAATTCTGAATGATGAAAAACACAAATATATACTCCACATGGAATTTAAAGCTAAAATGCAATTAAAATTATCATAAAAGAAAAGATAATTTATCAATATTTCATCATGTATCATATTTTTATGTATTAAAACAAAACGTTAAAAGTAATTACATCATACCAAGTAATGGTATTCTACACCAACAAAAGAGTCAACCGGAGTCAGTGTTGTGTTGATCCATCCTTTTCAAAGAGCTTATAACAAAAAGTGATTTTGTTGGTCATCTCCTTCACAGATCACAATAAATCCCGAAATCCCGCCTTTTCTCACTTGAGCTGACCGCCTCACAGCGACTGGCGCCGAACCGCCCGCACCCCGCCACTACCGATGGCCGTGTGAAACCGATACCTACCTATACGGCCAGACAAAGACGGCGCACAGGTGCTACACAACTTAAACGGAATTCCTTATGGTTCGAACGTGGGGTGTCTACCAGAAATACTCAAACTTTGAAAAAATATTCACAGAAAACAAGGGTCTTCATTATGAAATTGATACATATTAACATATTTCTCCATGATCCAATAATCTTTTGACGATGTGTGCGATTTGCATTTTTACCTCCCGCTACCCTTGGTATGGTAGGTATAGTGATCGTGCTAAAAATTCGCATATCGAGATTTTGGTAAATGACCACGTTTTAGGGTCCCTAGAATCCGATTTTAACGTTTTCCCGATGATATCTGTGGGTGTGTATCTGTGTGAGTGTGCTTTAACTTAAATCCATAAAATCTTAATAATCTTTGGCGTACAGTTAGAGTAAGAGCTATTCTGTAAGCATCGTTATGACATAACGAATCGGTAAAACGTTATATCGTCATGGTAATAACGAAAATCGTTTAATAGGCTTATTCTGTAAAGTAAACGATCGTTATGACATTATGCATTGTTATATCGTTATTATAAAAAATAAAAAGTGGTATTCTGTAAACAATAATTTAATTCTACATTGCGAAACTATAGAATTCACAAAAATGGAGCCATTATATTAGTTTTATGTAGTTCTTGTGACTACGTTTTGCTTGCCAGAAGTTGATGCACTGGCTACATTTTTATATTTCGCGGTTTACGTTCATATTGCGCAGACACACATTTCAACACAGAAAGTACTTATTTTGATTGGTTCATTTGGTTAAGGCTTCGTTCTTGGTTATCTTTTGTTAGTTGTCAAACTTTAAGCAAAAGTTTTAAAACTGTGACTGCATAGTTTCGTATTTTGTGTGCATATATAGATTGTAAAGAACCAAAATGGCATTTGGGGACTATCCTCCAGAATATGATGCTAAAATACATGGACCGTATGATCCTGCACGTTATTATGGAAAAAGTAAGACAGTAATAGGTTAGGGTTATAATTAGGATTTATAGCTGAATATTTTTCTTTAACAAATATAATTTTTATGTATAAACGATAACAATTTAAAAAAATTGGGCGCAAAATTACTCGAAATCTGAATCATACAACATTTATTCCGACAAAGCCAACATGTCGGTATTTATACCACAGTATATCATCTTCAGGATATGAATAAATGTTGTTTGACTAAGATTTCGAGTAATTGTTAAGACCTAATCACAGACCACAGTCGAAAAATTTCTTTACATTTAAAATTTTTCTTTGTAGGGGATACCCCATTTGGAGATGTGAAACTAGGCGATCTTGCAGCATGGTTTGCTAGACGCAAGAAGTCTCCTCAATCCTTTATTGCTTTGTGTAGCAGAGGTAAGTTTATCTAAATTTTTAACTTTATATTTACCTAGATAACATAAATACAAAATAATAGGATGGTGGAGATGGCAGCATAAGTATGTGCAACCTAAAAAGTCTGGAATTGTGCCATTCTTTCATGTTTCTGTTGGCGCCATGTTATTCTTCTATCTTATCAACTTTAAAAGAATTCGTAAGTATGGAAAAAAATAATAATTCATATATACAAAACATTTAAAATTTCAGATCAACATCGAAATTATAAATATCATTAGTTTTTGGAATTTTTAAAACTTTCCATATATTTACGCACTTTTTGGTTATCGTTCAGGAAATACTGTTAAGTTATTTAATGTTCATTTTGTTTACGTTATCATATTTATCTCAAATCTAATACTGCCAATATAAAGTGTACTCTGTTCCACCTAACCAATTCAGAGATGGCACTCACATCAGCGCCAGTTTTAAACAGGTAAAATTAAAAAATGGCGGTATTCAACTGCTGTCATCTGACATTTTACTAAAATATTAAAACGGTGTCATAATATCATCGAAACTTTGCATATTATTGTTAGTAGATATGAAATGTAAAATATTATCTACCTACCTGCTTTCTAAATCGGATAAAGATGATACTTGACATTTCACATAAATATGACAGATGTCACTAGTCTGAAATTACATTGCATAAACTTAGTTCCAATTTCTGCCAATCAGAGAGTTCAAAACTATGCTCTATTCTCTACAATACTGAATTGGTAGGGTGGAACAGGGTATAATTACTCGAATTAATTATAATGACGTCATATATCCAAATACCTCCTCTCCTGTAGGAATGTTATATTCTATATGTTACATGTAAATAGAAATAGACAATAAAAAGTTTACTGTATTACAAAATACATTGACAATTAATGTTTGATTAGTATGTATAAATAACTGGTTAATTATACACATACATACAATAAGAACTATACAGTGTTTGAAGATTAAACAAATAAACTTAAACTTGTAAGTAAAGTACTTAAAAACAAGTGAACAAGTTCTTGTTAACAAAATTTGGTTGAATTCTAAAATACTCACACCCCTCGAAATTCTAGTTTTTTTGTTCCACTGTCTTCTTTTAGCTAAAATATAGCAAAGAAACACAAAATTAGAGCACGGAAGCACGTGTTTATGTTTTCTTGCAAAAATAGTCAGATTTTACCTATTCTAAAGGCTGTACTTATGACTTGTTCGTGTGCATATATACAAAACATATTTTAATGGAACGGTAACCCAACGCATAGAACTCAATTTGACAAAACTCGGATAGCTACATTTATTTTATAGGAAGTTAACCCTACTTTTTTCAGAAAATCACTATACATATTTTTAATGGTTTTGCTTACAGGGTGTTCAGTTTAAGTAAGGCATTATTGTTATCTCGAAAACTATAAGAAATACGAACTTGGTTAAATCGCAAACAATTTATATATCATGACTATTAAAATGAGCGAAACATTTTTTTTAAACCAGTAATTCTCGAAATACTTTCTTATTTTAAATTGGAACTTACCTTTTTTGTTCGCCTATTCGATTCAGATTTTTTTTTTAAATACAACGATATAATACTATTATGCCCGGTTTTATAAACAAAATTTAATCTCGGATTTCAAAATTCGGGATTTTTTTTATATAAAATCTTGAACTATAATTATAATCCTGGATAAAAATTTAATTCGCTTTTATAAAATTTTAAGGGTTTTTTCAGGTTGATGACGTGAGTCTTCTGCCTAATTATTTTCACTATATTAACATTTTAAAAAAATCGAACACACATGTTTATGGTATAACCTGCATTTTAAAAAAAGTATTATTGAAATCTGTTAGTATTTGACTTTGATTTATTTTGACATTTAACAACAATTATCCCGGTTTCACCAACCTCAAATAAATCTTCGAATAATTTATTCATCGAATAAGTGAAAAATATCGCATCAAAATATTACAGCTAAAATAAATACAGTCATTTGTGTTATGGTTTCGATGCGATATTTTTCTCTTATTCGATGAATAATCTGATTTATTTGATGGTGAAACCGGCCATTAATATGAAACAAAATTTTCATTTGTTTCTGTCATAGCACTCTTATTTCTATCATATTTAAATTAAAATATAATAATTTTACGTGCTGGTCCTAAAGTAGACGAATAAATTCTGCGAACAAATTTATGCTGCATTTGTAACGGCAAGCGAGATATCGAAGATCATTTGAAACACTCACCCTCTATAAATTGTAAGTTTAATTGTTTAATCGTAGAATATTCTATATACAAATTGCTATACAATAACCTAAAAATGGAATTTTACATGCAGTCATAGTTGTATTGTTTGATACGCTATTATTAAATTAAGCTAACAGAACCCACCGTATTGTATGTATAAATAACCAATTATTATTAATAGTTACTTTCAATAATTTATGTTTAAAAAGAAAACCACTTGTTTAGATACACTGGTTTTTTACACCATGTGATTGTGTTTTGTTTAATAACCGGTGTTGATGTGTAATTGTCTATCATGGGTACTTCATTATCTTCAGTATTGCTTTTGTAAACGAACTTTTTTATTTGAATATTAGAAGTACTAGTATGTATAATCTACGTCTATATCTACTATTTATGTGTAGACAATTCATAGTAATAACACTGACAGTAAAATTTGTGTGTTACAAGTTACAATACAATTACAAATAGTAAGGAAGACAAGAAATTTATATTTTGCTGAAGTTGGTAAGTTCTTTTCATATTGTATATATGCATATATAATCAGTTAGTAATTACATAGTGTACAAATAAGCAAATAAAACTTTTAAACTCGTACACATTCAAAGCAAACTTATTAAATGTCCATATCATTAGATATGCCTCTTGTGCACATGGGTACACCTCTGAGACACAATCTTATGGATGTTCCCTCATTAATAACATCCTATGGTTGCATGCAGCATACATTGTGCCACGCTGTGCGAGTTATGCGTGTGACAAGTGCAAATCACGCACACTGATTACTCGCACATCTGGCGCCAGACCCAGACCAGTCTCAGAATTGAGGCTCCGGCCCTCTTTTGCCCTTCACACGCTAGAGAAAGGATCGTGCGCTTGACGCCAATAAAGTGTTCATCGTGTGTGAGATAGTACAATAAAATAAAAACTGGATTCTGTATGGAGAAATAGGGAAAAATTTGGATATTTTTAAATAATCTACAATATTTTAATTTACTAGTTAGTAAACATTTACTTTATGCCTTTATGGGATGTGAAAACCATATGAACCAAATATATTTTTGCTTTTTATTCGTCCAGCTTTAATAGATTGATACCAATTGAATAACATGCAGCAAGAAGGAGGTATTATAACTGTAATTTTGTGTGTGTGAGTTAACTGCGATTATTTTTAAAAAATCGTTCTATCGATTGTTGCAAGGTGCAACAATGAGTCTTATGGTCTTCTGTAACTATTGAGTAGGCCTCCATGCTAGTAAAGTAAAAATATATTTCAGCCAGTATATTTGTAACAAGTGATTTATTTAATATGAAAACATTCAAAAATGGGTACAGTATGACTTGCGAATGAAAGTTGACGTTTAAATTATTTTATAGATGTGGTTTCTTTTCATAAGTTTGTCTTATGATTTAAATTTTAAAGGAAACTGACCTTTATAAATTCCGATATAAAAGACTAAAATGGGGTCATTTGACATTTTCTAATTTTTTTTTCTTGAAAAAATTGGTCAAATTAAATATGTAGGTATATGTTTTACACCTTACAAATCTTTAGAATCAATGATATGATTTTTTAAAAGTTGTCTTTAATTTCAAATATTTGAACGATGACGTCACGGCTTAGCGGATGCGGCAGTAGACCTTTACCGGTTTTATTTGGAACTATGATTGTTTGGGTTATCACTTGTCAGTTTGATTTTGTGACAGCAACATATTGTTAACTAAAAACATATTTCATGCAACTTTTGATATTTATTTTAATAAATGTTTTATTTACATACCTTTACTCTTAACTCTGCTATCACCTGTCACAATTTTAGGTTAGTTTGTTTACAATAGCAAACGGAAACAACGTGGACCGTAATGTGCGTGTATGTTGAGGATTTTTTTTTGTGTAACAAACCGTGACGTCACGAATTTTATAGCCGCGGAAGTTTATTAGCAAATTTATGAATGAAAAGTCGCATATTTCATGTTACTTTATATTACTATATTTATTAAATGAGACGGATTTCACGATATTATATAAAAAGCAATGTTTTTTTTACATGGCCCCATTGTCCCCAATACCACTGGAATACTAGGAGGCATTTAAAATTACCTTAGCAACAGGATTCAGAGATGTATTTAAAAAATTTAATACGTTCGTTTCAGGTGCAAGCAACCATCGAGTTTGATGATTTGAAAATCATGTTTCTTTTTAAATAATGCCTTTCTCATAGATTTATATTCTTCACCATGGAAAAATAATTCGATTTAACGTCAACGTCACTGGGTAAACATTAACACAGAGAGCAATGTAGTAAACAATTAGATATCTGTAACTCTACGACATACGTCATTATTATTTGTAGTGTGTCAGAAAGTAATGTCACCATTTACTTGTATCTGTCACATAATATAAATTTTATAGACACACGTTAAATATTCTTTCTCTTTTTAAAATGAAATGTTACTAAGCTACTGCTGTATAAAATGCTAAATATTCTTTCTTCCAACAAGTGACCTTGAATAGTCATCTTTCGTGAACTAAACTATACCTGAATATTTCGTACAATGGGGACTTATGATTTTAACGTCATCGGCAGCCGACCTCCCTCCACAAAATTTAGAAAGGGACAAGAAATTTTTAGAAAGAGCGAGGTGATATACCATGGCCCAGTCGATCAAATGCTTTCCCTCTACAGCACCACCCCGTTGATCCCATAATTTGTTATTTAGTCAGCAAAGTTTGGTTAAGTTATTATGTGTAGTGATTGTTATTAATGAAACATTGCGGAATCGAATCTTTCTGATTGTCACGGAGGGAAAACAAATTCGATTTCATCGTTTCAATTTGAAAAAACATGAACTGAATCCATGTAAACACTACAAATTCCACTGTTGAGAGAGACGGAAAAAAATAATGAAATTTCTTTTAGTGTATATCCACGTCTTAATCTTATTAAAGTCTCTGGATGTTAAATTATTAAATTTAGTTTTCTTTGGCGTTTTTTGGAAATATCTGTATTTCAACTTCGGCATAACTGGGATTTAACAAATCATAAAGAACATTAAAATGTTCTACTGTTGTGATCACGTGGGACCAAATATGGATCACGTGATAAATGTCAAACTTAGAGCTAAATCTTGCTCACTACATAACTAATTATTAAATACTTTTTTACACACTAGATGGCGACCAAAATATTTGAATTGTATAAGTCCTCATTCTATTCTTCTCTAACGCAATACCTAAACTACATCTGTAAAAAAAAATTAACTTTCATTCGCTACCGTACCTCATAATAAGCCGTTTCAGAATTATAGAACGCCTCAATGCATCTCTTTCATTTTTACAGTAATGTTATGCGGGAAACCAATTCTTGGAAAAACAAACAAGCTAATTTTTACAATATATTACTCGTTTCCGTTTCTCATGTGTGAAATAAATTAATACAATAAACAAAATAAAGTATTTAGCAAGAAAAAACGAATAAAACAACAATGGTATTATTGAACATCGAAAAGAAAAATAAAAAACTATGAGCACATAAGAGGTATTCATTAACAAATACAGTATTTTTGTTGGAATATTTTATTTTATTACTATTTAAGCTAGTTTATAAATATCTCGAATTGATAATAAAAGTACGTTTCCCAACAAAAATGACATCATTAACCGAGACATTTGTTCACACATTCATCGTAGCGTGGTATTGCAAATCGAAGATGCAGTTCCCGTAAATAACAACGTTCACACGCGCTCTCGTCTTCCTACACACAACATCTACCTTATTAGGCACCGCTATAACTTGCCTCAGTACTAAATACCGATATCTCGTTATTTCCTTACTGTAACCAACATCAAAGGATCACAATCGATCTTATTCCTCGCAACGCAACATATTAGCGATTTACGCCATGCAGTAAATACGTCCGAACTTTATAATAAATTCAAATTGCACAACGGAGATTAACAACATTGTCAAATAAAACTGCTGATATCTAGAGAAAAAAATTAATTACAATTAATTATTATACTTCCCTTATAAGTTGATAATTGCTATTTGCTTATTTTCTGCTTTCCTAATACACTGAAACGTAAAATATTGACTGAAAATTGGTTTATTATTTAAACACACATTCAATAAAAATCAGAGCATCGAACCTGCCAAAAACTGGGTTCGGTTCAGGTTTAGGTTAATTTATTTTTTGAGAGATGGGCTCTGGTGCGGTTCTGGTTCAAACATTAATAAAATTTGCAGTTTTGTTCCGGGTTCAGGGTCGGTTCGATCAAATGAAAATTGAATTAATGTTTTTTGAATAACAATACAGAAATAATTTAAAATCCGAGCCGGAATTTGCGCAAGACAAGAACACAATTTTCACAAACAGACAACACAAGCGTCGAGTATTGTCTGTATTACGGTTACGCTTACGTTTCGAACTCAAAATGAACCGGAGCTGAACCCTGTACCCGAATTTTAATGTCCGGTTCGGTTCCGACTTGGGTTCAATTGAAAAATATATTTGAGCTTCGGTTCTGGGTTTGAGTTTACTAAAATTAAAATGTTACGGTTTGGTTTGGTTTTGGTTCGGTTCAGGTTCGGGTTTGATGCTCTGATAAAAAATTACAAATTTAAGTGCGAGATGATATACTTCCTAACATAAGCGCTAACTCACGAGAAAAGCGTGTTTTTTGATGAAGTCTTCCACCATATTCATAATTTAGAAAATTGATTATATATAATAAAACACTTTACTATGTAAACTTATACTTTTTCATTATTGTATACCACTATCATTCCTTTGTATAAGCTTTCATGCTTCTAGCAAATAAATACATTATTATTATTATTATTATTATTATTATTATTATTATTATAATAAAACTAGACTTAAAACTGTATGTTACGGACTAACAGAGTTTTAAAAAAGCTATTAGTGTTTAAAATATTTGAATTTTTTAATGTCTAACATATACGTCGCAGCATTGGTTCTTCACCTCTCTCACTCACACATCTCATTTTCAAATTCTTACATTTTCAATCCTTCTACTATCGCCTTTTTGAAATCCGGAATTCATTTTCAATAAATGAATATAAAAAATAACTAAACAACGAAAGTAAACCAGATAACACTGGTTTGAATTTCTGATGTCACGCCAAGCAGAAACCATGTGCGTTGATATAAAAATGAAAGATATGTTGAATGAAATAGGCAACAAAAGCAAAATCTTGCCAGTGGCAATCAAAACTTATAATTCAATACCTTCCCCGGCTTGTAAGTAAAAATATCTGATGTGGCCAGCACAATACCTTCCGTCAATCCTGTGTATTATGTATAAATTCCATACCATAAATTTTCTTATAAAAGATTCTAAATTTCCAGTAAAATTACTTCATTAAGAAACTATGTAAATTGCACTTGACACTAACATCTTCTTCTTCTGCTTGCTTTTTCCATTCGTTAGGGGTCGCTATTTTTTATTTTCTTCTTCCACTCATTTCTGTTTTGCGTGATGCGTGTCGTTCTCATTCAGTTTCTTTTCTCTCAAGTCTTCCGCAATACAGTCCTTTTATCTTATCTTTGGTCTTTCTTTATTTCTTCAACCTTCTATTACTAAGCTATTCATTCTTCTTCCAATATATTCTTCATCTTTCCTCATGACATGTTCAAATCAATGTAATCGTCTTTCTAGAAACTTCTAACACTAGTTATTTCCCGTATTCTTTCATTCATTACCGTATCTTTCCGTGTTTTCCCCAACATCCTCATCCCTGCGCATTCATTTACTTTTCATTGATACTGACATCTGTCAATTTGAATTATCTGAATATATTCCATGGTTAGCATAGCTGGCTGATTTATGAATTTAATATTTTTATAATTCTTTAACTTTATATTTATTGAATATAAAGTATAAAATGCAAGCAAATCGTATAGAGAATAATATATTTTTTAAGCAGTAATAATGTTAAATATCAATAAACAATATTTAACTGCGTTTTTTCAAAAAAAAAAACCTGTTAAATCTTCAAATGAGGCTACTTTCGGTTCACCAATTATAATCAAAATCTAATCACCTCTACTGGATGTAAACTTGAAGAATACGAAAAAAATATAATTTTTAGAATCGTGGTATTGAAGTTATGCGATCCGAAATTTTCGTCACACACATAAACACACATACATACATACATACATACATACATATAGACATCATCGTAAAAATGGTAAAATCGTATTATATGGACCCTAAAACGTGCTTATTCACTAAAAACTCATCATTGAATTTTTTGACCAAAGACAATACCTTCCTTATCTAAAGGTGACGGAAGGTAAAAAATCACACACAAAATTTGATTTTAACACTGCAATAACAAAAAAACCAATTGATTTCTTTCAAATGAAATTCACTGAATAAGATTGCACTAGGCGGCACTTTTGTTCTAACAGGTCTGTTCGTTTATTCCAACATTGAATCGTGTTTAATTTATTATATCCGGTATCTCTGTCCGTGTAAACAACAATTGCAATGTGTCTAAATGTTATTAACTATTTCTATTGTTATTAATAGTATTTTTAGTGTGAGTTAAGTATAAATAATTGTAACGTTCATTGTTGGTGGTACTAATAAATAAAAATAATGGAATAACAATCTGAAATTGATGAAGATGCAGATATTGTAAGTCAGTTTGTTTGTTACTAATTATTGTTTTAGTAGGTATATTGTTAGTAATATATGCTAACTGATAAATTTTAATATTTTATTTATATACGTATAGAATCTGATATGGCCAGCACATTACCTTCCGTCAATGGGGTCATTTCACATTATTTTTTTCTTGAAAGAATAGGTCAAATTAAATATGTAGGTGTATGTTTTACACCTTACAAGTCTTTACAATCAGAGATATGATTTTTTAAAAGTTGTCTTAAATATCAAATATTTGGACGCTGACGTCACGGCTTGTCGGATGTGGCAGCAGCCCTCTACCGGTTCTGTTCGGAAAAATGATTGTTTGGGTTATCAATTCTCAGTTTGATTTTGTGACAGCAACATATTGTTAACGAAAAACATATTTCACACAACTTTTGGTATTTATTTTAATAAATGTTTTATTTACATGCCTTTATTCTTAAGTCTGCTGTCACCTGTCACAATTTTAGGTTAGCTTGTATACAGCAGCAAACGGATACCACGTGGACCGTTGTGTGTTGTGTGTGTGTGTGTGTGTGTGTGTGTGTGAGAGGAATGTCTTTGTGTGAGTAACAAGCCGTGACGTTACGAATTTTACAACCGCGAAAGTTTATTAGCAAATTTATGAATGAAAAGTCGCATATTTCATGTTATTTTATATTATTATATTTATTAAATGAGACGGATTTCATGATTTTATAAAAAAAAAACGTTTTTTTTTAAATGACCCCATTCTATGTACAAATTTTATACATAAATTTTCTTGCAAAATATCCTACAATTCCAGTTAAATTATTTCATAAACAAACTTTGTAAATTGCACTTGACACTGAAAATCTGAGTTCCGTTGAAAATCTTGACTATGAATTTTAATAATTTTTATTTCACCCTTGAAAATGGTCATACGATGAAATAAACCAAAGTTTTAAACTTGTACTATTTTTTTTACATATTGATAAAAAATGTTAATTCTATCACTGTATAATTACTTTATAACAAAAATCTCAAATTCCTATTCGAAAAATATACGTCGCATGCAAAATTGCGTGAGAACCTTCGAATAATCCTAGTCAAGCAGAAGGCACATATCAAATCTGAGTGGGTAATGAGTCGCTGTCGGTGAGGTAGCACTGCGGAGGAGTACCGCCCTATAGGGCTCCAGGACATCACGCGGAGCCGCTGCCTCGGGCCCCAAGCTACGGTCACTGCTACTGTTCCCACGATGAGGGAGATATTCTTCAGGGAATCAGCAGCTATTAGCATATTAAACATGGAAAATAATGTAGCTTGTGGAAATGGTACAGAATACATTTAAAATGAGTAGGGTCTCGAATATTTTTACGTTGCCTTACTCATATTACGTCTTATAAATCACTAAAATCATTAAGATTAAAATAGTTTTATATTTCATTATTTCGAAGGACCTGTGCTCTAAACAAATTAGTAGAGCAAAATAACAAAATAAAATTATTATGGCAGAAACAAGACCTTACTATGAAACTGAACTGATAAAGTAAACAAAAATAAATAATTATAGAAAATGAATATATCACAAAATTAAAAACATATTTTACTATTTTAAGTGTGTCTGATCGCCAATGTGGAGACCCGAGTTCGATCTCGATCGACGCCAAAGTTATTTTGTATTTTAAATAGCACAAAAGTAACTAACCCCTGTGGAACATTCTCCACGCGTACCTGTGAATGGACCTTATACATGAAAAGAGAGAGATAGAGAAAAAATGACATATATGTAGTGCGCAGTAGTTTGTTTGCGCATAGAGGTGGCCAGATATATTTGAAACAAAATTAGAAATGGCGGAAATAAGAATGTAACTATATTAAATAAATTCACACAAACACACAAAGCGTTTGTGATGATAAATATTTCAAGACGAGAGGACGGGTAAATGGGAATCAGAAACGTGGTTATATGTTCTAAAGACGCGAAATAAACACCACATAAAGTGACAGATAATTGCGTAGTTGCCTACTCATCTCTAGTTCATAAAAAATTCACTACGCGGTGTATTGAAAAATTACGTCACGGTGCAATAAAAATGTAAAAGGTCCATTACCGCCCGGTAAACGTCCGCACGATATGATATTGTGTTCCTTCGGGCTGTGATTCACAATGTAAATAATCAAAGTGATCGTGATTAAAAAGAAATATGTTTTTTCGTGTTCTATTCGTTTTCCCCACTTTCTCATTTTGTGATCACTAGACAATCTTTCCCTTCTGAATCATCCGTTTTGAGTGATCACACGGATTCATTTCAGAGCAAATTTAAAAATGGCTAACGACAATAGGTTTTCGAGCGTAGAAATTTATCAATGTGGGGTTTGTTGCATCAAAGGAAATATTATTTTCCTACAAAACCATGTAACGACCCACCATACTTTTGAAAACAAAGAAAGTATGTTACATAAAAGATTTTTTTAAGTAAACATATTTCATATATTACCAAGAACATTTTTTTACTTCTATATGATCCATTTTTAATGTGCTGACTATAACGCTTGACAGTAGATTATTTATAAACTAAAATAAATTAGTTTTCATTGGTCTGCATATGATATTTGACGCTAGATGGTGTTTATATTATTCTTGATGTAATTTTTAAATCATGATTCAACTAAACTAATCAGGATTCACAAAATCACAATCACAGCCCGAAGGAACACGGCTATGGTATGTCATCATTATTACCGATCAGTGTACAAAGCAATTTGACACACCCAGCAATGGTTGGGTAATATGCCGTGATAGTATATTTGTATTATTATGAAAACATTAGGAAAAATATAAAAAGAAAACTTGAATGGAAGAGAGGATTTAAAAAAGTGATATAAAAACAAAATAATAGGAGGCAATATTGAAGGAAACATATTAAAAGTCTGGGAAGAAACAAAAAGAAATTTTAAGCATTTCAAGGTCACCTGAGCCACGTGTCTGCTCACGCCTTTATAGGTTTAGGAAGGAAATTTAAAACAAAACAAAAAAGAAAGCAGCAATAAAGCATAAGTATTCATGTGCTATATATTAAATATTTTTCGTTTTACATATTGTATTGCCTGAAAATTAAAATAATATAATATTTTTTTGCTAGCAGTTCAAAATCAAAATAGCATTGCGACAAGTGCATTCATCGCGGCTTATTTAAAGTTTTCCAAGGTCACGAGGAATAACTACCGCTTTAAATATATAGGTACATGGTGATCACGCGAAAATGAACCGGCAATTATCTCTGTTATTAAGCGAGTTACAAATAAACAAATTTACTATAGACAATATGGGCAATAAGATATCAAGAAGCGTTCTGTTACTTCCGATTCCGGAGTATGTGTTACCAACTTTGAAATTTCAAATGGAACATACTATATATTTCTATATTTTTGAAAAGTACATAAAATTTGCTTTACAATGGTAGTAAACAAGTAGGACGTTGTATTATTAAAAAGTAAAATGGCGGACGTGTGAAATATCTTACAAAATACGTCAAGAAAGTGTGGAATTTTGTTTTATTGGTTTTCTTGCGTAGGTTACGTTATATAAATGAATTTATCTCAAAAAATATCATCATCTATGAACAAAAAACAATAAAATCACACACACTTGATTTTTTTTTTTTATTCAATATATTCATATTTCAAACGTCCGCCATTTTATTTTTTAATACAACGTACTACTTAATTTACTTGCAAAGCAAATTTTATGTACTTTTCAAAAATATAGTATGTTCTATTTGAAATTTCAAAGTTGGTATCATACTTCGGAACCGGAAGTAACAGAACGCTTTTTGATACATCTTATTGTCCATATTGTCTATAGTAAATTTGTTTATTTGAAGATAATCTCTATCTCGCTTAATAACAGAGATAGTTGCTGG
Source organism: Harpalus rufipes (assembly GCA_951394225.1). Taxonomy (NCBI): domain Eukaryota; kingdom Metazoa; phylum Arthropoda; class Insecta; order Coleoptera; family Carabidae; genus Harpalus; species Harpalus rufipes. The sequence continues at coordinate 9,353,231 of OX596275.1, forward strand.
TTCATTCTCGTGTCATCATCCTGTATACAGGTGAGTCTGTGAAGGGTTTCTTTCCGCTTCTCCAAGTGCGTACACCATATTCGTAAGTTCTTGCGAGAGACTCATATTAATAAATTTACTTAATCCCACTGTTATTAATAATAACCTGGTTAATGAAACTACTGTCATTACTGCAATTGTTTATTATTCAAAAAACAATATCCATGGTATACTAGATTTAATTTTTAATTGAATATATAAATTTAGAGAAAAATAGTGAAATCTCCGAAATTATTGGTTTTAGGCATAGGATACCCTTAATAACATATGAAGATAATACAAAAATACACACAATTGAATAATAAAATATAGGGTGTTCCATTTGAAAATGACGAGTTATAGTCATTTCAAATTGAGCACATTTGATTCGCTTTATTGAACATCTGTATAATTACATTTAAAAAAAATATGACAGAACATAGAGTATAATTACAGTTATACAGAAAAGAAAATTCTTAATTTTTACTATTAAAATAACTTCAGTAAGCCTTTATAAAGCAATGCGTATATTAGGTCTTTTTTACAGATAAACGAAATAACTTGGCCACGCCGTGGAAACTAAAACAAAATTCATATGTTCGTATAGGTGAATAAAATACAATTCAAAATATATAAAAATATATAGGGTGTTCCATTTAAAAAAAGAGAAACAATTCTCGCCGAGCCGTAATGCAACACCCTGTATATGTGAAAATAATTTTACGTTATGCTCCTTGAGTAGACAAATAGTAGAGTAGATAAATTCTGTTAATAAACTTATGCTGTATTTCTAACGACAAGGGAGATATCGAAGACGGCGATTTCGATTACTCACCTGTATATTACTTATACATTGATATCAAACGTATTGTTTTAAAAGCCGTAGACTTCGAAACCCATGCCCCTATTACTCAAAATAATAAAATAAAATTTGATTTAATTTATTTTTATTCACCTTTTCTATTTATTATTATTTGAACATTATATACTTTTTTAACTGTCTTATCTTGTACAATCCACACATATTCTTCAAAATCATCAGTATCAACTCCTTTCCAATCATATTCTCCATTTCCAGTTTCATTTTCCACCATTTGTTTTCTGGGCGATGTATAACCTGTGTTTGGATTACACAATTGAAACATACATTCAAAAAGATCTAAATAATCTTTTGGTAAATTAGAAACTATATTGCATTTAAAACTCCTTGATTTATCACAAAATTTTATAATTATAAGGAACATTGCATCAAAAGCAGTACATAGTGCGATTTTGTATGTATTTATATAAATATTTTTCAACCAAAAATTGTTGCTGACAAAAATATTATCTTGGGATATATGATTTTCTAAATAATGGTCAAATGTAGATTTACGTTCAATTAATTCTTTACATTCTAAGCAGAATCGTATTTTAAGCGATACAGGGCAAAACCAATAATAATGTTTCGATGTATCTTTCGTAGTATCTTCTTGAAAACAGAGTTTACATTTGCTGAAAATTTCTTTCTTATCTGCATTTGGAAAACTAGATGGATTTAAAATTTCTTTTCTAAATGTGTATTGAGAATCAGTGTGTATTGAAAAATTAAATTTACAATCTTCATACTCAGCCATTAATTGTTTTTGTATAGAATCTAAATTTAACTCAATGGGAGAATACGAGTCAGTAGTTTGTTGTACACTTTTCGTCAATTTTATTTGTCCATTTCCATGTTTGGGTGTTACCTCAAGACTATATTCAAAATTAAATTTATTTTTTAATTTTCCAACAAAACATGTTTGACATGAAAAAGTGGAACTGGCGACAGAATATTTCACATGAACAATAAATAAATTTCTCATTGCTGGAATAAGATATTTTTTATCGCTGTTGCTGGTAATATCTGGTTTTATTTCTGTGGGTAAATACAGTAATAATTCTGGATGTGCTTGTTTGAAATGGTTTTCCAAAGTGGTGAAATTTCCTTTCCATTTGCAATTAAAGCAAGTAATTTCTCTATATGGGCATTCATTTTCATGGTCTTTTATTTCTTCCCAAAGATATATATCTTTACAACCTTCGCTCTTAAAATGACATGGAAATTTGCAAGATTTTGCTAAAGCTTCATAAGTCAAATTTCTAACTGTCACTTTACCCTTTCCTTCGTTGCATTTTCCACAAATACTAGTCCCGTTTTTTTGTACAAATACTGGAGAAAATGATAAGTAACTCTTACAAATACTGCATTTTATATTATCATCATTAATTACTTCATTTATCATTTTATTTTATAAACCATTATAAACAGGAAATTAAAGAAATCATAAAAAAATAAATATATCTATCAAATTTCTTTTTTAGGCAACTGTTACATAGTTGTTTTACGTACCTAATACTTTTATTTTGACATCTGTCAAAGACTACTTTTCAACAGAGATGTTTACGTGTTGTATAAGCTAGATGCCTAACTCCGTGCGTAAAAGTGAAGCCAGCAATTTCGTGTGGCGGCCATTTGTTAAAAAGGCATGTAATATCTAAGTATTTTACGTCTATTCAGATTTGTGGCAATTTAAAAGTATGTATTGTACTGTAATATATAACTAATGTTTTGCAAGACAATTTACGATTATAAAGTGATCTACTTACGGCATATACTACACAATAGCCCGGGAACGAGAACAGGAACGAAGATTTTGTCAATACATTATTTGTATTGTAAAGAACTGTGTTTTTTTAGTTATTTACCATCGAATAGATTTAAAATTGGGGGAAAGGTGCAATTTTTTGGGTTTTTCAATCAAACCATATAACAATTAAATGGAAAGTAAAGTTAAAATATTTGTATGTAGAATGTGAGTAATATAATTTATGTAAATACATTATTTTATATCTTTTAGATTTCCTTTGAAAAATAAACATATATTAAAATCTTGGATTATAAATGTAAGGAGAAAAGCTTTTACCCCAACTAAAGCTAACAAACTTTGCAGCGATCATTTTAAAGAAAATGATTATTTAGTTAGGACGGGAACTTACATTCGAAAATTGAAACCAGATGCAGTCCCTACGATATTTTCCGCTTTTCCTAGCTATTTGAAACAAAAAGAAAATAGCAGAAGGGTTTTAAATAAAAAATCATGTAATTATTGCGCTGAAAACTGTTTAACATTGGACCATAATTACGTTCACAAATATAAATTTTCAGTTTTAACTGATTTTAAAAATAATGGACGATTAATTTCCCCATCAGAAAGCGTTTTTAAAATAAAGCTACTGAAACAGAAATTAATATTTTCACTAATAATTTAAAAACATTTTCAAATACAAATAATATTGAAAGAAAAATAATAAATTTTATAATTAATCTTTTTGCCAGAGAAAAAAATATTTTTTCTCATTTACATTGTGAAATTTCTTTGGATAATAATCACAAAATTGATCTAATTTGGTATATTTGCAAGCAGTATATAAAAATTAGATTGCACAGTATTGCAAAGTGGTCCAATCAGAATCAAATTGTTAGCAAAAGACAAATTAAATAAACTAATATTATTTTCTAATCAATAAATAGTGTTTAAGAACAAGTATTGCATTTTATTTCACCAATTTAATAACAATTTATTTGTAATAACCTTCATATATCAATTATATTCTAAGTTTTATATGATATTTACCATGTCATACATTAATATTTTGCCTTTTTAACAAATGGCCGCCTCTTGACCTTGAGGCTTCACTTTTACGTGATTTGAGACATACGAAGTTGGGTATCTAGGTTATACATAAACATCTCTGCTTTTCAAGTACATAAATATAGAAAATAACTACGGAAGTAAACCAAATAACACTTGTTTAAATTTGTCACACAATATTCCAACCACGAAATATAACTAGACAAAACATTCCTTATACCTCCTCTCCCACTGAAAGTTTTGATTTCGGCTGCCCAGAAAGAGACAACTAGAGATAGAAATATAGTTAGTCTCGTTCGAGCATTTCTCACTAGATGCCATCCAGTGTTTAAGTCATAATTTAAGCGCCAATACGATGAAAAATAGGTTTATTGTTATAAAAATAAAAAAAAATCAACGTAAAGTATTTATTAATTATATATTATTAATACAAATGTTATTGACTTTACCGAACAATAAATATATACGAAAACAAACTAACCTCACAATCGACAAATCAGTTCTTGTTATAAAGTTACACTAAACGTCTTTTCTTTTTTTTTCACATAGTATTCTAAACCCTTTTCAGATCTATTCTTGCAACAAGAAGGCATTTTTAAATACATTTTATAAGTGACGAGATCCAATAGCAGTTCGCCATTTGGCTCCAAATATTGAAAGGCAGAAATTTGCTACAAGCAGGATTATATACTTGATCAAGACCCTCTGAACAATCAAGAACACAATTATTAAATTTAATTTTAGATATTTATTTTAAAATTAGAATACACCACGAAACGAAAGTTGTTATAAACAATGTAACAAGAATAAGAAGTTTTTTATTTCGATATATTATTTACTAAGGTAGATAGGTACTAAATTAATCGACTTAACATATGTTGGATTAAAATTCGTTTGTTGGTTTTAATCATAATTTAGCAGTTTTATTTTTTATTTCCAAAGAATATATTATTAAGAACACTTGCGCCTCCTGTGAGCAATGTTCAAACGAGACTAAAAATATCTTTATCTCTAGTTGTCTCTGTCTGGCCAGCCGACATCAGAACAAACCAAATGAAGTTTTGTCTAGTTATATTTCGTCGTTGCAATATTCCATGTGTTGGTCTGAAAGCGAAAGAAATGTTGAATGGCATAGGCTGTCGGCGGCACTCATACCTTGAACTAACAATATACGAAGTTTTTTATTATTTTATTAAATTGCTTATTATCCAAGCATATTTTCAATTATTGAGTGCAAAAGTTATTTTACTTTTATCCGTGTTGAAATAATATAAATTTGTGTTTCCGAATATTAGCAAAGTTCACTGTTTGAGAACAAAATCATTTTTATATATACGTCGCAGAATATTAAAAAAAATATTACGGATTTAACGAATACCAATAAAGACTTTCGAAAACTACAAATCGCTTACAGATTAGATGAAGTTTCATAAAAAAATAAAAATAAAATAGTGGAGAATCCCATTGTGCTATTAACGTTACCAGGAAGAACTCTCCTTGAAATAGAAACACAATTTTAAAATTGTGTTAATTTAATTTATATTTGATTTTTCGTGAGTTGATAATTAAAATTTATCGCCTTGTGTGAATTTTTACCTTCCGTCACCTTTAGGTAAGGAAGATATTGTCTTTGGTCAAAAAATTCAATGATGAGTTTTTACTGAATAAGCACGTTTTAGGGTCCATATAATACGATTTTACCATTTTTACGATGATGTCTGTATGTATGTGTGTCTGTGTGTGTGTAACAAAACTTCCGGATTCCATAACTTCAATACCACGATTCCAAAAATTATAATTTTTTCGTATTCCTCAACTTTACATCCAGAAGAACAACTGATTAGATTTTGGTTATAATTGGTCAACCGGAAGTAGTCTCATTTGAAGATTTAACAGTTAAATTTGATTTATTGACATTTAACGTTATTATAACTTAAAGAATATATTATTCTCTATCCGATTTGATTACAATTTATACTTCATATTCAATAGATATAGAGTTAAAGAATTTTAAAGAAATTAAATTTTATAATTCAGCCAGCTATGCCAAATTTGGGAACTAGTAATATATTCATATAATTCAAATTGACAGATGTCAGTATCAATAAAAAGTAAATCAATGTGGCAGATATGAGGATGTTGAAGTAGATATTGGGGAATACACGGAAAGATACGGTAAGAAAATAACTCTAGTGTTACAAGTTTTTAGAAAGATACAAGAAACACGATTACATTGGTTTGAACATGTCATGAGGAGATATGAAGAATTATATTGGAACAAGAATAAATAGTTTAGTAATAGGACGTTAAAGAAACAGAGGAAGACCAAAGATAAGATGGAAGGACTGTATTGCGGAAGATTTGAGAGAAAAGGAACTGAATGATTGTTTTAGTATCGACTTTGTTGAATTGTATTCGTTATTGTGCATAACAACGTGTATCGTAGTACAGTAGAGCCATCTAGTGAACATCTGTACAACATCTTCCTTACAAACAAAAAACAAATTATTATAATTATGTGAAATATGTTACAATACATAAATATAATCAATTTTTATATCTGCTGGGAGTTTTGATGACACGACCAGACCTGGACCGACGCTCTGACTTTGGAGTGGCTGTTATCAAATGTGGGGGTAAACTCGTTGTCGAGTTTGGTGGTGGGCTGGTTGCCATCGCGGAGTCTTCAACACTTGTCTCTTGAGATGCTTCTTTATTCTTCTTTTCTTCTTCTTCTCCTCTTTCCTCTATAACTTCTTCTCCTTCCTCTGGAACTTCTTCCCTTTCCTCTATAACTTCTTCTTCAGTCTGAAAAGATGGAAATTTCTCTTCTGTGTTTCTAATGTGGATTCGGTTTCTTCTATATTTGTGACCGTCAATATCAATTATATATGATCTTGGACCTAGTTGTTGGATTACTTTTCCGGGTTTCCAAGGTTCACATCTTCTATCTGGATTAACTTGTGCGCGTATATCTTGTCCAATTATTAGTTCTGGTAATGACTTTGTCCGTTTATCAAAGCTTTGTTTATACTTTTGTTTTCGGATGTTTATCTGCTCTTCAACATTAGTACAAACTTTGGGGAATAAGTCTGTTGCTGTTGGTATAAGTGTCTTTGTTCTTCTGGACATGAGTCTTTGGACTGGTGATGATTTCATTCCTCTAGTTGGAGTATTACGCCAATCTAATATAGCTAAATATATATCTCCTTTGTCTAAATCGACTCTTTTTAATATTTTTTTTGCGATTTTGACTGCTGATTCAACTTTACCATTACTCTCATGATGATATGGTGATGAAGTATTAAATTCAATATCCCAATTAGCTGTGAAATTTCTAAATTCTTTGCAGTCTAGTTGAGTGCCTCTGTCTGTATCTAAAATATCTGGAATTCCGTGTATGCTAAAATTCTGTTTGCACGCTATTATGATATCTTCTGCTTTAGTACTTTCAAGTTTATTTAATTCCCAATAATCAGAATAATAGTCTACAGTAATTAAATATTTGTCTTTTTTAAATTCAAACAAATCGAGACCTACTCTTTTCCAAGGTCTGTTCGGTGTTTTATGGGTCATTAAAGGTTCTTTAGTTTGATTATCCTTAGTTTCATTACAGGCTCTGCATTTGTTGGTAACAAATTTGATATCTTCAGCCATTCGCGGCCAAAATAAAATGTCTCTCGCTTTTCTTAGACTTGCTTCTGTACCTAAATGACTTGCGTGTATTCTTATAAGCATTTCTTCTCTTAAACTCGTAGGTATAATAATTCTATTACCTTTATATACTAGACCATCTTGTACTGTAATTTCTTCTCTATATGGCCAATATTCGTATATATTTTGATCTATTTGAGTAATTTTATCAGGCCATCCCTTCATAACAGTTTTGATCAATGTTTGCAATTTGGAATCTAATTTCGTATGCTCTTGAATTTTCATAAGTCTCTCTTTAGTTACGTTTACAAATTCAACTTGTGATATCTTCTTTAAATTCTCGTACATTTTGTTTTGTGGATTTAATTTAAATATTTCGTATTCGGTTTGTGATTTTCCCGTTGTCTGTAATGTTTGTCTCGATAGAAAATCAGCTATAAACATTTCTTTACCTTTTTTATATGTTACTGACAAATTATATTTTTGTAGTTGTAGTAACATTCGTTGTAGACGTTTTGGAGCCGTTATAATTGGTTTCTTGAAAATAATTTCTAATGGTTTATGATCTGTTTCAATTGTGGTTGATTTCCTTCCTGCTAAATATTGGTGAAATTTTTGACATCCAAAAAGAATCGCAAGCAATTCTTTTTCGATTTGCGCATAGCTATTCTTTTCTGTCTTTGTTAATCTTCTTGAAGCGAACACAACTGGGTGTCCATCTTGTAAAAGAGTTGCTCCTAAACCATAATCACTGGCATCGCACTGCACTGTTATTTCCTTTTTATTATCAAAATATTGCAATATTGGAGCTTTAGTGATCATCTCTTTTAATCTTTGGAATGCTACTTCCTGTTCTTTGTTCCATACCCAAGTAACGTCTTTATGTGTTAATATTCTTAGTGGTTCAGCTATTTCTGATAAACTTGGTAAAAATTTTGCTAAGTATACCACACAACCAAGAAAAGTTTCCATTTCGCTTTTATTTTGTGGTCTTGGCATTTCCGTTATTGCTTTAGTTTTTTCTTCATCCGGTAAAACCCCTTTATCCGTAAGCTTGTGTCCAATATAATTAACAGATTTTAATAATAGTTTCATTTTTCTCTTATTAAATTTCATGTTTACTTCTCGTACTCTTTCAAATAATCGTTTTAAATTCTTATTGTGATCTGCTAATGCTTGCTCTTCTGTATCACCTCTTCCTATAATGAGAATATCGTCAGCTACATTCTGAATTCCTTCTAGACCTTCTAAAATTTCATTTTGCCTTCTCTGATATTCTTCTGGGGCTACTGATATACCAAATGGTAAACGATTCCAGCGGTATCTACCTAGCGGTGTCCAAAATGTAGTTAGGAAACTACTTTCTTCATCTAATTTTACTTGCCAAAATCCATCCTTAGCGTCTAACACTGAGAAGAATTTTGCGTTTGTTAGTTCTGGTAGGATTTCTTCTATGGTTGGCAAGGGATAATGCGTTCTTTGAAGCGCTTTGTTCAATGCTTGAGGATCTAAGCATATTCTCATTTTGTTTGGTTTTTTTACTACTAGCATGTGATTGATCCATTGCGTTGGCTCAGTTACTTTTGTTATTATATTTAAATTTTCAAGACGTTTTATTTCCTTTTTCACATCTTCTTTTAAAGCGACTGGTATTTTTCTAGGTGTATTCTGTACTGGTTTTATTGTTGGATCCACAGATAAATGACATTCTCCTGGTAAGGTTCCTAAACCATTAAAAATGTCCTCATACTCGCTTATAATGTTTTGTAATTCTTCTTTTCCTGCTTCTATGGATTTCGCTTGTACCGTACAGAGATTGGCTTGAAGTATTATTAAACCCATTTCTTCACAACTCTGCGCTCCTATTAGTGGTGTTTGGTCATTATCAACAACCTGAAATAGTAACGGATATGTTTGATTATTATGTAAACATTCGATTGTTGTCTGTCCTCTTGGAATGATTATTTCGCCTCCATAACATTTTAACTTTATTCTACTTTTACTTAATGGTGGCTGCCCATCTTCGCACAGTCTTGCATATTGCTTGAAGCTAATAACATTGCACGATGCGCCCGTGTCTAATTGACATGCTATTTTCTTAATTTGATCTACTTTTTTCATTTGAAGATTAATTATCCATTCCTTTTTATGATTCGTTGTCATATTAATAAATTCTTGGATACGATAGCATGAATCTGAATCTGTTTCTTTATCTTCTTCTATTACAGTCTTAACTTTAAATTTGTGATCCTTCTTTTTTGATAAATTGCATGCTTTTGCAAAGTGATTTTTCCTTTTACATAATTTGCAACACTGACCGTATGCGGGACAGAATTGCGCTCCTTTTTTATGAGATCCAAAACAATATTTACATTTATCAATGTACGTTTCTTGTTTAGATTTATCTTGTTGCTTGTGTTCCGGTTTTTTGACAGAAATTTTTTTTGCTTATATGTTTATGAACATTTTCTTCAATAACCATCTTTTGTAATTGCTTTTCTGCTTGTTCATGAGCTTTGCATGCGTTCACTGCTTTATCTAAAGTTAATTCTCCATCCCGTAATAATCTTTTACGCAATATATTGTCTTTTATTCCTATAACTATCCTGTCTCTAATCAAATCTTTTTCTAGTTCTCCAAAAGCACAGGTACTTGCTAACTTTCTTAATCTACATACATATTCCTCTATCGTTTCATTTGATTCTTGTTCAGCAGCATTGAACATGAAACGTTCATAAATGACATTTGACTGTGGTAAAAAGTGTTTATCCAGAGCTTCTATTATACCTTTTACCGTTTTACGCTTAGACTCTTCTATTTCTAAGTTTTGGCAAATTCTAAAACAATCTGGTCCCATCACACTATTCAAAATGGCGGTTCTTATTGGTTCCAGTTTTGAGTTTAATTCTGTTGCTATTGAATAATTCTCCCAAGCGACTTTAAAGAATTTCCAATTATCTGCAACATTGTTTTTTACATTTACAGGTTCTGGTGGAGGAATATTTATAGATAAACTTCTAGATGTACTTCCCATGTCGGCTGTATCTTGAGTATTAGAATCTGGCATTATACTCGTATTTAATGTTTTCTTCTCAAATAAGATTTCCTATATACCTTATTTTCCTATTCTTTGGCAAATATATTGTATGTAAATATATTTTTTCAACATAAAATCTTCCAACCTGACACCATGTTTTAGTATCGACTTTGTTGAATTGTATTCGTTATTGTGCATAACAACGTGTATCGTAGTACAGTAGAGCCATCTAGTGGACATCTGTACAACAATGATGAATGGGAACGACATGCAAAAATAGCGACCCCTAACGAATGGGAAAAGCTAAAGAAGAAGATGCCAGTGTCAAGTGCAATTTGAATAGTTTGTTTATGAAATAATTTTACTGGAAATTTAGAATCTTTTGTAAGAAAAATTATGGAATTTATACATTATACACGAAAATGACGGAAGGTATTGTGCTGGCCACAACAGATTTTTTTATATGTAATTTTAAAAAATAAGAAAAATCAATTATAAATTAAATTATTTATTTAAGCATTATTGTAAAATTTAATAAAAGTTGTGGTTGTATTCCAAGAATAGATTTTTCTGATAACGTTAATTACACAATTAAAGTTGTTATTAGATTTGTTCCTATAGCTAGCCCGGACTGTCGTACGTACATCAGACGCATGCGCATTTTAAAAATATCATTCCAATCGACTGTTGTACAGTCCATTGGACTATTGGTATGTTTGTTCCTACAGACTTCGGACGCATACATGAACACATCTGCGGACTGTCAAATCTATCCTCTGGTCTGAGCTTTGTACCATTTGTCAGCACATGCGCACCGCAATTTTAGCGCGGTGCGAGAAAATTATTGAAGCATAATCTGTGATTGTTTATCTATAATGAGTAATTTTAAATTTGATCCAGAATCAATGTTATCTGATTCATCAGATGAAGAAATGGATTTGGTATTTGACCATCCTCGAATAAAAAACAATGATAAATAATTAATATTTGATTTTAGATCATTTATTGTCTGATATTTTTTCTGCAGAATAAACAGTAATTAATTATGATATGACAAGTCCGTTGTTCGTTCCAACCAAAGAAAGCTTTTTATATGTCTGAATAAGTACATGAACAAGACATGCGCACAAAAGGGTTCATAAATGGGTACATTAACGCATCCTAAAAGCCGTATAGAAACAAACCTATTGATACAAAGTTCATAATAGGTGCGTTCAATGAAGCTAGCAAATCGAGCAAAGCGGAAGTAAAATGTACTGAACGGCTTGCTAACTTAGCATTTGCTCGTTTTGCTAAGTAAGCAAAGCAAGCGACTATTTTCTCGCTTGTTTTGCTGCATGTAAAAATATGGCGCACAAATTCAAATATCATTTGTAATATTTGAATATATTTTCAATGAAAATTAATGAATTACGTAAAAGTAACATAACATATTTGTACTTGAGTTTACTTGCGTGAAATATCCTAATAAAATTAAATTATACATGTAATTAATACCATTGAGAGTTTATTTTCTATTTATTATTTATCTGACACTGCATTCAATATATCAGTGTTCTATTCTATGCAAAAATTCAATATTTGAAAGTTTTCAATTTCCGTAACCTCACTGACTGACAGTCATCTGACAGTTCAATCGTAGCAAAACAAGCAGATCGTTCAATGCACGCTCTAGCAGATAGCAAATGCTAAGTAAGCATTTGCTCGATCTGCTAGCTTCATTGAACGCACCTAATGTATTTAATTTCAAATAAAAAAAGTATCTACCCTACCTATTAATGTAATATTTTATCCACTCCTTCGGGTTAATGTGCTACTTGATCCACTATTTAAGTAGATAAAAAAAAATACTTTAAAATCTGCTGTAGAATTATAATTTGCATTTGTTTGCATATAAAAAGAAATGTATTAATAAAATAAAACGTTTATATACAAATGAATAACTACAAGTGCCCCATAATATAAAAATTTACTGAAAATCAGTGATCAGTGCATTATTATATTTTCATAATAATAATAAGTACACACAGAAATTATTAGTTTCTTTTACAATTATTGTTATTAGATATGAAATCTTATGTTGTATTCTCATCAGTAGAAGAATTTAAAAATGTGAGAAGATCTTCGCATGAATCTTTATTTCTGAATAAGTGAATTTCATCTTTCAGCTTGTCACTCAGATATGTCCAGTCGCTTCTTTTCACAGTCTTCAAAATTTCTGTAACAAAAACATTGTTCTATAACTGTGGGAAATTTCTCGACTTTGATGTTAACAATAGACTATATTACTTTCTCAATACGTATTCTTAGAATGCATCAATCATATGCTTGGGGGGTAAATCCGAAATGAAATCAATGTTTTCTTATGGAAAAAATTATATTTTTAGAGTAAAATATTATTTTACAAAGTTACATCTAGTTTCACTAGTTTACGAACATCTGAGTCAACTCTCATGAAGCCATCGTCAGAAGTCGGCCAGCACAACTAATAACCACAGACGCGTTTCGCACTTATTGGTGCTCATCAGTGTATTGTAACCTGTGGTCTCTGTCCGGTCCACAGTGAGGGCACTCCTGGAGCAGAGACAATGACTCGTTGTGCTGGCGGTGATCATATGATCATCTATAATGGTAAAAGGCCTGTAGAGGTATGTTAATACCAGCAGAGCCCTCTACCGAGAAATATAGACGCAACTTTGTAATTTATTTTATATATTTGTTTCACAGAGAAATTCACAATTTGCTTTTTGCAGTTTGACGGTAGTCAAAATATTTCGGTTGAATTTTCGATTTGTTACTACTGTTGAATTACCCCTTTCTTCTTTGTATACATATAATATATTTCTCTAATGTCATTAGTTCGCCCAAAAAAAAAATAACAATTTGCTACTTTTCAGTCTAAACAAAAATATTTTTTTAATTCCTTCTGTGTATATTGCAAATAGTTTTTCCACATGTATGGCATGCAATCTGGGGCTTCCGATCATGTTACCCCAAGAAAAAAAAATGTATAAAAATTCTATTTCTAAAATTCTAAGTTAAAAAAAATATGCTGTTTCGCCACATGTTAATGTTTGCTGAAGGCATACATAAAACAGCAATGCTGTAAACATTTTATTTAAGAAGGGTTAAAAAGTCATAATTGTTTTTAGTTTAACTACATTTTTTAGTGTCATTTATTAATATCTTTCTCGCACCAATTTGTAATAGGCTGCGCGAAAAATGTCACAGTGACAAATATTTTAATTTTATAGCCAACTTTTAAATGGTACAAAACATTAATTTTATCCACAAAAAGACGAAAAGTTATATTATTTCATGAGTTATGAAAAGAAAGTAGACTTGTTATATATCATTTAAAAGCTTATAAAATAAGCAAAAAGATGAGACTATTTTCACGATAGAATTCCATTTAAAAAATATAAGTTTGTGATATCTCGAGAACTATAAATATTTCAAAAATTCAAATTACGCCATTTTATTCTACGCAAAAACCGGTACAATTTTTTTTTAAACAATTTTTTTCTTATAATAAAATTTGAGATATTTTCGAAATTAGTGAAAAACGAGTTTTTACTTGTAGCTCAAAAACAAAAGAAGATAGACAATTCCTATGCTGACTATTAAATTTCTCTTATAAAGTTGACTATGGAATGTGCAAACGATTTTGCTCTATCGTTGATATTTCCCGAGATACCTTAAAAAAAAAACATGCTGTACACAAAGACATTCGTTTTTTACATTCAGTTTTTCAACATTATACAAAAATTCATAAAAAGCACATATACATTAGTTTGCTCTCAAATTCGACTGATTTCGCATCTCTTATCCTCGCAGTTCTCAAGAACCCCACGTAGGGCGCGTTTTTAGAACATCTTTTATACCATCTTAAAAGATTTAAATCGTACTTACTGACAACAGCCTCAACAGTATCCTGATCCCTATCATCAATATGGATCAACACCGTATCGATCAAATGCCTCAAGTTCTGCGGCTCGAGTAAATTCGGCTCAAACAACACATCAACCAACGTATCCATCGCTGCTAGCCTAACCATATCATGTGGATCATCCATCCTTTTAAGCATTGCTAGGGCTGCTTCATTTGCCCAGCGTCTCTGACGTGCTTCATCTCCACTGAGTAACTTTCCAAGTTGACTAAGCGTGCGAGCGCCACTACGACGAGTTATCCAGGAAGCGTCGTCGCTCAAAACGACTAAAGTGCTGACAATGAGAGTGAAGTCGTCGTCTTCAGCGAGAAGATCCACGAGAGCGTGGGGCATGGCACGAGTGAGGCAGACGCTGCCGGCGGTGCGGAGGGCTTCGGCTGTACGGCCTGCGCGCCAAACTACGGCCGGGATGAGGATTTCTACGAAATAAATTATTAATATTCCAGGTGGCTATGTGCACATAAATAAAATATAACAATGGGAAACAATAAAATATGGCGAATTTTATATCTTCCGTCACCTTTAGATAAGGAAGGTATTGTCCTTCATCAAAAAAATCGATAATGATTTTCTAATGAATAAGCACGTTTTGGGGTCCCTAGAATACGAATTTACCATTTTTACGATGAGGTTTGTATTTATGTATGTGACGATCGTTTCGGATCGCATAACTCTAATACATTCCAAAAATTATAATTTTTTCGTATTCCTCAAGATTAGATCCACATACAGACATGATTAGATTTTGGTCATAATTGATTCACCGGAAGTACCTTCGTTTACAACTTTTAACAGTTTTTCTTGAATCAAAAATCAGTTAAATATCATATTAACATATTAAATTTTAAAGAATATCTTATTCTCTATACGATTGGATTGCATTTTATAGATATAGAGTGAAAGAACTATAAAGATATTAAATTTCATAAATTAGCCTGATATGCTAATCATGGAAACTGCTAATATATTCAGATAATTTAAATTGACAGATGTCAGTATCAATGAAAAGTAAATGAATGTGGCAGAGATGAGGATGTTGAGATAGTTGTTGGGAAGACACGGGAAGATAAGATAAGGAATTAAAGAATAAGGGAAATAGCCCGAGTGATAGAAGTTTCTAAAAAGATACCAGAGACGATTACATTGGTTTGAACATGTCATGAGGAGAGATGAATATATTATTATTATTATTGTTGATACATTACCCAATAGGCAAACGCCTAATTATAGGGTAAGAGATGAAATGTATTCTATAAATTGAGATATATTTCTTTATCTCGTTAATGGTGTTATGAAATATATCAATTTCAACTTCTATGATATTGAAAGAATTTATCATTTGATGAACAGGTGATTTAGATAACATATTTGATTTTGGAGTTTTTAAATAAAAAATATTTTTGTGTCAAGATGATATTCTAGGAACTTGAAAAAAGATTCTATTCATAATAAATGTACAATCAAAAGTAGCATTGATTAATTTACGTAAAATAATTACAGCAGAAATTTTACGTCTTTGTTGGAGTGAGTTTAAATTCAATTCCTCAAGTAATGCAGCCTGGGATACTCCCCTAGGAAGATAATAACCTTTTAAATTATATATCGCAAATTTAAAAAAAAATCTTTGCAACAAGAATGAGTAGCTTAGTAGTAGAAGATAGAAGAAGCAGAGGAAGAGTAAAGATAAGATGGAAGGGCTGTATTGTGGAAGTCGAGAGAAAAGGAACTGAATGAAGACGACACGCAAAACAGAAATGAGTGGAACAGTGGAAGAAGAAAATAAAAAATAGCGACCCCTAACGAAAGGGAAAAGCTAAAGAAGAAGAAGATGTCAGTGTCAAGTGCAATTTGCATAGTTTGTTTATGAAATAATTTTACTGGAAATATAGGATCTTTTGCAAGAAAATTTATGTATGGAATTTGTACATAATACACAGGATTGACGGAAGGTAATGTGTTGGCCACATCAGATTTTTTTAATAAATTAATTGAAGGTTCCTATTTGAAGAATGATATGTCCACTATAGTTTATGTATGAAGCTTTCAGTTTACAATAGCTTTGGGTCAGTCTGGATATATACATAATATTAATAAAACGTACTTTATTTCTTTTTTAATTAGAAGAGTACATATAAACAGTCATTTATGTGTTTACTCATTATTTTAGAAAATTTGACTATTTTGGCTATAAGTATTTGAATGGTAAAGTTGTGCTTGATAAATTAAACTGTTAAAGTATACTTTTCTAATATTTTTTCTCTAGTTCTGAAATATTTCTGTTGGAATCATATATTTTTTCTTACCTTTAATAATATCTGTGGCGAATTTTTCAATTTCTGATCCAATATCTCCAGCTGCTGAAAACTGTAGCAAAACTTCAGACTGCAGGAATGAAGACAATGCTTCAAAAGTGGTAAGTCTTGCTTCTGCATCACAACTTTCATCCAAAGCTTTATCTAATAATTCTTTTAATATTGATAAATGTCGTACTAAAGCTTTATTCCACTCAAATAGCAATGTATCCAATATACACCTAAAAGAAAAAAATATATACTTTTACAAGAAATTAAATTTAATACTGACCTGTCCGGTGAAACGGCGCTTCCAAATGCATTTAATTCTTTCAATATCATTTCTACGTGCACTTCAGGTTCTTCAATTTTATTGAGAAGTTCTCGTGCAGCGTCCATAATTTTTACACTTTCTGTGTTTTTTCTATTGCACAATGACAAAACTGTGATCAAAACAGTAAATAGTTGACTAGATATTTCAGGAAAACCCATAATAACTCGACAACATTCTATGAGTTCGGTTAAATATTGAGGTTTTCTTGAGCCACAGCGGGTAGATTCTATGGCCAGTAAGTCACCAATTTCGACTATAGCTTGTTGCACTTCGTTAGGAGGTGCTCCAGCTACCATCGACCTAGAATAAATAAAATGAGTCCATTATTAATATAAGAATGCAAACATACAGATGTTAATTATACAGGATGCGGCATAATGGAGTCCCACATTTCTGAGGTGAATTCTAAAAAAACGGCACAAGATATTTAAAAAAAATCTTTTTATTTACGAATATAATAAGGTTTTTTTTTGTTAGGTTTTAAAAATTGTATCGTCCAAATGTTGGCCTTGACGGGCGATGCACATTTGTAGCCGTTCTTGAAATTTTTCCATCACTCTCACCAGCATATGTTAAGGAATTCCGTCGATTTCTTTACGAATGGTCTCCTTGAGTTCTTCAAGGGTTCGAGGACGATGTTTAAAAACCTCAGCTTTGAGATACCCTCATAAGAAAAAGTCACAGGGGCTCAAATCAGGTGAGCAAGGGGGTCATAAAACGTCTTCCCGTAAGGAGTTCAGGCGACCGGGGAACATGTCTTGCAAAATAGCGCGAGTATGGGCTGTAGTTCCATCCTGTTGCCCTTAAATTTTGGACCCATTTCAAAATAGTTTTTCGATCAGGAACACTTTCATTTGGATTTAAAACAAAGCGCGTGTGCAAGACTCTGCGTCGCAGTCACTCGGCGTTTTTGAAAAAAGTCTCGATAACGAAGACCCCGATGTTCACCAGACCACGGCATGGCAACAACTAAAAACCTTATTGTACACCCGATCAAACAGGACCAAACGCTCCCATCTAAGGGGTCTGGAGACGCCTCAGTGATTTTTTGAAATGTGGGAGTCCATTACGCCGCACTCTATATACATATAGACGTTTCATATGGAAAATGAGTTTTTCCTTGTACAAAACTTCCCAATTAATTCTAATTAAATATTTTTCACCTTTTGTAAATAGGCTACTTGCGTGTCATTTTTTTATTTAATATTTGTGAAGAGAAGATAAAAACTTGCTACTCATATTTTTTTCTTTTGAATTTTTTTTTATTAATGGGGTAGTTACCATATGTTAAAATTTAATGAAAATCTTATTTGTTTACAATATATGACTCATAATTAGATATATACTGTAATAAAATTCGCCATTTATTATGTTAATATTTCAAAAAAGTTATAAAATATTACATGATTCAAATCGACCTCTTCTGTGACGTCACGCTTACATACTTAAAGCCGCAAATGTCGCTAGTGTCGTTGTTTTACAACAATGGGATGTGAGATGCGACATGTCAAAATGACAGTTGATAGTGATACTGACGCCCTGGACATAACCTTGTTTCTATTTGTTTCTTAGGCATTTATTCTTTCTCGTAAGTAAAAAAATATACATGATTATGAATTATCTTTAAAATAAAATAAATAATTAAAAATACGTGCTAACTTGACAGCAATATAACCTAACAAACAAGTTCCCCTTACCCCGCAAGACATACGTTGCAAAATATCTTTGTCATATTTCGAGCAGCACGTCGGAACTAAGTTGCAACGGAAGCGACAAGGGTACCGTCACAGTGGCGGGAATAGTATGTCCAGTGTTTTCAGTATTTTTTTTCTCTTTTAAGAACATAAATTATGCAAAATAAAAAATATGGAAAATTTAAAAATACTTCTAATAAAAAAATTTAAAAAGGCGAAACTACCCTATTGGCCAGAAAAAAAAATGTAATTTGAATTTTTAAATTACCACCATGTATGACGTAGAATTACGCCGCACCAATGAATGGACGTAAAGCAATAGCATAGGTACGTCCCATAGCACCAGCAGATGCGGGTAATTTAAACATGACAGATCACCTGTTTGACGTCTGAACAATAGTTTAGAGGTTAATATTTTAGTTTGTCTTTTTAATTTTGTACGAATATAAACCAAGTTAAAATCCTGCGTAACAAATCGAAATACGTAATAAAAGTAACAGAAACCATGCAAATTGTAAATAATAAAGAGACAGAAAGAGAGAAAAATTATCTAATATCAAATTCAAATTAAAACTTCCTCGCACGCCTTCAAAAACATTCTTTCTTATCATGTATTCTTTATAGACCAAATCATGGTTCCTTCTAATATACTGTTTTTTTTTCTTACCTCAGTATTCTTAAATGCCCAACGGTAGGTGCATCTTTCGTAGCAGGGACTACCAGCGCACTCCATGCTTTGACGGGAACAAAAGCTCCCGCATATTTCGCCGCTCGCATAACATTATCAGGCACAGTACGATGTTGCTCCCTCTGTATCTCGCAAGCTTTGTACATGGCAGGCAAAACGTCCTGCAAGCCTTGTGTAGCAAATTGTTCACAATGGAGAACAATTATACACAGAAGTTGTGCACAACGAACACGAACGTCGTCCTGCCAGCTGGATAGTTCGTTGCAAACGCCAGCAACCATTTTGGAGGCGTTGCGTTGGACTAAAGTGCGGCAGCCCAAACCGGGGCGAACGACTTGAAAAAGATAATATTGAGTCAATAAATTTCTTCAATAAATAATTCATACTGAGTGTGATTCAAAAAATAAGAGCAAACTGACAATAAGGCAGCATTATACTTTAGGCGTTCATAGATGTTTACACTATAGAGGAGCCGAGAAAACTCTTGAGATTTTTGAGACCGGAGGGTGTAAAGCCTCCAAACATTCATTAAAGAATGTTGTAACAATTTTGAGTTGCCGGTATTTATGAGAAAAGCGCGTACCAATCTACAAGTAGGTAGAGATGTTTAAAGTTGGACGAAGAAAGACATTGTTTGTACCTATTATGTTTTCTTTTTATCGAGTTAATTTATTGTACCTTTTCTTTTGTAGACTTGCACGCATTTTTATGATAATAAATTAGTATTATCTATCATTTATTACGTGCCCGTGTTATTTTTATTGTTATTAACTTCAATTTTGTTTATTATTTTGAAGTGCAACATTATTCATTTTTATGTTTAAACTCTTAAGTTAAATATGGAGCACGCTACTGACATTTTTCGCACCAATCGTGGCCTAAGGAAGGCGTGGTCTAGTATGCGCGGGTCTTCACCATCACCCGTGAATTTTGCTGTACATACATATATTCTCTTTATACATTGCAGAAAGTCTATAATACATACTTTTCAAACTTACCATCTGTGGGATAATGGGCTGGAGGTTCAATGGGATAATCAAGCTGATCTTTCAAATCTTTCTCATTTTCTTTCGCATACTGATCCCCAACTTTCGCCCACAATTTTTCCACTTCAAGTCTTGTTTCGGGAACTTCATCGCACAGGCTAAACAATGAATTGTTTCACAATGCAAAATATTATGAAAGAAATACTTACCCTGTTAATATTAACGGCAGTATTTTATGGAAGTGTGAATATCGATCCCTATATTCTGTTAAAAACTGGTAAGCAACTTGGGCAACTTCTTGGCGAACTGTTGCTGTTTGATCGAACAATCTTTCTGCTAGTGGTACTACAGCCTGTTCAATTACATTCCCACTTGTAGAATGCATCATAATCACAGCTAAAACATGTATTTCGCTATAATAGATTATAAAAATGCATCAATTTACTCTTACCGATTGTTTTAACAGCAAGAACTCGAATTTTATAATGTTGATGAGTGAATGATTTTAACACAGGTGTTACAAGAGTGTCACATTGTAAATGAAATTTTTTAGGTAATGCTTCTGCAAGTTCCATTATGCATTTAAAGCTTGATTCTTTTGCTTTTGGAAATTTATCAACAACTGTCTGACATAATATAGTAATAATATCATTAAGAAAAGGACCTAACTGATCCGTCTTAGAATATCTCTTAATAATTAAAGATAAAAACGATAACATTTCCAGTCGAAGCTCTTCTGATTCTTCAACCAATTCTACAGTACCAATTCGTTCAACGAGAACCGGGAAAATATATGTCAAATAAAAATCATTTAAATCTAATCTATTTATAAAATTCGACATAATCATAATAGCTAATTCTCTGCACATCTCCGATTTGTCTCGAAAACATTTTATCACTGATAAATGACATTCTGCAAATGCTTTTTGATATGTTAATAATGAATATTCTTGATTGTTTGGGAAAAGATGTTTGTTCAATTCTTGTAAAGCTTTTTTCCTTCGTCCAAGTTCTTCGTTTTGTAATTCGCTTAAAGACGTTTTCACAAATGAAAGAACTTCTAATTCTTTCTGAGACAATTCATCTGCACTCATTGTTAATGACAACTTCACCTTTGTATAATATTATTTGGATTATTTGTTTTAAGATTTCTAATGATTACTTGATCACAACAGCTACTTCTCGACAACCATTTGTAAACAAAACCTAGCAACTTGAACATGGTGGTTAGAAAAAATGAATAAATAAACCCGCTTCCCGCTTGACCTTCTGACTTCTGTTAACTTGTCACCATTGTGACCAACGCTGCGGTAGGGTAAGAAGATGGAAACAGACCAAAAAAACACTGATAGGAACACATGCATCGTCCTAATGTTCATAATCGCCCGTACCACAAACCATAAATATACTCATAAATATACTATAGTATATGGCCCGTTCATTTATTATTTCGTTCCGTTTCCTACCGTTCAAATATTGACCATGAAGTTTGCGCAGATGAACTTCGCGCGCTTACAATTTAAAAAGTACACTCCGGAGTAGAAAATGTACATAAAAATTATTTATTG
The DNA here is from genome assembly GCA_951394225.1 of Harpalus rufipes. Lineage (NCBI taxonomy): Eukaryota > Metazoa > Arthropoda > Insecta > Coleoptera > Carabidae > Harpalus > Harpalus rufipes. The sequence continues at coordinate 9,375,124 of OX596275.1, forward strand.
AATTGTTCATGTGGTACAAATAATATGGAGGGAGTATTTGCAATCACTAGTGAAGTCGCTTCCGCCTCTAAAATGTGATCCAAGTTATTTTGAAATTACAAGGTTATTACTGTCAATTGTGAATTGCAATGTTTTTGTACGTCGACGTTTATTGGAGAAGCATTTGCCGTTTGCCACTTTTTGATATATTTCGTGTTTTATATTGATTTTTCTTCAGAGGTTTCGCGAATCCCCACTACAGTATGTACTAATACCGTACCTGCGTCCGTCTCCACTGGGTTCCATTTCACTTGCTCATAGTTCAAGTTTATGCTCTCTCCATATTATTCCTACCTCCATGGAATTGTTAGTAATTTTTATTTCAAATTTGTACTGCGGATTGTACTTTTTAAATTGTGAGCGCGCGAAGCTCACTTGCGCTAACTTCATGGTCAAGATTAGAAAACTAAACGAAACAAGAATTGAACAGGGTGATATATAAACTATGACGCTGCACATACCTAGCTGGGTAAGGATAATAAAAAACATATATTATATTACTATATTTACTACGTTTACGTTAAGTGAGATTATCCCTGCGCATAACGCACACACAGTGCAGAAACCAGTGTTGCCAACTTAAGGGAAATAAAGGGTTTTCCAATAAGAGGTGTTATTTTGATATTCAAAGAAAAATGCCATTTTTTAATATAAATGATCGGATGTTTATTTCATTATAAAGAAAATAACATCAGGCAAATGACCACCACGACCACGCTGACAGGACAATATCCTTTTCATGAAATTTTCCATAACCAAATCGCAAAGTGGCTGTCCTATGTCCTCGATAGCCTCACGAATTCCATCTTTGAGGTCTTGAGTCGACGCTGGGCAGTTGGCGTAAACCTTCTCTTTCACGTGGCCCCAAAGAAAGAAGTCGCAAGGTGTTAAATCACAAGATCTCGGTGGCCAATTGTGATCACCTCTTCGAGAGATAACACGGTAAAAGATCAATGGTTTCGTTGCTTGTGTGGCACGTAGCGCCGTCTTGTTGAAAGTAAACGTTGTCCAGATCAATACCATCCAATTCCGGCCATAAAAAATCGTTAATCATCTCTCGATAGCGCAATCCATTCACCGTAACTGTTGCTCCAGCCTCATTTTCGAAAAAGAAAGGTCCAATGACTCCGCCGGACCATAAACCGCACCAAACAGTCACACGTTGAGGATAGAGAGGCTTTTCAACAATAACTCTTGGGTTTTCTGAGCCCCAGATGCGACAATTTTGTTTGTTGACGAAGCCACCGAGGTGGAAATGGGCCTCATCACTCAAGATGATACGGTGTAATGACTTTTGTGGAATGCCTAATTCCAAAGAACGACGAGGAATGGACAAACCTGGGTTTTCTTCAACACTTTCGACTACAGCAGCAATATTCTCGGCTGTTCTTGAGCGACGTGCACGGGTTTTATTCTTCACATCACTAACTTGTCCCAACAGCTCGAATTTTTCCACCAATTTCTATATTGCGGTCCGACAAGGTGCTTCACGACGACCCAAAAATTGTCGAGTTTTACGAACCGTCTCTGCCAAATTTTTACCATTTTTATAGTGAATTTTAATAATTTCAATGCGTTGTTGAAGCGTGTATCGTTCCATTTTTATTAATGGCGTAGTTTCTACTTGTCAAATGTCAAAAAATGACAGCTTCAAAAGCGACATCTACCGAAATAGCGGGCTATTCAAAATAACACCTCTTATTGGAAAACCCTTTATATCCATTTTTAAAGGATTTTTAAGTTAAAAGGGACAAAGGGATTTTTCATAAATATGAAGGAATATTTTAAAATACATTACGTAATTTTTCAATAACATTTTAATATATTAAAATTAAAGATTAAAGTTTACTTCAAAAACAAACACGTTACTAAAACTCTGCAATCACGTGATCACTGGAATACCATTCTAACAAAAATTTCACTATATATTTGGTGTATTGAGAGGAGCAGCAAACCCAGATACCGCCCCGGGCGAAAAAAGTTCTAGGTACGACATTGTTGAAGGTGTATTTTTGTTCAATATGCAATATATGAAAAAAAATTGTATACTTTGGAGGAATAGTAGTAGTAGTAGTAGTAATAATAAGAATTTTATTCGTGCTATTTTGATATTTCCGGTATTTCAAATAATAAATATTTTATAAATATACTTAAACATAAATCCAATGGGCGTAAAATCGAATCACCGAGCACGTTGTGCAAATGGAAATGATAATATTTTGTTAGAGTGTTGCAGAAATAGAAAAATGTAACAGTTCGTGGTTAAAACCAAATCGAGAACGTAATTTTTAAAACGGTTATTCAAAAGCCGATTACACTTTACTTAATCGGTTTTTAGAACAGTGGATAGATAATAAAATCATTCAGGAAAAATACAGTTATGGACGTATCCTGAACAAATCTCGATCTACAGATCTGTAAATAATTAACAAAATCAACGAAAACTACCACTCTTATTATAATTTTATATTAATCAAAAAATTAGATTTGTTTTTGTTAGTTTTTTACAGATTTGTATTATTTTTTATACATCTAATTTTTTTTACGTCCGTTAAAAGTGCATTTTTTTCATTAAATCGGGTTAATAAAGTATGTATTTATTTACACAATAAATGCATGAAAAAAGGTTTTTTAACTCGAACGGGTGATAAATTAATTTCATACTTTTATAGTAGACGTAAAAATATTTATGCAACATAGTAAAAAGAGGAACACACACATCGTCCTAAGTCCTAATATGTTCATACAAATGAACGGCCCGTTCATTTCTTATTTCGTTCAGTTTCCTAACGTTCAAATCTTGACCATAAAGTTGGCGCAGATGAATCTGACGCGCTCACAATTTAAAAAATTCACTCGGGAGTACAAAATGTGCATGAAAATTATTTATTGAATTGGAGTAGGTCAAAGACGTTAACGTAGGTAAACTTATTGTTAGTATTTTTTTTAATTTGTACTATGGAGTATACTTTTTAAATTGTGAGCGCGCGAAGTTCATCCGCGCTAACTTCATGGTGAAGATTTGAACGTTGGACGATGTATAAACATTATGACGCTTCATACCTAGCCGTAAAAAGCAGTCTTATTTTACGAAAAGAGAGTTTGACCGCAGGAGCCGTGAATGAGTACGTCAAAAAATGTGAAAAGAGTACAAATTGTCATTCTGGCCCTTTCTTTTTGATACAATTTTAAAAACAGGATTAAATTTATTTCGGTAAATGGCTCCTGGTTTTTTAGTAAATAAAAATATCAGTTTCGATTAAAACTTTTGGAGGTAAAATCTCGGTTTCTTGCCCTGATCATAACTAAATAACATTTCGTGGTTTAGAGAAATAAAACTAATAATTTGAACAAAAAATATTTTATTAACTTTTTATATACATTAACGAAAATTATACCCCTTGTTAAAAGTAAATAAAATGCATATTATATAAGCTTTTTGATAACTGTGTATGGTACACAGTTTACAAAGCATTTTAATATTTTACAGTTAGAAAAGTAGTCATAAAATAATAAGGTATACAACATATCTTTCAGAGTGGTTTCAGTGTAGTAATTTTATAAAACAACTACGTTTCGGTTGTATTTAAATCGAAATTAGCATCAAAACATTTGTTTCAAGGTTTGTTATTCACTGTACTCACTCTAAAATAAATATAATTATCAGACTGAATAAAATAATTTAAAAAGGATTAAAACTTTTTCAAGTTTTATAATTTTACACTGCTATAGAAATGTAGTGTTGATACGAAACATACAACAAAAATAATATTATCTTGTATGATTTGTTTGAAACATTTCGTATTATTTTACACTGCATTAAGTAATAAACACAGATAAAGTAAACAAACACCACGACAGTTGATGATCAGCACAAGCTTAACTGTTCATACAATGACAAATACGACAAGCACAGGCAACCTGCGAGTGGCACTGATACTACTTTCGGTCGCCGACAAAAAGGCTCAATTACTTTTTACATTTATCATAATACCATATGGACACTTCGGCTTCAGATGCTGATTTTCAATGCTTATTGTAGTGACTTTTAAGAATGATCGCAAATTACAGTGGAGTCCAGTTGAAAAAAAAAGTTTGAAAATTTGGTGTCATTTCTTTAATTGTGAAAATTAAGATCTCTTCATATTTATTCATTCACAGCCAAGGAATTTTTTAATTTTCACCTGTTAAAATTAATTGCTGCCTACAAAATAATGCCGCTATTTATATATAAATTATATTAACGTATTTCACTTATTTAAAATATAAATGATAATCACAAGCAACTGTTTCCACGATGTAAGAAATAAAACCTATTTATCGAATAACCGTCGTGAATGAGAAATAAACGCGATCGTGTATCACCGGACGGTGTACCTGATAAGCATCATCATTCAACGATGAAACAAAGCATCCAACTCGTCCGAAATTCTATGCTTCCGAATCACCAACACTTACACTTCATAATGATTCATTCAATTGACAAATGTAACGCGCTCTACTATTAATAATCAGTAATCATTTATCACCCAAATACTTATAAAAATATTTAGTAGAATACTGAGTAAGTACCACAATTTGTTTTTTTTATATATTATTGTTGGCGATTCGAATTTAGTAGGATGCATTGAATAAAAAGACAAAATGAATGAATGTTCGTGTTAACACAACACTATTAGATCGTTCAGTGTTCGTTGGTTATGAGCAGACTATCACTCTCCTTGGCCTTATTCGATATGTTTTGGTTCATTTGATCGTTTTCGTATTCCACGAAATCATCAAACAAACTCGGCCAGGCCTCAGTATCGTCATATGAACTTAAATCATCGCCGACAGATTCAGAAAAGTTTAGGAACATGTTCCAAGTATCTCTCGGTATTCCCCGAAACTGCGGATGCTGCTCGAGAAAACGCAGCCAGCGACCCAGAATAGGCGGCTCTCGAACAGAAAACACCAATCTCCATAAACATACAGCCATATCAGTTGGTAAGATTCGTTGTCCAGCAGCTACATCCAACCCGAACCGGAACGTGAATCGATAAAGGTCTTTAAATAACTCCGCATCATGTTCAACATCGTTCACTATTTCAGGCAATCGTGTTTGGATCCCTCGGATAGAGTCAACATGCATGGCTCGACAGCCTTGCACGAATTCAGAGCGGGTGAAACGGCACATTTGCTCAGCGTTAAGTTTCCACGCGAACAGAAGAACTCGGAATTCATCAGGAGAGACCTGTAAGTCCGCACACATTTGCTCAATCCCTTCAGCAAGGATTGTGTCCTCGTTGGCATCCTTATACACGTCGAAGAGTGCATTAAGTTTGCTCTCCGAGGATTTGGACTCCGAGTTCCCCATCGTTGGTGCGGATCTGGTGGCGGCGCGTCGCGGGTAGAAACGACTCAAGCTTCCGCTGTGCTCGGTCGTCGCGCTCGCGACTGTTGGTTTGTTGTTTCCGTTGTTCTGTTGTTGCTGATGACTGTCTGAACAGGAGAGGGCGGCAACGTGACTTGGAGCAGAGTATAATCGAACTTCCGGCATTTCTATAATTATATTTTTATTAGGAAAAATTTAATATTCATTTAGTTTTTACCAAATCATTATATGACATACGTATTTCCCATTTTTGGATAGAAAGAAATTACATTTGTTTAAATGTTAAATTATAAGTTTCCAAAGATTTATTTTGTTATTGGTAATTAAAAACCATGAAAAATACATATAGTATATAGAAATGACAAGGCAGAAGACGCACGTCATCAATCTGAAAAAACCTTATAAAATGAAATATAACTTGTAGAAATTATTGGGAATTTATTTTTAAAAGAAAAAAAGTACTAATATTAAGTAATGTATATATTAATGATATTTACAATTATTTCTAAGTCAATCGTTATTCCTTTTAAGGAATATAAAATTATTTGAAATAATTGTAGTTTATTTTCGTACCATATGTTGGCACTATTGAGAATGACCGTGTTGTGTCAAATAATTTTATATTCCGTAAAAGGAATAAGAATTGACTTAGAAATAATTGTAAATTCATTAATATATACGTTTCTTTAATGCTAGCATATTTTTTCTTCTTTTTTAAAAAATAAATAACAACTAATAATTACTACAAGTTATATTTCTTTTTATAAGGTTTTTTTCAGGTTGATGACGTGCGTCTTCTGCCTAATCATTTTCACTATAGTCATACAAGATGAGTCAAAAAGAAGTCCCACATTTCAAATCTGTATTCTACTAAAACGGTGCAAAAACCACAAATAATTTCATTGTACGCAAAAAAGTCCGTTTCTACGACTAATCCCCATGTCATCAATCGTAAGGGGGGGAGGCAATTGATGACGTAGTCGTGTGAAATCGTATAAATTCCGAAATTTTCATACAACCGACAGTATACCGTGTGAATATTATTATTCAACAAAATTCGAAGTGAGACATTTATTTCGTAATAAGAAATCAGTTGAATAATTATGATGTAATGTCAATACTGACCGTATCATAATATAACCTATATTGTGTCAATTTCGTCATTCATCAAAATTCGAAGTATAAATAGTTATTTACTTATTTAGCAATAATAAACGAATTGAATAAATACGATATGTTGCAATAATTGTCGGCAATCTACAAACATCGTCTTTGCAATACCAATACAAACGAAACAACTTACCGACATCAAAATCTCCTTAATGACAAATATTCAAATAATTCAAATATTTGAAAATGACATTTGTTACCGCGGTTACAATATCGTGTCTATTTCATTTTTTGCCGTTGGTTGGTCGGAGTTTAGTAATTGTTGCATCAGAAATTGATGACGTGGGGTTCAACTCGGAGATATAGAGTGTATAATAGTTTTTATTCAAGAACGGGCCACTCAAAATAACTTTTTAATTTATAATTATTTAATTTTAATATACTTTCATTCATTTGGAATCTACGTAAAATAAAAAATAATCGTAAATGAAAAAGTTATTTTGAGTGGCTCGTTTTTCTTCTGTTGCATTTTTTTTATTATATATTTACTGTTTTTGTAGAATAAAGGTTTGAAATGTGAGTTTTTTTTTTGGCTCAACCTGTAAAAATATCGATGAAAGTACATTGACATAATCTATACTCAGTTTGAAATAACAATATACCTATTGAACTATATACCGCTAAACCCCTATCTCTTGTATAAATGGAAAGTGTCCGTACTATTACTCTATTATATTTCTAAAATAATGCGCAAACAAACTACTGCGCACTACATATATGTCATTTTTCTCTATCTCTCTCTTTTGATGTTAAAAGAACCATAGAGATAGAAGAAATGCGCAATGGAATTCTGCGCATAGTAAGCTAACAACTGGCGGGTGTTATGATCGCGGGCTTGTCATGAAATCCATGGTGTTTATTCTTTACAAATTTATACGTAAAATATGAGAAAAATGTTTGGCCATTTTAAAAAACTTCTGGAGTTACAAAAGCTTTTATTAAAGAATGTCTAATTGTCCAAATTTTCACCGAGAATACAGGTATTTTAGTGACTGCAATATTTTTGACGTTTCGTTTGATAGCCCAGTTAACAGTTGCAGGCGCCATTTTACTTACTATGTGCAGAGATATTTATTAAATTGAAAAGGTCTATTAACTGTCAAAATTCCCCAGTTATTTCAAACAGAGTATAGTTTGGCGCCACAAACCCATGCGCTTGTTTTTTTTTGTGCTCCTCACAACTAAAAATAATAGTGCGCCCTGAGTTCGTAAGATTTTTGCGGTAAAATTTGGCGCCACAAGCCTGGCCTTCGTGGGCTTGTAGGATAATACGCCACTGAAGTAAGATTTGAGTGAAAAATTACTGGGACGAATAAACTTTCCTTCTCAGTATTCTCGTGTGAGACTAGCAAAAGACGGGTAAAGAATTCCCTGATTTTGTAGCTCATTTGGTAGAGTATTCTACTAGACAAAGGAAGGTCCTGGGTTTATGTCCCAGTAAAGTTTATGAATTTTTCACAAAAATCTTTCTTCGGTACCTATTTATACAAATTTAATTAAAAATACCAATAAGAATATGAAACAACGAAAGATGTAAAATGAGAACAATGAAAATTATTCAAAATATATAGAATAAATAACACACCTTCTTTATGGCAATTGTTGGCAACTGGGTTCTGGGCCGTAGGAGGAGGCACCTTGAAACATGTGAAACAGTTTCCCATTGGAGGCTTCACCCAAACGAAACAAACTACAGTGCTGGGAACGCACCCAGGGGGCCCACCAGCGGCAGTACTTTGAAAAAATTATGTACGTTTGCATCTCCTGTACGTGTGCAGGTGTAAAAAACACCCTTTATATAACAATTGTATTGTTACCAATTTTCATAGCCCTACTAGATTCTTTTAAAACTGTTTATCAAATACCAACTCGTGAATAAAAGAAAAGACACTTAACCTCACTTTTAGAAAATAGAAGTCAGCAATTTCGTATGAACAGTCATTGTATCTAGCCAAAGTTTGTCACACAATGTTCATTATTTTACTTGTCATATACGAATAAGTTTTCATAAGTTAATAAATATAAATAAATTAAGCACTATAACAATGTTTTAATAAATAATAATTGCATATCTAATTTTGTATGCATTAATTTTGAAGTATTATTATGCATATATGCAAACGATTTCATTTAACACTGCACAGTGTTTATTTATTTGTTTATATTTTACTTTAATATAACGACATTTAGGAAAAAAATGTCAATAATTGAAACCATTATTTTTTATACGCACACAAAAATATTTTAGAGTACGTTCTGAATACAACAATAAAATAACATGTGTGATAAATTTACAATTTCAAATTTAAGTATTAAACAACAAATATATTTCCAAATATTTAATAGGAAACATTTTAAAGATTTAATGAATTATGGATAAATATTTAATTATTAAATTTTATGTAGATGTATCATAATGCAAACAAGAAGAAGAAGCTGATTGCGTTATACTCGCGTTAGTCCATAGTTAATTTTTTCTTAAAATAAAATGGCATTCCAATCTGAACACGTTATTGCAGCGGAGTATGAATAGAGATATCACATATATTTTTAGTTACATATTAGTATAGTACCCCATTCAAGGAAGAACTGCAAACTATAATTCGACGGCCCTACATTTTTATATGTATAGTGAAAGTAAACTGCTTTTTAAGGCTCTTTTCATAATCAATTTTAAGTCTTTCTTATAATTAAATTAAAAATGATTTCTGCGTTGTATATTAGAAGTTGTATTCTTATGGGATTACTTAACAACTTATTAATGTATGAATTGTTGTAATCAATTCTTATTATTACTGTAATCTTTAATTAAAAAGAAAATAACTTTCATAACATACTGTTCATATTATTTTTAATTTAAAGTTTTAAACTACTTAAAATTGTTTATGACAATGGCCCTTAATACTTTATCTTTAGTTACAATTATTATAAAAAGTTAATATTAATTGATTATAAACAATAGGGCGCGAGCAGTCACGTGACTTTGTTGGCCTTGACAAGCAGATATGGGGGCCCGTATCAGAATGATAGCTGATAAATATTTACATAGATGTCAAATGACATACTTTCTCATTCCAAATTTCATGATTTTTCAATTCTATGTCCTTTATTTTCCTCAAGTAAATTCTATACCCCTGATGACAAATTAACCACATAAATTTAGAAAATTTTGAAGGAAAAATTATGACGTTTGACATCTATGTACATAATTACTAGCTGACATTCTAACACGGGCCCCTATATCTGCTTGTCAAGGCCAACCAAGTCATATGACTGCTCACGCCTTATACCTAAAAATTATCGATTAATATCGATAACTATCGATAAGTTAATATATTAATCTATATTATATCGATATGTCAATATACCGATATTTCACACATCCCTAGCAATAACCTTGTAACTTTAAACTGATATGGGACACATTGTAGAGGGGGAAGCGGCTGCACTTACGATTGCAAATACTCCCTCCATATTATTCCTATCTCCATGACACGAAGCTTAGCGCAGATGGCAGCAGGCTGCTATTCTCCTTACGGTACCTCTATGCAGAATGTTAAAAAAAAGTGTTCGGAATTTTTAAGGGTGTATAGTATTAGTCCGCGAGCCAGGGTACAAATTTGGTCAATCATTTCCTCTCGGGCGATAACTTGTAAAATGCTTCAGAGAGTTGTATCATGAAGCTCCGTGAACGTCAGCTGCGGTTCGGTGGGTGGGTTAAGCAGCGGTAGCCTCCCACGCATGTTGAAAAAAAAATGAATTTTAATCATTTCCTCCCGATTGAAAATTTATCAAATTATAGCTAATCCAATATCTTAAAGGGAAAAAAGTCAGCTGACTATAAAGTGGTGGATAATACGTAAGCAGGTCACACGAACATGATAAAAAAAATATAAAAAAGATTATATCTTTCAGTTAGAGCATGAAGCATAATGTCGAATAACTTTAGATACGTCATTTCCTTCCGGATAAAAATTTGTAAGCTGATAGTTAATATGATCCTGTTAGTAATAAAAAAATCAGCTAACAATATGCCGAGGGAAAACTCGTCAGCTGGTGCATTTAAATAGGCGATAGATGCTCCTGTCTGGCTCCTGCGTTACACCCTTCAGAGCATAAGCTGACAATCTTCCCACCGAGATATAGCCAGCTGACATGTTTATTTATTCACAATATCATATAAACTGTCATCTGATAAATTTTCAATTGAGAAGAAATGACTGAACATATATATTTTTTTATCATGTTCGTGTGACCAGCTGACGTATTATCCACCACTTTATAGTCAGCTGACTTTTTTTTTCTTTAAGATATTGGATTAGCTATAATTTGATAAATTTTCAATGGGGAGGAAATGATTAAAATTCATTTTTTGTTCAACGTGCGTGGAGGCTACCGCTGCTTAACCCACCCACCGAACCGCAGCTGACGTTCACGGAGCTTCGTGATACAACTCTCTGAAGCATTTTACAAGTTATCGCCCGAAAGAAACTTGGTCATGAAAATCTGTTGCTGGCTCGCGGACTATAGTATAGACCAAAATAAGTGAAAAAAGCCTAATAAATATGGGTCCGCAAACTAACCGTTTCAAATATATGAGCTATTTTCAAAAATGTACTATGTATGGTTATGCATTCTGAGCGACCGGCTGATAGGACCAGTTTTTTTACCAAATCGTCTAACAGGACCACCATATGTCGACCTTTTGGTTAATACTTTACCCGAATTACATGTTGAAGCTCCACCGCATTATTCTGTTATGGTTAGGGAACACTTAAATCAAAGGTACAGTAGAAGATGGATAGAACGAGAAGGCACAGTGACATAGCCTCCCAGGTCTCCTGACTTAATGCGATGGGTATTTGTTTTTACTTTTAATCACAGCAAACTTGATTGCATATAATAGTAACTTGCTTTTTATAATAGCTCATATCTTTGAAACGGTTAGTTTGCGGACTCATGTTTAATAGATTTTTTACTTATTTTGGTCTATACTATACGCCCTTAAAATTTCCGAAAACTTTTTTTAACACCATACGGGCATGGCGATGACATGGCTCGCGTTTCGTCCGCCATTTGCGGGCCAATATCAAATATGTTGTTGCGCAAATTATTATGTATTTTCGTGGCTACTTGTTTTATTTATTGAAAAACACATTTAAATATATTTTTAATAGTTATTTCAAGTAATATTTTTATCTTATTTACTTGTGTATTTTCTTGAGGTACTGACTACGATTACTGACAATATTGAAAACAAATAAAAATTACCAATATTAAGGAGACATTTAAACGGTAAGTTTAGAATATATACTTCTTATGTACAAATATTAAATTAGATGTGATAATAACAACCTATATCCTATACTCTACATAACCTCTAAATGCATGTCAATAATAATTGTGTATCTCTTAAATAAATTAATTTTTATTATCTTTATAAGTTCATAATGTGATTATTTAATATTCCTTTATAATATAATATCACAATTCTTACAAATAATTAGGGAAATGAATATTCAGTATGTTCGACATTGGCCCGATAATGGCGGCGATCTTGCCCTATGGCCATATCTTGTATATAGAGGTACACTAATACTCTTAAGTACGTATTACAAGGTACAAAGTTTTGTAAGAATGAGGAAGAAGTACATATTAGTGTGATTTGTGTATGAAATATATAATAGGTGCAAAAAAAGCGTTCCTCCTTGAATAAAACAAACGTTTATATAATTTAACAAATACGTAAAGTTTAAATTTATTATATTTGAAGGTTAAAAGCAAACTTGCTCCCTGGCGCCTCTATCAGTTGAAATATTATGCTAAGGCTCTCATAGTTGTAGATAAAATAATTAATATTTATCACATAATTTTATTTATCAGTTAACTTCAAACTACTTTGTAGAAATTAATATCATTATAAACAACAATCATCAATTTAGATAAATGTTTTCATAGAGCATTTGAGATACTCGTTCAGTGACATTTTCTGAACGCATCTTTTTGGCCGTCATCGTGTGATGTGATCGTGTGTGAACTTGTGCAGTCGGGTTCGGTAGTAGGACAAAATGGCGTTTGGCGACTATCCTGCTGAATATAATCCAAAGGTACATGGACCTTATGATCCTGCTAGATACTACGGAAAACGTAAGTAAATTGAAATTGGATGATGTATTAGATAATTATAAATATTGGTTGTTTTATATTTACAACGAAATATAACCATACATGTTATGTAACAATCTACGAATATTTTAAAAATTTTGGACTAAATAAAGGATAATAGTATATAAAAATGATATGAATTAATTAATATATATAATATTTAAGCATTATGTTTCATTAAGAAGTTCATATATATGAAATAAAAGTTTAGATCCCAAGAATGATACTTATATTTTCAAGTGTGTACTTTGTGCTTAAGATTTTTTTTTTTTACAGCCGACACTCCACTCAGTCAGGTTAAATTAGGGGAAATTGGATCATGGTTTGCTCGCCGCAATAAGAGGCCACAAGCTATTACTGCCGCATGCAGCAGAGGTAATTTGTTATCAAAAATATTTAAGCATAAATTTTATGTATTGCTAAATTTTAGCCTGGTGGAGATGGCAACATAAGTATTTGCAGCCGAAAAAGGCTGGAATTGCACCATTCTTCCAAGTTACTGTCGCGAGCATGCTGTTTTTCTATGTTATTAATTACGGCAAAATTAGTAAGTATAAGACATAAATTAATATATTTTTTAATGAAAATAAAAAATTAAATAGCCTGATTGTATTAAAAAATTAAGAGTATAGGTGGCTTTGAAATAATTACGTAATTTTTTTTTCAGAGCACCACCGCAACTACAAATACCACTAAACTTCTGTTCATGAAAAATCGCAGCCATAGTAAAATTTCGGCATATATTCTGATGTAATAACGTCAAATTAATAAATGTTGTATTAGTACAAGTATATTTAGTTTTATTAAACTATTTTGTTGTTATGAATAGTTTTTATTTATGACAAAGTTTTTTTTCCTTAATACTATTAATCGAAATATTTATTTGTTTTTACTAACATAATAGGTACATATATTTTTACTTCCTTGTACGTAAGTAAAGGAAGTATTGTAATCGCGAAAAATTTCGGTTTTCAGATTTCAGCGGAAATATATATTTTGATCATCCCTGAATCCATTTTGACTAATTTCGTCGTGACGTCTGTACGTACGTATCTCGCATAACTCAAAAACGGTAAGCCGTAGAAAGTTGAAATTTTGTATTTAGGACTCCTATAACATCTAGTTGTGCACCTCCCTTTCTGGTTATTACACAATTTCCAGAAGTGGCACTTTACATGAAGCCTATAATAGATTTTAATGAAAAAGTGTTTTAAAATATAATCCGAAACTTTTCAAATTTGGTATACAAGACTTTTATGTCAATCGAAATAACATAATAGATTTTGAACATAGAAGTAGGCCGTAGGGTCGAGGAATTATTGTAATAAACGAAGAAAGAATTTATGAAAAATTCATGGACCTCGCAGGGATTTGAACCCTGGACCTTCTCATATCTAGTGAGACGCTCTAACCAACTGAGCCACAAGATCCCGTCCCATTGAAGTCGATGAATCATTCACAATTCTTTTTACAAATTTCGTAGACGAGTACACTAACCATACGGTGTAGATGAATACTCAGCGCGAACAATGCGCTATATATAACATATATAATTGTTGTTATCATAATAGATTTTGGTTAAAATAAGCTAACCGAAAGTGGTACATTACTTGAAGTTGTTAACAGTTTTTCTTGAATAAAATAATTTTATTTTGATTTTAGAAATAAATGCTTCAAATAAAAGTTTTAGAGAATTAATTTCTGCGTCTAGCACATCAAGTATTATTAAATTAGCCCTTTGTATAAGCGAGATATGTAAATTTAAAAATTATATACTTTTTTGTTTTTGTAATAAAGCTTGCTATGGATTAGGACAAAAACATAAAAAAATGTTCTTCAATTTCCGTTAAATACGTGCAATTTTATGATTCGTACAATAACAAATATTATATTTTTATTGTGAAATTAGTCATATTCATTGTTGTAATCAAATATTTCTTTGTTGTAATCAAAACTCTTTAAAAAGAACCGGGTTGGATTATGGTCGCTATATATCTTACTGTTTAGAAGTTAAAATTAATATTTTTTAATTTATTCATTAAAAAAATATGTATAGTTTAATAATCGTACAAGGAAGTCGTGTGGTGTCCACATCAGATTTTTTTTAACTGTGAAAAGTTATTTTACAGTTTCCAGGTAATACAATGTGTTCAATAAAAAACCTACCTCGGAGTAGGCTATGAACAGAACGAACAGAAAATCGTATGCCTGATCATTATTCAATTTAAAAGTCATGTTGTCAAACTGATCTTGAAATTGAAGGAGAAAAGATGAAGGACACAGTATTGTCATTTACCATTTTTTAATTTGTTCCCATTTCTAAAAAAAGATTCAAGAAGAAAACTTTGATTTCTTTAGATAACATTTTTGACAATATCTATAATTGGCATTTAATTAAATATTTTCAAATTGGCCTATGATTCTTTGTTCATAGCCTGTTGCGAGTTAGTTTTTTTTGACCACACTGTATATTATATGAAACTAAAAAAATAAAGTAATTGGAGAAAAAAATTAAAGTAGCTGTTATCTGGTGAGAGATTTGTGAATGTAGCAAATGGGGAAAACATTACTTTTTATCATTTGTTGGTGTAATGTAATAAATGTTTATTTTAAATATAAAATGATATTTTATACTAAATCGTTTTGATGTAAAAACAACAAATGATATCACTAATTTAATGGACGAAATTGTGGCCAAATTGGGATTTTATTTTCGCCTGACCTGCCATTTACAGATATTTTTTTTCTCTTATCCAAATTTATTCATTACATCTGTTTTCTCGTTTAAATTTCTTTTTAAAACCTTTTGGACTCTAATTAGTCGTGTAAAAGAATATTTTGGAAAAACTGTACTTTAAAAAAATAAAAGAACAAAATAATAAAATTGTAAAATGACAATCGCACAAAAACAGTTGGTATTCAAGGTTAACGTTTGGTTCACGAATGATTACTATTCAAGGTCACTTGTTCGAAGTAAGAATGCATAGCAACTTTATACAGCAATAGGTTAGTAACATTTCATGTTAAAAAGAGAAAGATTATTTAACGTATGTCTATGTAATTTATGTTGTGTGACAAATATACGTAAATGGTGACATTACTTTCTAACACACTACAAATAATAATGACGTATGTCGTAGAGTTATCCAATTACACTGCCCTCTGGATTAATGTTTATCCAGTGACATTGACATTTGAATCGATTTATTATTCCATGGTTTATGTCAAGTTCATGTTTTTTTTTGCAAAAACATAGGTCAAGAATATAAACTTTTGAGAAAGGCATTATTTAAAGAGAAACATTTTTCAAATAAATTAAACTTATTTTTTTCAATTCAAATGTATCCATAAATATTTCATGTTCCACGGCTATGCATACGAAATGTAATGAACTTATCTGCAAGCAATATTAAATCAGACGGCTTATAAATGACCTTAAATAGTCATTTTTCGTGAATCAAACTATACTCGAATCGTGTGTTTGTTCGTGCCCTAAATATGTAAATATGTCACAGTGTTGCCAACTAACATTAACAAAATATCTCAATTTTGTATGTAAAAAGCTATCTCCAAAATATCTCTAAATATATATTTTTTAAATCTTCAGATATCTCTAATAAAAGCTCTAGATTTTTTCCGGAATCTCCGTAGTGAAATAAAATTTTATGTAAATAATATATTCTTCGATTTGGTGTCTGTATGAGTCTATAAACGCACTGGAAACACGTCGTTAAGAAGCACTGTTTTTTGTATTTTTCGTTTTCTAGAGGGGATATGACTGCTTTAAAAATAACAGATGAATGAAATATAGGACGCGAGCAGTCACATGGCTCGAACAACCTTGAAGTGTTTGGTATCATTTGATTTGTGTGTGCGTTATTATTTTGAATTTCAAGTGTTTTATTGCCTGAAAATTGTAAAATATTTTAGCACTTCAAAATCAAAATAACTTAAAAACTTGGTCTTGTCAAAGTAACGCGCGCACTCAAATCAGTTGATTCCAAGATCTTCAAGGTCGCTCGAGTCACGTGTCTGCTCGCGCCTTATAATCTCAAATTGATATTGTTTAGGATGAAATCATGTAATACTGACAGCAAAACCAAAAAATTACTGTTTCAATGTTAATTATTTTATTTAAATAATAAATTTTTGCAGTTGTAAATAGTATATTCGAAATCACAGTTTCGGAAAAATAAATATCTCCATAAATGTCACTAGCCTTGTATCTAAAACTCAAGATTTGAAACAGGTCGCAAATTCTTTTAAATTTATAATGTGTCTAGATTTAGCGACAAAATCTCCAAATTGGTAACACTGATATTTTGATACGTCCCCATGAAAAATAAACAGGACTACGCCTATGGTAAGAATTCGACCAATCACATTAAACGTCAATTGTTGTCTGACATTTATACACATACGTGAAGTTACGTGCAAAGGTACGAAAAGTGGTGACGTTTCAAAAAGTTTAATTTAGCTTATATTCAATTAGAAATCATTAAAAATCACGTGAAATTACGTAATAAAATGTATGCTAATAATAACTCGTCCTAATTATATGGAAATTATTTTTGACGCGTAATTATATTTAGAAAACGACACAAATTAATATATGCATCTAGTTTCACAGCAATGTTTATGACTTGATTACATTGCGCTGATATTTGCCAAGTTGTTTGATTACTGTGCTTAGTTTATCATTTAGTTATCCACCACAGCAATATTTATGCCACGATGGCTGCAAATGTTATGGGCGATAAAAATGTTAAACCTGAAGAAATCGTGGCGCAATCAGAAAATCACATAACTTCCAATGATATCGAAAATAAATCAAATAATGTGAGTGTTACATTTTATTAATCATAAAAATTGTTATTATATTTTCTTGTCTTGTAGTTTACAATGACAGAAATGGCAATTGAAGCATCTCAAATAGTAAGTCGTTTAGAACAAGTTGCAGAAGGTGCCACTTTAAACGATGCTGCTTTTGCACAACCTACAGTATTCTTAGGTTTGGAGCAAAAAAAAAGTTCAGATATAATGAATCTTATTGAAGGATTAATTTACGGTGATGATACCGCCGATAGTAGTTCTTTTCCCGTGCTAGACGACGTTGGAAAACTTGTTATTATTTCACATTCTGTAGCTTCTTATATTGGCAGTTTAGATAGGCCACGACTTCAAAAAATTAGTACTCGACTTACTACTGATACTTCTCGATGGGCTAGCCAAATGTTTGGGTAAGAAACAGACAATATAATACACTTGCAAGTCTTAAAAGAGCTGTTTAGTTTTTTAGACTGCGGAGTTTGTTACCATGATGACCAATTGGAAGGTCTTGTTAGAGTAACTCGAATGGTTCTTCATTACAAATATCCTAGATACGTTGAAGATGGTGCTTTAGCCTTAACGACGTCTCCACCTACAATATACAGTAGTGTTGCTAGTCCTTTAGGTGTTGTTCAACATCTATGTCGGCAATTAGGCCTTCCATTATCGTGTGTTCGCCCTGTACCAGTCAACACATTATTTGGTAAGTTCCAAACATTTATTTATATTTAATTTCGAGAAATTTAGTTAACATAAAACAGCATAAAATTCTGCAATTTTTGATGACAAAATTTTTGAATTTGCGTCTTTGGTAACCGAGTGAACTTAATTTACATAAATGTGAAATATAAATCTAGTATGTCATTTAAAAAATGAACATCGGGTTAACTGTCTTATTACTTGTGTTTTGTTTTATTAGTAGGGTAACTTAGAATTTTTGAGAATAAGAAAATCAAGTAGGCCGTGGAAAACAAATTTTATAGTCATTTAAGTATAGTAAAAATAGTTAGGCAGGAGACGTACGTCATCAACCTGAAAAGCTCTTATAAAATAAAATATAACTTGTAGAAATTATTGGGAGTTATTTTTTTTTATTAAAAAATACTATACTTCATTTCACGTAAAAAAAATCTGTTGTAGCCATCACAATACCTCTCGCCCTTTGCATTGTGGTATACATAAGTATTGTATTTAAGATTTCTTGTTCACACAAAAATTTTAATTACACCTTTTATATTTACATATTTTCTATAATTTTAAATTCATTGTATGAGCAAGTTTTCTTCACTTCTTTTAAATTTTCGTTTTTCCAATTCATTAACGGGATTAGCGGTATTTATGTAATATACCTATAATTTTAAATATATAATTAGTAATACAATAAGAAATATTAAATATCGTTCCCAGAAAAATTCTGCAGTACTATCTCTGAATTTTTGAAACTGACATTAGTGACATTTATCTGTCAATTACACACATTTAAATTTCTCAAGTAGTTACCATGGACATGTTTGGGCTGTGAGCAGGCTGTGAGATTTATTACAACAGAAAATTTTGTAGATTATATTTCTATATCTTTAAATCTATAGAAGATATACTAAAAAATTTAAATGTGTCGGATAGAGAATTTTGTTTTTTAATATTTGTAATAACATAAATTTTCAAAAAATAATATTTAGAAGATTTTTGTTAAACACTACTACTCCCGGTTGTCCAATTGTTACCAGAACCTATTCAACTCTTCCCATTACTGTTAGATTGAGGAATCCGTAGTTACATAGGTCTTTAGTCTTATAGAATTTGAGAAATTGTACCTTCAACCCCACACACACACACACATACACACACACAGACATCATCGTAAAAATGTTATAATCGTATTCTAGAGACCTTAAAACGTGCTTATTCACTAAAATCTGGATATGCGATTTTTAGCATTAATCCAATACCTCTCTTAGCGAGAGGTAAAAATAGTGGTTTATATAGGGAAATAAATTCTGCCCTTTGATTGGTTAGAATGCACGCCAAGTTCACAAAAGCACAAAAAATATCACTTGTCAACTGTTAATTATAAAATAAAATTGACAGAACTATGTGATATTTAGCCATTTAGACTCTGTAGTTTTTAATATTTAGCATTGACAATATTCACGAATTTAAATTATTTATTTAGTGCAGTAAAAACGGTCGGCTCTCAAGCGCCATCTGCTATTTTCTTATGTGAAATGAACTATAGTATTAGGAAACGTATACAGGTGACACTGAAAAACGGGCCACTCAAAATAACTTTTATTTATAATTATTTTTTAATTCTGTTGCTATATTTGTAACCTAGGCTTAGGGGCTCGCAAATCATAGTATTTGGTATGATGGTAGCGCTTCCGGTTTAACCGGAAATGACATTGATTTTCATATTTCAAATGGGACAATCTATATATTTTTATACATTTGGAATCTACGTAGAATTCAACGATGTGATTGAAGTGAATTTTTATTGAAGAAATAAATTACAAAAACGTAAGACAAAATTATGAATAATTAACCTGGTAAGCCATATCAGGTAGACTCTGATAATAAATTGATCATTTTTTTCGTAACAAAATATAGAATCTTACAAAACTAACTTACTATTTATGCATTTAACTTAAATATTATTCAATATTATCTTAGCTGTTTCACAGCCTGCCTGATATCATGGCTTGGCAGGTTAATTGTTCATAATTTCTTTTACGTTTTTGTAATTTATTTCTTCAGTAAAAATTCACTTCAATCACATCGTTGAATTCATAATTTTACATAGATTCTAAATATATATGTAAAAATATAGAGTGTCCTATTTGAAATATGAAAGTTATTGTCACTTCCGATTAAACCGGAAGCGCTACCACCATACCAAATACCATTATTTGTGAGCCCCTAAGCCGAGTTTACATAAACATCAAAAAAATTAAACAATAATTATAAATAAAAAGTTATTTTGATTGGCTCGTTTTTCAGTGAACAAAATTTACAATTATTTCTAGTCAAGCCTTATTCCTTTTACGGAATATAAAATTATTTGAAATGACATGGTTATTCTCAGTAGTTCAAACGTATGGTACGGACTACAATTATGTGAAATAATTTTATATTCCATAAAGGAATAACGACTGACTAGAAATAATTGCAAATTTCATTATTATATACGTTTCTTAATTCTAGTAATTTTTTTATTCTTTTTTTTTTAAATAAATAATACCCAATAAGAGAAGTCGGTATCTCCAGTACATCCGTTACCGATAGAAAAGCAATTACTGCCCGCAATGCTTATTGCGTTTTTGCACTATCGACGCACAAAATTGAAAAAAATAAGTTAATTAGAACTTAGTCAATCAAATTTTTTAAAGTATCGTTAGTAAAAATACAGAATTAACCAGAGCGCATTTTTTCAATTTTTGGCATAAAAATCATTTAAAAGTAATAGAACTCCCACCACACTTGATTTGGAAATGTGTTAATTTTAGCTATTTTTTTTAACTTAAAAAAAAATACGGGGTAGAAGGATTTCGTTTGAATAAGAAGTTGATGCTGCAGTAGTGCAATTCATGATTATTTAAAAAAATACCAAATGACGATTGGTTGGGAGCTTTTAAGAAGTGAAAGGAAAGACTGATGAAGTGTATTATTGTTGAAGGGTCTTATTGTCAATCACCTTGTCAATAATTCTAGCGTGATTTTTGTTCTAGGTATGAAAATGTACCCGATGTTCATTTTTTTATTTTAAATAATCGCATACTAGTTATATTTTTACAACATTTTTGAATTAGGTTTACCTGATAGCTAAAGGCGTGTAAAATTGATTCTAAAAAATAAATAATTATATGCTCTAAATTTGTATTTTTAACTACATTGAAGGCTAAAAATTTGATTTCCTATGTTAAAATGTATGTTCAGGTTTTTGATGAACATGCTTTTTAAAGATAAGGTAGATAAGTATTGCGCGTAAACATGTATGTACTTGTTAAAAAAAAATAGGCACTGTGTAATATATTGCGCAATGATAAGGCGAAGAATAAAAACACATAAATGAAGGTATATAAATATCTATAGTTTCCCATAATATAATCGTAAAATTATTGCAATAAATACAAAAAAATGTTTTCATTGTTTCACATAATTTGAGATAAGGAATAATAGTAAAATGTAAGCGTTTTTGTATTTGCAAATTATGTTATTATACGCCAATAGAGTATTACGTTGTAAATTCAAACAAATAATAATGTAGATTACATTAAAAATTAACACAAAAGTGGCAAAAGTACTTAAAATTATTTTGGGCCAGTTTTATAAAGGTCCACTTAAATTTACTTTGAAAGTAAATCTATGAAATGGATAAGGGCCGGTTTTATAAAGAAATATAATCTTCGCTTAAAATTTAGTTGCCAAGTAAATAATGAAATAAACAAAATAGAATTAGTTTCTCTGTTCTTATGATATGACATTTAAAACTGTCAAAAAATAACGCGTTACATTTTTTCTTTTCATCAGTGGTAATTTAAATTTTAAGCGTTCCTTAAATTAACAAAATGTCAAATAAATGATTATACATCCCTGTCAAAATTTTGGTTTTTAACTTTTTGTTAATGGTTGTTTAAATTTAAGCCTTGTTGGTGCAACTGGACCTAAATTTACCATGGAAGTAAATTTTAAGTAAAGATTAAATTTATAAAACCTGCCCTAATTCTTGACAGCAATGATTTTAATGTTTTAAATATGTTCTATTAATTCTATTTACTTTGATTTTCAATTTAAGTGGATCTTTATAAAACTGGTCGTTATTAAGTTATTTTGATTAATATGGTTTAGCGCGTAAAATATGTGACGTAGATATCCCTTCTGACGTTTCTCATATTTTTTTTGCGTATGACAGAAACTAAAAAACTCAGACATTAATCATTAATGTTTTTAAATAGTACTCAACAATTCCTCTTTTTCTTTCCCTGTTTTTTGCTGCCAGTTGCAAGTGCATTTCCATTTTTAACTCATATCACATGCGCAATATTTAAAATTTCTAGTAATTATTGAATTTTTTTATCGTAGCCGAATTGCCTTTCTATATAATTCGACGATTTTCAAATCTTCTGGCTAGATAAGATAGGTTAAGTTATATTTTGAGAAATATATTTATATTATAAAGCGCCTAGACAATTTATAAATCGGCTGGCCATATTGTGAAATAATATTTGTCAATCAGCCCGTTTTTTATAAATTGTCTAGGCGCTTTATAAAATAAAAATCAGATGTGGCCAACATAATACCTCCCGTTTAATTTAATTTTTATTCATGTAAATACTTAAAATTAAATTAAATTTAAATACCAAGTTCGATCCCGACCGACGCTAAATATTTCGAATTTTAAATGGCACAAAAATGACCCCTGTGTTGCACTCTCCACGCCTAGTAAACGCTCGCATGGTACAAATATGTCATCATCGTTACCGAAATCTGTGTACAAAGCAGATTGGCACACCCAGCAATGGGTAATATTCCGTGCCGATTTATTTCTTTTATTTACCTATATTCCTACATTATTATGCTGGTAACGGTATTAAGTTCACTTCCATATAATTATTGTTCTATTTACTATTTTCTTTTTAAAACGTTACTATTATTATTTGAAATGCTTAATTTGTTGACAGTGACATATATGTGTTACATGCATTTGAGATCTAAACTGTGTAACCATGGAGTTGCGGTTAAAGCGTAGGATCCGGGATTAAAATTATTGATAGTTTTATAAATTTCTCCATAAAATATATAGAAAAAGTATTAATGCAAATCTATAGAAAATTTAATTTTTAATTTTTATATAACACAAATCTCGAAAAAATAACATTTAAAGGTATTTTCCGAAGAAAAACTATTTTGAGCTTCCAGTAAAATGTCATTTCCGGTTATCTGATTTACATCAAAATCTAATGGTTTCTTTCCATATTAGAATAAGGTAGAAATACAAGGTTTCAAAATTTTCTGAACGATAATATTTGAGTTAGAGCGTAAAGAGGATACATACATACACACACACACATACACACACACACACACACACACACATATACACATACACACAGACATCATCGTAAATACGTTAAAATTGGATTCTAGGGATCTTAAAACGTGATCATTTAACAAAATTTCGATATGCGATTTTTAGCACGATCCCTATACCTCCCTTACCAAAGGGAAGCGGGAGGTAAAAAAACGGATTTTGCATCCCAAAATTTAATATCTGTAATTTAAGCAAGAAATAGTGTAAGAAAAAAGGTAAATAAAAACGAGAAGATAAGGATAAAATTGTTGATTTGAAGTTTGCTCTCTTGTCCATTTTTTTATGTAGATTAGAGCCGTGTGTTCCTTCGGGCTGTGATTCGCAATCTATATAATCAAAATAAGCATGATTTTTCGTTTCCTATTCGTTATCCGAACTTTCTCATTTTGTGATCACTAGACAATCTTCTCCTTTTCCTTCTGAATCATCCTTTTTGAATGATCACGCGGATTCATTTCAGAGCAAATTTAAAAATGGCTGACGACAATAGGTTTACGAGCGTAGAAATTTATCAATTTTAAAAACAAAGAAAATATGTTATAGCTGTATTACACTTCACAATAAATTGTACAATTTTGCGACCTTCAATTTATTGACAATTTATCGGCAAGTGTAATACTGCAAAATTGTACAATTTCTTTAGAAAATAAATTGCACAATAAATTGTGAAAATTAGAACGTGTTCTATTTTTCCACAATTTTTTGGTTACTTCACCAGTGCCAACTGAATAATATTTGACATATTGAACTATTTCTATTTGACTATTTCGATGTTTGACTACGCGTCACACAACGGGCGTAGAAGGAAAATCGAAAATTTAAAACAAGTAATATTTGCCTTGATGCAAACACGGAACAAAGCACGAACTGTAAACATATACAACAAAAGGTTAACCTCAAAACGAAGCGGTTGGTAGCCCTGCTCCCAACAACAATAAATTGGCAGAAACTTGTGACGTGTAAAATACTCATATTTTCAAAATAAATTGTGCGATTTATTGTACAATAAATTGTGCAATTTATTGTTAAGTGTAATACGGGCATTACATAAATTATTTGTTTTAAGTAAATATACTTCATATGTTAAGGTAGTTCACCAGCTACCGTCCAGGCCAAAAATTTGATCGCGCTGAACGTATACTGCGCATTCTACGATAACCCCTCTCTAAAGAAAACTTTTGGTAGGTGACTGTACTTTCTTGTGCCGTGTGTCATAAGTATGTACACCCACACCGCTACGAAACGTTGTTAAAGGAAAGCTGGCAACGTCGCGCTTTAATCGGAAGGGGGAGGGGGGAACAGTTCCAGCAGTTACAAATTCGCCGTTTTGACGTGACTTATTCCCGCTGTCAATTTTGACGTATTAAAAATAATATAACAAATTATATATAGATAAAACATAGTACTTACATTTAGATTTTTTGTATTTTTTATTCATTTATATCTTTGAAAAACCATATATCAACGTTATAATAGCTAAATTGATTTTTTGTCATTCTAAAAATGACATTTAAATTTGATATCTGCTGGATCGTAGCCTACTTTATTAAAACAAGACCGGAAAACAACTCAAATTTTGTTTCAAAATCTGCCCAAAACTCTAGTTCTAAAACCGGTAATGAGGGCGTGATTTATGCCTGCTGTCATTTAAATGTCATTTTGAGACTGTCAAAAAATCAATTTAGCAGTTCTAACGTTGTTATACAGTTTTTCACAAATATAAATGAATAAAACATACATTAAATGCAAATGTAAGTAATATTTTTATCTATATATTATATTAGTTTTACCCTTCCCCCTGACATAAACATGCAGTGTTGCCGCTGCCTCTCTCCCTCAAATTTTTCTGTCGTCGAGTACATTATTTTACACTACGATTACTCTGAAACTGTACGTCAGATCGCTTTCATCGTTTGAAATAACATTCGAAACATATTAAACTACTACATATTAGTTTTTTATTAAAATCTGTAGAAGCAAAATGATGCTATTAATCAAAACGTTGGTTTTGGTAGCAGTGGTCCTATGCTTCACGTGTTAAAATATCTGACTTTCGAGGCGAATAGCTCATTTTCTGTACGTCAGAAGTTTATAAAAAATTAACTGTGCATGTATTAGGTCATTCTTAACACATAGTTAAATTTTTATGAACATCTATAGAAACTCGATTTACTGGTGAACTACCTTAAAAGAACATTTTTTTTACTTCTATATCATCATTTTTTAATGTGCTGACTATAACACTCGACAGTAGATTATTTATAAGATAAAATAAATTATTTTGCATTGGTATGCATGACATTTGACACTAGATGGTGTTTATATTATTCAAGTTGTTTTTTGATACAATTTTTAAATCATGATTTCAAAAATAACGATTAAACTAATCAGGATTTACAAAATCACAATCACAGTCCGAAAGAACACGCCATAGGTTTCAATTTTATATTCTTTCTCTAGGTTCTCAGCACACAATGGACGTAACAGTTCTCCAACGAATGCTAGCCGAAGATGCTGCTGCAGGTCGAACGCCCTTAGTGGTAATTGCAGACGTGGGCACGCCCATTGCTGGCCACGTGGACAACGTGCCCCGTTTGCAAGAACTCTGCAAGGCTCATGACGCTTGGCTACATCTTCGAGGACATGGCTTAGCTTCGCTTATACTGCCCTTCCAACATAATGGACACGTAAGTTCACGAAAATAAATCTATACTTCGTTTAACGAATAATGGTTGATTGTTACGTTCACATGAGGGCGGATGCGGATAGTGTAAAACCTTGGAGTTGAGAATGTTGAAACATTTGATATTGTGTATTGTTTTTTAAAAGATGACACTTCTGCTGTTTCATCAAATTCTTTTAAACTATTTCCCAATCTCCTTGCAGAAATTTTCGCAATATATTTTTTATTTTGTTGTACGTATTTGTGTTTTGAGATAGGCTAAGAAAGTTTTCTTTATATTTAGGCAATATTACTTTTTCAACAGGATTGTAAATACGTCCATAATTTTGTAAACTCGGTTAGTTTAATTTTTAAATTCATTTTTATCGCGTTTTAAATTAAGTTTAATCGGACAACAAAACCGTAAATTTAAAAATTTTGGACCCAAAAATTTAGAATTTTTATTTTTACAAAAGACTATTTAACTATTTTGCTGAAAAATAATTAAGGAGCCAATACGAGTATATGGGGTCTCATGAGGGCGCCAGATATTTTAAATGGCACAAAATTAACCCCTATGGTGCACTCTCCACGCAAGCAATGAGTGCCATTGAGGTGACGCCTGATAAACGCCCGCATGGTGCAAATATGTCATCATTATTACCGAAATCTGTGTACAAAGCAGTTTGGCACACCCAGCAATGGGTAATATGCCATGATGATATATTTATTTATTTTTATATTTCATTCTTTCTTTCTTCATTTGCAATCTTTAATAGTTTTTCTTGAAAAAAAGCAGTTAAATATCATTTATTAACATTTAATGTTATTATATTTTAAAGAATATGTTATTCTCCATACGATGTGATTGCATTTTATACTTCATATTTAATAGATATAGAGTTAAAGAATTATAAACATTTCAAAATTAGGTTTTTTAAGTAATAGGATTTTTTTTTGTTGGGAAAAATTAGACCAGCCCTTATGGATATTTTCTATTGGGCGGTGGGATCTTATTGTCGACCGATTTTTATTGAATAGTCTATTTTATAGTACTGTATGATTAAATTATTTTTTATTTACATTTTTTGTTGTATAAAATGTTTTAAAGTATGATATTTTTAAAAAGTAGCAAAAATCAGCCATGTTATGACGTCACGTTTCAGAACTGCAAGTTCAGTCTCATTTAATAGACATCATATATGAACACAGAATTTCTAAAACAAAATAAAAATATATAGACTATAACTTGAATATTACATATCTAAATATGCTATAATATTTAAATATAACATCATTCTTTTCATTTTTATAAATATAATTTTCATTTGCCCTGAAGTTATCCACGCGGCACATCACTTGTGCTTCTTTATAAAGATTTCACTTTAGATGCTGGAAGTTTATTTAGCAATAGAAACGCACGCGAGGCATTGAATTGAATATATTTTCGCTAGTATTTTGCACAAAACGATGTATTTTGGCACGATGGCACAAAACAGCGTTTAACTGACATGTTTACTTTCGTAAATTTCAGGTTATCTTGACGTTTAGAACCTAGTATGAAAATAAAAATGGCCGTTGATAATGAAATGACGTCACATGGCGAGGGGCAAGGCGGGGAAACAACCGCTTTTTGAACAATGTCATTTTTAATTGCAATTTTCTCATTATTAAAGATCGATTTGAGGAAAAATAAAAAATACGGGTCTATTAATTTTCATTACTCTGCCGGTAAAAGGTAAAAAATGAAAAATCGTGCATGACCTCATTAGTATAAAAGTGACCCCGTGGTACTTTCTCCACGACAGCTTTAACCTTTGAGAGCCTGTGAGGTGACGTCTGGAAAGCTAATATGACTTTATTTTTAAATAATACGTAAACTTGTGTTGGATTTATTATGCCTTTATCAATATTTAAGTTTAATACGTAGTACATAATATTTGTATTTTCTGTTTCAGTTACCGAATATTGCTGATAGTTTTACTCTACCTCTTGGATCTTGGCTCGGTATTCCAGGACTTCCAATGATTGTATCCTTCACATATTATACAAATTTTATTCATTTATGCAAAAAACCTTCAGAACTAATTCAATTTCATTACAAATTCTGTTAAATTTTCACTTATATATCAACACGCCAGTTTATAAATAGAGTTCGTGATGATATTTTATCATGTGTAATTTATACATCTGGTTTAGTTTCGCTACACTATTTATAATAGATAAAAATAGAAACATTTTACGTATTGAATGACTATATTTTTTTTACTACGTTTTTAATAGTAATTTTACTTAACGGGGTATTCTAATAAATTTTTTTCTTTTACTTTCTGAAACTTTCACATATTTATATTATAAACTAAAATTTTGATCCATTTTTTTAAAATTAACTAAAGCGAAATAGGGATTTATATATATTTTAAAAATTTGAATTTTACCGGATGTGACGTAAAAAGAGCTAATACTATTTCTAAATTAATTTTTCTTTTTTGACCATTAGATATCATTTTCTTTTTTATTGGCTTTCTTAACAATTTTATAGACACTTTATAGGCTGTGGGACACAGGAACTTTAACTAGAGGTACTTCAAAAGGGCGGCAAGTGGGTACAAGCCGCGAAAGCACACTCCCGATGATTGCTGGACTTAGTACAGATCATCAACAACGTAGGGTTATTTGTTTGCCTTTATGGGTTTGTCTGCAAGCGCTAGGAAGAGAAGGAGTTCATACAAGAATACGGGATGCATTTTTAGCGTGTGAAAGGATTTGGTCCGCTGTGGATGTATATAGGCACGTTCGAGTATTGGTAAGTGAAAATTTGGATATTATAACTTTTTAGAAATAATACTGTAGATGATAAATGGCTAGCGACCTACCATGGGTTGTTCGGGAGTAATTTTGTATTTAATGCTAAAAGTTTTGTTTAACCGAGATCTTACATCTTATAAGATTTTGCAGACGACACAAGTCAGCAATTTTTACTGCAAACTGTAACATAACGATTTTGGACTCTCTTTTAAAGATAGGTTTACGCCGTCGCGGACTTTTTGTACAACTTTTTATGCCCAATTATTCTACTGTACATTGCTTTGAGAGGTATATTTATATCTCTAACGGTTAAGGCAATGTAAGTCAAACAAGAGTAATCTTTAATCTTAAACTTTAATCATGTTAGAATTATCGAGAATAAGAACATGAGATAGGCCGTGGAAAACAAAGTTTGCACTATCATTTTAAATAGTTATCTGTCGTTTGAAATTAAGTTGTGAAAGTTAAGTCATTTACAACTTAACTAAATTAATTTTTACCTTCCGTCACCTTTAGGTTAGGAAGGTATTGTCTTTGGTCGAAAAATTTGATAGTGAGTTTCTAATGAATAAGAACACGTTTTGGGGTCCCTAGAATACGAATTTACTATTTTTACGATGATATCTGTATGCATGTGTGTGTGTATGTGACGAACATTTCGGATCACATAACTCCAATACCACGATTCCAAAAATTATAATTTCTTTTCGTATTCCTCCAGTTCCATATGCAGACGTGATTAGATTTTGGTTATAATTGGTCAACCGAAAGTACCATCATTTGCAACTTTTAACAGTATTTCTTGAAAAAACGCTGTTAAATATCATTTATTGTCGTTTAATGGTATTATAAATTTTAAAGAATATATTATTCTCTATACTTGCATCTTGATATTTTAAAAGCAAATTTGAAGCTATGTGCCGAAAAATAGGGCTTAGTAGAAATTTTAATTTCATACATAAAAACGATGCTATAAATAATTCACGTCTTGTATAAAATATAAAATTAGCTAAATTATCCCCCACAATAATCGGACTTAAACCCAAATGAGTAAGTGCGAGTAATTCTTGAAAAAAACAAGAATATATACCATTAAAACTAAAGAAGAATGGGGTATTCCAATGTAGTAAAATTTAAAAGAAAAAACATTATAATGTTATTAACTAGGTTGAAAAACGACCGAATTCTGATAAATAAGCTCAAAATTGTTTTATTTAAAATGATTTTCCATGTGTTTTATTTTAGCGCGGAAAAGATTACACGTGATATATGACGTCCATTCGTTCTATGACGTATGTAATGACGTACTTGTCTGCTTGTGGAAAAATAAGAAGCAGTGCGCCCGCCATTGATGCTTTCTTGTTTCTCAGCTGATCTTTGTTTGTGTTTCTTGCTAGTTTTGATATTTTGCTGTAAGAATGACAGCAACCAAATTCTTAACTAATAATACTTTAATATAGGTACAACTAAAATCCACGGATAACAAAACAAATAAAACAAATGAAAGTCATCCAAAACAAACTAGTATCTGACACTGTAAACAAACCAATCCCTGTCCCCTTACTCGCTCCAATCCAAGCGACTAACAGCTGTAGTCTTTCCATAGTTCACCGCTAGACACCGCTGATTTCATTTTCTACGTCATGAAGCGAATTGACGTCATATCATATAATTCAATTTTTTAAGCATAATTCAAAAATTCATACCTCGCGGAAATGACACTATAAAAAACTCAAATTTTCACATTTGTATTTCAAATTTATAGAAGTTTCAGAAAGAAAATAAAAAAAAGATTATTAAAATACCCTATTAAAAAATAAACTACACGACGAGTTACAGAATACCTCTCAATCAGTGAACCAAAATTGGGTAGATTCAGTTGCTCGTCCTCATTTAGTTGCTGTTATAAAAACCAACGGAAACCCAACAAAATATATTTTTTTAGAAAACATATATAAACGGTTTATAATTTTAATGTTTTTATTATCGTATGGAGTCTTTTTTGTCAAAATTATGATTATTTTCAATATTTGTCCCATAAAATAAATTAAGTAGTTGTGTTATTTGTTTATTTTTTTGTATAATACGTAACATTAAGCTTTTCACTTTGGATTAAAAAAATCCCGAAATTGCTCAATTGGGCTTGTTCGAAAAAAAAAATATATTGGGTTTCAGATTACCAATTTTTCTAAATTAAATTGAAAATATTGTCGTACGGAGCCTTTTTAGTATAAAAAAACGAAGCAACAAATTCTGAAGCCAGAATAAATAAGAGTAGGAGGCCTTTTGTATCTGCCGGGCCGTGGGCTGCAGCCCATAAAGCCCATGCCTAAATCCGCCCCTGTAGGTCCTTGGAGAATATTAATGCAAAATATCATGAAATTCTTTTAAATAGTTCAGCTTTATTAACATATTAAAACTTTAAAAATATGATTTATATTTGATAACAGTTTTATTATTTACGTATTTTGTAATCATTTTTCAGAGTCAGAAACCTGGAGGCGAAGGTGGTACTTATTCAATAGCAGATTTAATAACGAAACCAATAAACATATCGGTAAGAAATTATAGTAATAAAATTTGAAGTGAAATTAAATTTAAATTTGTTATTATAGACTCTATTTGAAGTAACAGCAACATCTGTAGTCTTTCAATTCATTCCAGAAGTTAGCGAAGGAGATATCTTACATAGGGTGCCCCCGTATTACGATAAATTGAATTCCTGGTTAGGGCAAATATTGCAGCTAGATGCACCTCAGGTAGATAAATACTATTATATTTAAATTTAGTTTTCATAATGAATACTGGAAACTTTTTATTGAATTATAAATTTCTTTGTGTGTAGATTCCGCTAGAAATATGTGAGCTAGAAAACAGTGGAATAGTAATTCGATTTTGTCCGTTTGAAAACACCTCTGGACACCAACCAACTGTAGAGGAAATAGATGCATTCGTTTCGTGTTTAGAGCAGCAACTAGTAATTTTACAAGCAACAGTGCAGCAGAAAGAACACTTTTATAAATTAGTTGAAGAATCTCCCGTTCTAAAACTTGTCGAAATGCCGGACTGGGCGGGTAAGTTTCACTTTTATATACTAAAATTCATCCGCGTTACCTCCCGCTATCCTAGGTAAGGGAGGTATAGGGATCGTGCTAAAAATCGCATATCGAGATTTTGGTAAATGACCACGTTTTAAGGTCCCTAGAATCCAATTTTAACATTTTCACGATGATGTCTGACCGAAATGTCAGTTTTATGACAGATTTCGAATAATTATTAACAATTTGCAACAGTTCTTCGACATTATATTGCTGACCGAACATGATATTTTATTCTTGTTCATATTTTTAGCGTCAAATCAGATTTTCTAGTCCTTACACATTTATATTTTGTTAGGTTTGGGAGGTGTTCGCTACGCCCCTGAAGGTTGGGAACAACTATTAACAGACCAGGCTAAGGAAGAATTAAATAATTTAAATATCGCACTAGTAGATGCGTTGCGATCTACAGATTCAGCATTTTCTTTAGGTGAAGGCATTGATGGCTTAGTTTGTGTTAGGTACAAAAAAAAGAAAATATTACAAATTAAAAAGAGTATTTATAAATAAATTTTAGATTTGGAATGCTGACCGCACAATCTGATGTAGAAGAGCTTCTAAACTTAGTAATTAGAGTTGGTAAATCTGTGGAAGAAAATTC
The DNA here is from genome assembly GCA_951394225.1 of Harpalus rufipes. NCBI lineage: Eukaryota > Metazoa > Arthropoda > Insecta > Coleoptera > Carabidae > Harpalus > Harpalus rufipes. The sequence goes on from OX596275.1 coordinate 9,407,959, forward strand.
CAGAGTGCTTGATTCAATGAGTGAAATTGTTAAGAAAGGTAAGAACCTACAATTAATATTTACTTTATCGTTATTAAAATTTATTTTTGTAGGCATTGAGACAGCTACTTTAGATCTTCAAAAAGAAAACGAAGAACGATTATGGCAAGAGGGAATCCTTCGACATGTACCTGTAGTGGGTACATTTGTCAACTGGTGGTCTCCGAAAAAGTAAGCAAACTTAATATTACTACTTTTCTAAGTTTTAAAGTTGATAATTACATATTTGCGTGAGTCTATTGAGATTTTTCGACCATATAGAGAGAATGTGGAATGTGAGACATTATATATTGATGACACTGAGGGTGTTTGCGTGAACGTCTGGTGCATAAGTGGATGGATGCCATAATAACGTGGATAAAACGATAGAAATAGTATAGTTTGGTTCACGAAAGATGACTATTCGAGGTCACTTGTTCGAAGAAATAATACACAGCCCTTTATACAGTAGTAGCTTGCAACATTTCATGTTAGAGAGGGAAAGATTATTTGACGTATGTCTGTCTAATTTATGTCGTGTGATAGACATGCGTACATTAGTGACATGACTTTCTAACACACTACAAATAATAATGATGTATGTCGTAGAGTTTACATATCGAGGGCTTCATAATAAAAGGGCGTAGCTACAAAAATAGAGTTTTGACTAATAAGAAAAAACTATTTAAAAACTGAAGGATTTAAGGATGTTAGAAATTCTTTATTATAAAATTATAATTAACAGTCTAGATGTTATTAACAAATGCAGTCGATAGATCAGATTTAATATTGTTTTGTAATTACGTCTATACGATACAATAAATGAAAAACTTTATGTAAAGGGCGTATAGAATATAACATTAAAATGATGTCATTTATTGCTCATAAACATCTCAGGATTATAAAAATTAAACAAATAAGAAATAAATCTATATTGAAAAAATAATTTTACATGAATACAAAAAAATATGATTTTAATTTAAAGACTTTTTGATATTTTCACGCATTACAAGTAAACTAATGTCATCATCTTCTGATGAAGAATGGTTATCGTCATTGTTGACATTGGCATCTAGGTTAGTATGAGCTAATTGTTTATAAAAAGTATGATGAGTTGCAGGAATTACATTATTGTTGCACAAATCTATTAAATCCTTATATTTAGCATGAGATATTTTTTGGCAGGTTGAATACAGGTTCAATAAATTTGTTGCTCGTCTATTTTGTGTAGGATTTCGCCCTCCCTGACACATATATTTAAGGTTATGTTGATTTGACATTGGGCGTAAGATAAAATTATAAACCTAACGACGGGCGTATCTACATACGCCTGTGTAATATGACAACACACAACAAAACAGTAGATACGCCAATGTTTTCTTGGGAATATCTCAATAATGGCTTGAGCTGGACATACGCCTGTGTGATATGATGAAATATATGGTTTTTAGAAGAGTTATACGCCATTATCTCAATATGTCTAAAAATGTAGATACGCCCCTTTGTTATGAAGCCCTCGATATATCTAAATATCAACTACACTGCCCCCTGTGCTAATGTTTACCCAGTGACGCTAACGTTTATATCTAATAATTATTCCATGGTTTATGTCAAGTCTACGTATTTGTGTTTTGCAAAAACATAGGTGAAGAGCATAAATCTTTGAGAAAGGCATTATTTAAAAAGAAACAATTTTTAAATAAATTACTTATTTTTTTCAGTTCAAATGTATCCATATATATTTCATGATGCACGTCTATGTACACGAAATGCAGTAAAGTTATCTGCAAGTAATATTATACCATACGGTCAATAAACGACCTTGAATAGTCATCTTTAGTGAACCAAACTATAGTATGATTGTAAAGAAGTAGTACATTTACAACCTATTTGACAGTTAAAAAATAAAGTCAATAAAGTATTTGTTTATTTTTTGTCATAAATCCATGGCTGTCTAGACTAAAAGCTCATAAAAACTGTGACTATAATAATTTTTTACGTTTATATGAAGAGCTAAAATAATCGTTTCACATGATTTATGCTCTGTTCCATTTAACGCATTCTACAGATGGCGTTCGCATCAGCGTCAGTTTTAAATAGCCGAAATTACATTGGGAAAACATGTATCTTGGATCAAATTTTAGCGAATCAGAGAAGTCAAAACTATGCCCTATTCTCTGCAATACTGATTGCGTTAAATGGAAGAAGGTATAGATGCAGAATTTAAATCCCTATAACTTTTATATGAAATATTTTTGCATAAAATAATTAGGTAAATCTTGTGCAAATAAAAACTGATTTCCCATGTAAACGTCTATGGTCCACTTTTCGCTTTACACACTGTACTTATTAAAACTGAAATTAAAGTAACTGGAAAAGGGAATTTCTTGACTAGTATAAAAAGGTGGAAATTCATTCACAACTTGAAATTAAACCTTGCAGGTATCGAGTGAATGGGGAGATTCAAATTCAAACGAATTAAATGAAATGAGTAACAAAAAGCGAAAGTATATGCTTAATAATAAATATTAATAAAGACATAATGGAAATAATAAGGAGTTTTTCTTATAGCGGCTCTTCACGAACATGAAAATATTTTGATTAGCGACTGAAATATTGCCTATAAATGTGTTTTACGAATACCGAGTTAGGAGGGTCGTACTACCAATGGAAGTAAATAAATTCAAATAGCGGAGAAGTGGCCATCAGTTCCGCACTGCTTTTTTTTAAATATAAACTTCTCGCATTAAACAATCATTTAAATTCACTTGCATTTATAAAGTATGCAGGCTTCTACATTATAATAACATTTATATATTTTTTTATAAATATAATTTAGAAATAGCATATATTTCAAGAATATTTAGGTTCATAAAGAAAACAGTTTGATATGAAAACATTCGTGAGCATATATGTTTTTAAAATTTTGGGGGGCCATAACTCGCTTATTAATAGGATTTTTTTTACCGGAAAACTGGTGGAAACCCTCTTTGCAATTAGAGTCGAAATTGTGCTGCTTATAAATTTTTATTGTAAATAAATAGTTTGATTACATATATTTAGTTTACAAATTTAAGTTACTGAGTTCAAAGTTGTAAACGTACTTTAACGAGTGACGAAAGATGGTTGTTACATGGAGCTTGAATCTATGATTTTCAAATATTGTGGAAAATGATATGAATGTATTTATGTATATTATGTGTATATTATACAATGTTGAGTTCCATATAGTTGGAGACTCACTATTTCAAAATACGAGTACTGCAATCACTAACGCTCTATCAAAAGTTTTATTTCTCCTAGTAAGGAATCGGGTGTAAAGGGTCGCAGCCTCAACCTAACCCAAGGCGTTGTGGAATCCACCGAGAACATCTACCGGTACCATATGCAGATCCAGAGCGGTGCTACGCCCCCAGGCAGCAAGAGCCCCCCAACACCCCTTGTGCAGACGCCGGTTGGCGGCGGTAGCCATTCTCGTTCCAGCAGCCACGCATCTAGCCAAGGTCACGCATCAAGCCAAGGTCATTCGTCTGTGGCTTCAGTGCAACCGGCCACGGCGCCTGTCAAGGAAATCATGGAGACTGAAAAAGTATTACAATAATTTATACTAGGAACAGGTTTGTTTGGGAAATTTGTTCCCGGCCAGTCAAAGTAGAAAGAAATTTTGTTGGCACAAATTATACTACTAATCAATTTAAAAAAAATGATTAAGGGTGATTAAAGTTGTTAATCTAATGATAAAATTCGTGCACAGATTTTTTCACGCGCGTTCTAAAGAAATGATATGAAGATGTGTCCTTCAATTTAAAATATGTAAGTTACTAACAAACAACAGATTCAAATAGAAATTCGTACATTGCGTATGTCGTATTTACTACAGCATGTAATTTAACCAAAACTATACAGTTGTTTCAAAATTTGTTGGACTCCGGACAATGAAACTGGTTTTTTAAAACAAGTTTTAGTACTTATTAATCGGTATTTTAATTTTAAATACGCTATTTTTAACTCAAACTAATTTTTTGTTGTTAAAATCCGATAAGTATAATAAAAATGATTACTTTTTACACTAAAATGAATGAAAAAAAAGTATTTTTTTACGGGCATATAAAAATTACATAAACAAGTTTTTTTAGTTTCTATATATATTTTAATCGATTAAAGCAAATCGAAACGATTTAAAAGTCAAATAGTCTTTTGCAAAAAAAAAAACATTATGAAAAATTACGGTCGTCATTTCGATCAACCTTTAACCGTAACTTTTTTTCTGTTTCTACCCCACTTGGAATTGAGTTCAATTTTTATATCTTTAATTACAATCTAATTTTTCAACTCCATTAGCTTATTTGGTCATTGACCTCCCAAATTTATCAAAGAAGAAAAATCGAAAGAATAAAAAAAAAGAAAATATTTGGAATTTAATAATTTTTAACAGTCAGTCCATCGTGCTATTCGCGTTGCTTGCACACGACATCACTGTGTTGAAAGCAAGAAAACGAGGTGCTTGAGTCACATCGGAATTATGTTCACGTTATGTTGTATATTGCATACCGGATGGCGCTCGAAATCCGTTACATAGGCTTTTAACATGGGAAAATAGTGTGTCTTTGCGCGTTGCTACTTTAAATATATATTGTAGAACATAAAATTCTGCAAATAAATCAGTATACAAATCTCATTTGTTATGTTTAGGAACCCCAGAAAATTTCGAAAATTTCAGTTTAATAATGCCACGGAATTAAAACAAAAAGACAAATAAATGTGTGATGTTTTAACTGTTAAATATTGTAACATTTTGTCAAAAAAATGAGTATTTGAACTTTATAAAAATAAATTGTTACTCTGCTTAAAAATAAAAAAAAATCTATGACATAAAAAAAACACTTTTGTTAAGCTTTTTGTTTTAATTCCATGGCTATCACTATTTTTGCGGTGATTTTAGACATTTTTATAGCTAATTTCTGCCGTTACAAAGCGTGCAAAATTTATTTTGTTTATTAATTCAGATGCAGAATTTTATGATCTACTTATTATATTGAGGTATTTTTTTTTTCAAAAATAATTTGGGAAAACATGCGTTAAATGCCTATGGAACGGATTTCGAGCGCAATCCGGTATTATACAAGCCCATGTGTCAGACAGAGATAAACGAATTGTAACTTTGCTTGCGTTAGACGAAGACGACCGGCTTCTTATCATAGTATAAAAATACTTAACCAGTAACGACACTTGTAGACGCCTTTGATCTTTATGTCGTATCCTTAGATCATATAGCTTAAATAACTGTCATTTGTAAATGATATATGAATACGGTATTTATTATTTTATTGGTTACAAATAAGTATAATTATATTAAATATAATAAAACTTTATATTTTAGAAACTAAAATATTTTTATTTTGTATAAAATTACAAATGTTTTAATATAATTTGTTTCCCTTTAGTTCTTTTTAAATTTCTGATTATAAAAAGTAGTGCATAAACTATTCGCATATGGCAATACAATCTTATCAAATATTTATGAGGAAACTCAGTATGTGGATGTGTAAATTGAAATTTATGAGTAATGTTATTATTGTTAAAGTTTTAATGTCATTATTGGTAGATATATATTGAAAATTAGTAAAAAATCTTTCAATAAAAGATCAAGACAACTGCATCCTTTAACCTATAATTTTGATCTATAACAGTTTTTCATGTACACATAATTTTCCTCTCTTTTTTCCACTCATTTTATAAAAAAAATACAATTGAAAGCATAGAGAACAGATGTTACAACCACTACAATGAGCAATCAGACCAGCTGTGAGCGAACGGCCATCTTCTTAGGAGTACAGTTGGCTACGCCTACTAAAATATTGGTATCGTTTAATATACGAAGTGTCTTTACTGGTTAAGTGTTTTTATTACTGTGATCCTATTGGCTTACACACCGTCAATGATCAAGGCATCAATCTATAAGCGGACAGTAAGAGCGTATGTTCAGTTGTGTATTTTATTATGGCAATTCAAGAAATTAAAAAACTAATAAATAACAATAATGCATTAAATTATGAAAAACGTTTGGAAATAGACATAAGGTCGTCCGAAGTCTGATATTTTGGTAAGTACATACTATAAATATTTACAAAAATTTAACGCACCAAATCTTTAATCCACGAGCTGCCACTGGAATCAAGGCAAGAAACTGTTTTTTTAACCAAATTATAAAACTGATTAATATGTTTTTTAATGAAAAAAGGCAATTTATTAACGAATATAAGAAAATAATTTATATAAAACAAGTGTTTTATTTATTTTCTGAATGATTTTATTAACGTATTGATGTAAATGATTTAAAAATCAATGAGATAAAACCGACTTTTGCTCAAAATCGCTTTAAAAATTACTATCTTGATTTCGTTTAACAATCAAATAACCGTTGTTTTTTGGGTTTCTTGCCCTGCGTGGATATTTTTAAAATTTTCATATTAATTTTTTCGAAATTACATTATATTTTTTAATATAATAGTATCTAATCTTATTAGCTTCGCAATGAATAATTTATTTTGTAAGTAGATATGTAGAACACTTTCCATGAACAAATTGCAATTAAATTAAAACATTTGCATTTTTTTTCGCCAACATAATATGCTAATTTTATTGCGTAGTCTTACTCAAACTTTGATATACATTTAAAAATATATGTTTGCAGTTTTTAAATCAATAATAATATCTAACTTTCTAATTTTAATAATTAAATTCTCGATCATTCAGTATTAATTTTTATTTTTATTATAGTTGTATCAAAATAAATGTATTGTAAGGAAGGTCACGTCTTCATAACTTTTTCATTCATTTCAAATAAAATTTGATGTATTATTTCTTGAAATTAAAACAAGCTAGAATATTTTTTTGATTCATAAGTAAGTTTTAAGTTGTGTCTGTATTTTTGCTCAAAGTGTACATAATTTTTGTTTGTTTCATTTTTGTATTAACTCTTTAAAGAAAAAGTTTTATGTCGTTCATAATTACTTCTATTTTCTATACAATACTGTAGATAATTCGTAAAGTGTAAATTGTATAGTAGTTTATTTTTATTTTATGTAGTACTATTACATAAGTTTTCATACTGTACAATTTTTTAATTACAGTAATTTTGATTGGCCGGGATTTATTTCAATGCGTGTAAATAGGTAACCCAAATAGGATTAAAGAACTAAGTGACCTATTATTATTATTAATAAAATATTATTTTTTTGTATTCGTTGTCTGATTACAGTTTCAAATATTTATTTCAATATATTTATATAGTATCACAGAAAGTATATTTTACTTTTTAATGTTAAATTTTGGATATCTAGTTTTTATGTTTTTATTGTAAGACATTTCTTTGTAAAGAGTGTAAAATATTTAAATGACCAGATAAAGAATAAACAACATTTTTAATCAATTTCAAAACAGTATGTCGTGTAGTAAACCATAAAATAATAATAAAGTAGGTGCAATACGTATTGTGGTTTCATAGCGCGGTCAAAAATAAATGCAACATGCAGCTTGATTTTATATGAAAGCATTGCAACAATAAAACACAGCTTTATTATTTGTAAATATCTGATAACAATTGTGCAAATCAGGAATTATTTTTGATCACGCTATTAAAATATATTTTTATCTGTGAAATTTATATATGTTCAGTTTTATTAATTAAAAACGTTAAATATGTGAATACATTTGTTATTTATTTTACTTTTAGACATAATTATTTAATTTCTTAACTGTAAATTACACAGATTACATGTATCTAGATTGTTGAGAACACTTTACCAAAGATGTTTTCATTGCTTGTTAATAAATAAAAATTAAACTGCTTGAAAGTTCTTCCTATTTAATTAATGTTGTTTAGAAGATTTAAATATTATATCTACAATTTTATAAAGTTACGATATTTCTGGCAACGTGGTAAGAGGGGCGACAGTATGCGGGTGTGCGGGCGGTTGCGCAGATCTGTGAAGTGGTGGGGGGCAGGACGCACTAGCGTCTAGCCGATGTACTCAACTTTTATCATAAAAACGAACGATTGTAATGGGGTTATTTTTAAAAAAAACGTTTTTTTATTATAAAATCGTGAAATCCGTCTCATTTAATAAATATAGTAATATAAAATAACATGAAATATGCGACTTTTCATTCATAAATTTGCTAATAATCTCGCGGCAGTAAAATTCGTGACGTCACGATTTGTTACACAAAGACATTCCTCTCACACACATACAACGGTCCACCCACGTATTTTTCGTTTGCTGTTGTAAATAAACTAACCGAAAATTGTGACAGGTGACAGCAGAGTTAAAGTAAAGGTATGTAAATAAAATATTTATTAAAATAAATACCAGAAGTTGTATGAAATATATTTTTAGTTATCAATATGTTGCTGTCACAAAATCAATCTGATAAGTGATAACCCAAACAATCATAGTTCCAAACACAACCGGTAGAGAGCTATTGCCGTATCCGCCAAGCCGTGAGGTATTGCCGTGACGTCAGCGTTCAAATATTTGAAATTAAAGACGACTTTTAAAACATCTCTGATTGTTGGAGACACGATTTCTGAAACCTGTTTGACTACGGATTCCTCAATCTAACAGTAATGGGAAGAGTTGTATAGGTTCTGGTAACAATTGGACAACCTGATGGTAGTTTCTAAAAAAAAAATTCTAAATATTTTTTGAAAATTTGTTACTACAAATATGTATTAAAGATAATTAAATTTTCAATCTGACACATTTAATTTTATTATTATATCTCGTATAGGTTTGGAGATATAATATATAATAATATAGAATATTCTGTTGTAGTAAATTTCGTTGCCGAAAAAACAGTTGCGATATTTAAATTTTTGTAATTGACAAAAAAATGCAAAATGTCAGTGTCAGATTTTTCTGGGAGGTATGAGTACATTTAATATATATTATTGTATTATTAATTAAATATGTATTTAAATTATAGGTATGTTAATATTACATATATCCTTAAGAAATACCGCTAATACTGTCAATGAATTTGAAGAATTTTGAACATAGTAGGATAAAATATCTCATAGAACGAAAGAAGAGAAACAATTTCAATTATTTGTGTGTACAATACAAGAAATGTTAAATTCGTTACTTATAAGGCGCGAGCAGTCATCTGACTTTGTTATCCTTGGCAAGCAGCTATGAGGATCCGTGTCAGAATGACGACTAGTAGTTATTTACATAGATGTTACAATTGCCATATGTCATAATTTTTCAATAAATTTTTTAAAATATTCTGATGTTTATTTGTCATCTATGGTATGGAATATACTTGTCGAGGAAAATAATCCACATGGATTTGGAAAATCATAATCTTTTGAATGAAAACTTGACACCTATGTACATTATTACTAGCTGTCATTCTGACACAGGTTCCCATATCTGCTTGCCAAGGCCAACAAAGTTACAGGACTGCTCACGCCCTATGCAACATAAAATGAAAATGGCGAGAGGTATTGTGCTGGCCACAACAGATTTTTTTCCTTAAAATCATAGAGCCCATGGAGCATTTTTAAAATTTTCAAAACAATTTTTTATTAATCAATTTTGACATTTTGTTCCTTAAAAATTTCGAAGTTTAAACATTTTTCTTTTAAATTCAATGCTTCCATTTCATAACTTAGTAAGATACGCTTCATCATCATGTGGTGGGTCAAAGTCAAAAGCACTGAAAGGAAAAATTGGTCTTGTAACTGGAGCAGCCCTCGGCATAGGTTATGCAATAAGTGAAGAATTGCTAAGACGTGGAATTAAAGGATTATGCGTTACAGACGTGAACATGAAAGCTATGGAGAAGTCTGCAAAAAAACTGGCAAAAGAATTTGGACGAGATCGTTTATTAGTTTGTCAATTAGACGTTGCAAAATTTGATGACATGGAATGTATTTTTCACAAAACTGTCAAGAAATTTTGCCGTTTAGATCTTGTTGTAAATAATGCTGGAATTTTGGACGATGTACATTGGGATAAAACAATTAGTATTAATATCGCTGGTTTGGTGAAAGGATCTAAACTAGCTTATAAATATATGAGTAAAGAAAATGGTGGCTGCGGTGGAGATCTACTTAATCTTGCATCTATTCTTGCGTTTAGTATATGGCCACGTGTTCCAACATATGTTGGTTCGAAGCATTTTGTCAGGGGCTTCAGTAGATGTTTAGCCCTACCTGAAAATTATAAAAAATCTGGTATCAGAGTAATGTGCATGTGTCCAGGGGTTACAATAACACCACTCATAACCGAAGCAGGTAAAATCAAGGACAGTCCGGATGATTACGCGAAAGGAATCGAACAAGATATAAAAGATTGTCCACCTCAACCAGTGGAATGTGTTTCTGAAGGAGTAATACAAATGCTAGAAAAAGGAAAAAATGGCAGTTTTTGGGTTTCAGAGGGCGAAGAACCCATTTATGAAGTGGTAGTACCGAAACACCATAAATTGCGAAAGAAATGCTAGGAAAAGGAAAAAATGGCAGTTTTTGGGTTTCAGATGGCAGCGAACCCATTTATGAAGTGGAAGTACCGAAACACCATAAATTGCGAAAGAAATAATAAAAAAAATATTGTCTGTAAAATTATTATAAATTTAAATATAAAACAACCATATCATTTAAATTTCATTAATTATTATCGCAGAAAGTTAAGATCATAAACACAGTTACAACAAATTTGCCGAAAAATAAAAACATAGGCTTGAAAGTTAAAAAAATTTGCAGATGAAATTTATTAAATTATTCAATGACCTATTTTGTATTTTACAATAACTAGTATTAAGTTTTATAGTGCATTCCACGATCTCAACCGATTTACATCAAACGTTTGAAATGTTTTCGGAAAATATGGATTATTTTATAACTTTGACAATTTAATTTAAGTTTTTTCCACCTTTTCAATTCAGTATTGCAGAGAAAAGGGCATAGTTATGAACTCTCTGATTGGCTGAAATTGGAGCCAAGTTTACGCAATGTAATTTCAGACTAGTGTCAGTGTACATGACATGTGACATCTGGCGTCATTTTTACCTTCCGTCACCTATAGGTAAGGAAGGTATTGTCTTTGGTCAAAAAATTCGGTGGTGAGTTTTCATTGAATAAGCACGTTTTAGGGTCTTTACAATACGATTTTACTATTTTTACGATGATGTCTGTATGTGTGTGTGTGTGTGTTCGTGTGTGCGTGTATGTGTGTGTGTGTGGTACCGCCTTTCGTGCATGATATCTCCAATACTAGAATTCCAAAAATTACAATTCTTGCGTATTCCTCTTTCTTACAACCATATGCAGACTTGATTAGATTTTGGTTATAATTGGTCAAACGGAAGTACCCTTATTTGAAGATTTTAACAGTTTTTCTTGAAAAAATCAGTTAAATTTTATTATAACTTAAAGAATATATTATTGTCTATACGATTTCATTGCATTTTATATTTGATATTCAACAGATGTAGAGTTAAAGAAGAATAAGGATAATAAATTTTATACAAAATTTCATAATTCAGCCAGCTATGCTAACTTAACCATGGAAACTACTAATATATTCAGGTAATTCAAATTGACAGATGTCAGTATCAATAAAATGTAAATCAATAAAAGAATAAGGGAAGTAACTCTAATGTTAGAAGTTTCTAGATATAAGAGGGACGATTACATTGGTTTGAACATGTCATGAGGAGAGATGAATATATTAATAGAAGGTGGAAGAAACATACGAAGTCCAAATATAAGATGAAAAGACTGTATTTTAGAAGACTAGAGAGAAAAGGAACTGAATGAGGACGACACGGAAAAGAAAAATGAGTGGAATAAGAAAATAAAAAATAGCGACCCCCTAACGAATGGGAAAAAGTAAAGAAGAAGAAGAAGATGTCAGTGTCAATTGCAATTTGCATAGTTTGTTTATGAAATAACTTTACTGGAAATATAGGATCTTTTGCAAGAAAATTTATGTATGGGGCGCGTGCAGTAACATGACTGACCCGTGTCAAAATGACAGCAATTAATTATGTCCATAACTGACAAGTGTTATAATTTTTCAACCAAAATTTCATAATTTTCTTATTTCATGTGGTTTGTTTGTTATCAGGAGTATGGCATTCAGTTGCCGAGAAAGGGAATCACATAATACCAAAAATTTATAATCTTTTGCAAGAAAATTTATGTATGGAATTTGTACATAATACACAGGATTGACGGAAGGTATTGTGTTGGCCACATCAGATTTTTATGTATAATGTCAAGTGTCATCTTTATCTAATTTGGAAAGCAGATAGATATTTTATATTTCACACTTACTGACTAGAATATACAAAGTTTCGATTGCATTTGTCCTGTTGCAGAAACGTGATTTTTTGACAGCAATGATTTAAATGTCATAAGAACAAGGAAACTGATTCCAAATTGTTCATTTAGATGGTCCGTTAATTAAACAACGCGTTGATGAACGTTTCTGCAACCGGGAAATTATGATACCTTTTTAATATTTTAATAAAATGTCACATGACAGCAGCTAAATACCGCCCAGGAGGGTGAAACTGCATTCAAAAACGTGATAACAAGTTTTCAATCTAGTAACGTTTAGAAATACTTCCCGACCTTTCCATAGATGTCGTTAGTAAATTAAAATAAACAGAATTAAACTATTGATTTATTGTATATACATTTTAAAGAAGTCATTATGCAGAGGAAGCCATGGAGATGCATTCCAATCGGCACTGCAATTTCGGCAACAGCGGCGGTGGGGAATTCTTTCAACTTATAACTATCTTAAAACTAACGTTTTATTTAATAAATGGTATATATAGGGAGACACCACCCTCATGCCAAACCCACGCTCCCCATATATACCATTCATTAAATAAATACAGTTTCGAATACAATAATACTTAAAATTTAACTTAAACTATTGTAGTTCCCCCAAAATTATGTTGGATGAAGTGCGCAAAAAAGCCTATCTTCCGTTACTATTTCTTTCAAACAAAAGCAAATCTAAAAATGGTAAGTTACGTTAATGTACTCTCTCTCAAAAAGCAAAAACAACCATTGTCTATCTTATATTTAAGCTGTCTTACGTCTACGCAAGCTATCCTTATGTCTAGACTATGCTAAGCTAAAGTGGAAGAGAGAGAGATATATATACCAGCTAAGACAATAAGTGAGAAGGCTAGGCCGGTTCTCACATGTGGTTTACGATGGGGTTAAGCCGACCCAACGCGATGCACTGCATGTACGGCCTACAACGCGAGCTAATTAAGGACAAGGGCGTCAGTCACACTCACGAACCCTGCTTATCCATCCCACTAACCGTGATGTTAAAAAAGGAAACCGGAACCCACAAAAAAAATTCGAATCTCACACCCCCTACTTCCTGAATTTCTCATCTATCCACAGCAATCATGCCCCGATAAATATTTTTTTTTTCACATTCACTCTCCCTGTGCCGTCTGGGCAACCGCGATGGACGCCTACCACGTTGGCAAACGCCAACGCACGATTTTATGATGAATCGCCCCAGGGAATGGACTTCAACTTTTATCAATTTATTTGAATTTTTAAAGAAAACGCGTGTTTGGTTAAGGCGCGATGAGCCAAAGTCTAATTAAGACCTGAAATTACAAAAACTAACTTATATTCTATATATTAATCTAGTCTTCTTGATGTCCGATTCCTGAAAGATATATGCTAATTATATGTTTTCAGATATTGATTTTATTGATAAACAGTCGACATTTCAATTTTAAATTGTTTGAATATTATACAGAAATAAATAAAAATAAATATATCATCACGGCATATTACCCATTGTTGACAGACATTTATGAAAGTTATATTTCTTTCAATGTAGTACTCAAAATCGAATTTGAGTACAAGATAATATTTAGACGTTTATAATAGTCATATTTCGTTGACTATAAATTCTCATGGTAGAGTATGAGAAGAAAATGTTTTATAAAAAATATAAAGTTTCATACCAGTTCATCCATCGATGTTCGTCTACGCCGTAGAAGATTTATCTGGAGCTCTGCTATTCTTCAGAAAAGCTGCTTTAGAAGATTTGCAGTGTTGAAATCGAAAACTGCATCCAAATACTCCAAGTTAATAATAATTATTAGATTGTGGTGTTCTTTAAACCATTTCAAAAACTGCTGGATAAAATTTCGTACGGCAAACGTGTCTTCATTAGACAAGACACTTGATTATTTATATAATGAATGTACCATGCGATATTTTATCCAACAGTTTTTAAATTGTCTCAAAAGTATTTAAAATTTGCTTTAATTTGATATTTTGAAAGCACATTTGATAAAAAATAGTGCAGAGAAGGCCATTCATTTTGCACCACCCTGTCCGTCGGGTGGTTATATAAGTGGAAAGTGCGCCACTTTTTCAATGCTTATAGCTACTCTAGTGCAAATATTTTACGCACACTACATATAAAACAAGAAATGCTACTGAATTTTGGGTTTCCCATTATAATCAAAGTCAAATACACAGAAGTATGTTTGTCTAATGTTGAATTTTTACCTTCCGTCACCTTTAGGTAAGGAAGGTATTGTCTTCAATGATGAGTTTTTAGTGAATAAGTAGGTTTTAGGGTCCCTATAATACGATTTTACCATTTTTACGATGATGTCTGTATGTATATATATATATATATATATATATATATATATATATATATATATATATATATATATATATATATATGTGTGTGTGTGTGTGTGTGTGTGTGTGTGTGTGTGTGTGTGTGTGTGTGTGTGTATGTGTGTGTCTGTGTGACAAAAGTTCCGGATCGCATAACTTCAATACCGCGATTCCAAAAATTATAATTTTTTCGTATTCCTCAAGTTTACATCCAGAAGAACAAGTGATTAGATTTTGGTTATAATTGGTGAACCGGAAGTAGCCTCATTTGAAGATTTAACAGTTAAATTTGATTTATTGATTTAACGTTATTATAACTTAAAGAATATATTATTCTCTATACGATTTGATTACATTTTATACTTCATATTCAATAGATACAGAGTTAAAGAATTTTAAAGAAATTAAATTTTATAATTCAGCCAGCTATGCTAAACATGGAAACTACTAATATATTCATATAATTCAAATTGACAGATGTCAGTATCAATAAAAAGTAAATTAATGTGGCAGAGATGAGGATGTTGAAGTAGATGTTGGGGAAGACACGGAAAGATACGGTAAGAAAATAACTCTAGTGTTACAAGTTTCTAGAAAGATACAAGAAAGACGATTATATTGGTTTGAACATGTCATGAGGAGAAATGAAGAATTATATTGGTACAAGAATGAATAGTTTAGTAATAGGAGGTTGAAGAAACAGAGGAAGACCAAAGATAAGATGGAAGGACTGTATTGCGGAAGACTTGAGAGAAAAGGAACTGAATGAGAACGACACGCAAAAATAGCGACCCCTAACGAATGGAAAAGCTAAAGAATAAGAAGATGTCAGTGTCAAGTGCAATTTGAGTAGTTTGTTTATGAAATAATTTTACTGGAAATTTAGAATCTTTTGCAAGAAAAATTATGTATGGAATTTATACATTATATACAGGATACAGGAATGACGGAAGGTATTGTGCTGGCCACAACAGATTTTTTAAAATGTTAATAGTTCTAGTAGGTACAGGAACAATTTATTGCTCTTAATCATTAAAATCTGGATATGCGATTTTAGCATGATTCCAATACTTACCTCTCTTAGCGAGAGGTAAAAACTGTGTACCTTAGTTAAAGGTTTTTGTAACTTAAGTTAACTCAAGATCATATTTAAATATTACAAAATTATCTACTGAATGTTAAGTAATAGAAGAATAAACATTGATGAACAATTACATAATAATTAGTAATTTTTATAGGACTTTTTTGTAGACACGCTCAAACTTGAGTAATAATTTGTGACTAAGATACTTTTTGCGAGAAATACTTTTACCAAACTGTTGAGCTTCATTTAAATTAGATGTTTCCGTATGTAACTCATGCATACTGGGTGGTAGCGGTTAGGGGTGAACATAGGGATTTCACATTTGACTAGTTTTATTTATTTTCTGCTTTCCTGTTCATTTTACGAATCCCTATACCTCCCTTACCAAGGGTAGCGGGAGATAAAAATTCGCCATTCGTGGAACAAAAATAAACCGAAATATTTTAATCAGTCACCGATATTCCGATCTACGTGCGAAAGAAAAATATTCAGCAAAAAAGAAAAACACAAAGCGAAGGCAGATAGCGTAGCGACGAAAAATTATTCTTGGCCGACGAACGAGGTACAACGAGCTTAAGATAAGAGGAATACGCGAAAAAAGAATGATGAGAGCTTACAATTGTGTCACGCCGGAGAAAAATAGAGATGTGAAAACAAAGCAAGATTCTAGAGCTCACCGCACTGCGCTTATAAATAGTGTTGACAAACTTTTCTTTTAACTCGCTCTAATGTCGGGAAATGCATTTAATATTTGCACTTGGAGGTGACAATAGAAGCAGCACGTAATGTGCTGTGGCCGACATGCACACAGAATAAAAGATTCCTTTTTTATGAATTTTATGTAGCGTACGGTCCTCGCAAACTTCTTTAAGAAGGTTGTTTTTTTATTTTATAAAAGCAAGTATTAACGGAAATTTTATTATTTACTTTATCCAACATCTTTTAATAATAGCGATGTTACTCTATTCCACAACCAATTCAGTGGATGGCGCCACATCAACGGCAATTTTAAATAGACAAATTAAAAAATCTGAGGTGGCCAGCACAAAACCTTCCGTCAATTCTGTGTATTATGTACAAATTCCATACTTAAATTTTCTTGCAAAATATAAATTTCCAGTAATATTATTTCATGCAAATGGCACTTGACACTGCCATTTTCTTCTTCTTTAGCTTTTCCCATTCGTTAGGGGGTCGCTATTTTTTATTTTTTTCTTCCATTCATTTCTATTTTGCGGGTCATTTTCACGTAAAAATTGTTCATTCAAAATTTCATTTTTTTTGGTATTTTATGATTCCTTTTCTCGGCAACTGAATTCCACACCCCTGATAATAAATAAACCACATGAAATAAGAAAATCATGAAATTTTGAATGAAAAATTATGACATTTGTCAGTTATGGACTTAATTAATAGCTGTCATTTTGACACGGGTCCACATATCTGCTTGCCAAAGTCAGCAAAGTCACGTCACTGCACGCGCCCTACATATAAATGTTCTTGCAAAAGATCCTATATTTCCATTTAAATTATTCCATAAACACAACATCTTCTTCTGTAGTTTTTCCCATTCGTTAGGGGGTCGCTATTTTTTATTTTCTTCTTCCACTAATTTTTGTTTTGTATGTCGTCCTCATTCAGTTCCTTTTCTCTCCTTTCATATTATATTTGGACTTCCTATGTTTTTTCCACCTGCTGTTATAAGATATTCATTCTTTCAATATACTCATCTCTCCTCATGACATGTTCAAACCAATGTAATCGTCTCTCATATCTTTCTAGAAACGTCCAACACTAGAGTTATTTCCCTTATTCTTTCATTCATTTACTTTTTATTTATATTGACATCCATCAATTTGAATTACCTGAATATATTAGCAGTTTCCATGGTTAAGTTAGCACAGCTGGCTGATTTATGAAATTTTACAATTACTATAATCTTTATAATTCTTTAACTCTATATCTGTTGAATATGAAATATAAAATGCAATCAAATCGTATAGAGAATAATATATTCTTTAAGTTATAATAAAATTTAACTGAGTTTCTCAAGAAAAACTGTTAAAATCTTCATCTTCAAATGAGGATACTTCCGGTTGACCAATTATAACCAAAATCTAATCAAGTCTGCATATGGTTGTAGTAAGGAAGAGAAATATGCAAGAATTGTAATTTTTGGAATTCTAGTATTGGAGATATCGTGCACGAAACTGCGGTCACATACACACACACGCACACACGAACACACACACGCACATACAGACATCATCGTAAAAATAGTAAAATCGTATTGTAAAGACCCTAAAACGTGCTTATTCAATGAAAACTCACCATCGAATTTTTTGACCAAAGACAATACCTTCTTTACCTAGAGGTGACGGAAGGTAAAAAATGGCGGTATTCAACTGCATGCTGTCATTTGACATTTTATTATAATATTAAAAAGGTATTATAATGCTATCGAAACTTTCTGTGAAATTGTTATACAATATTTATTTTACTATACTTATTTATATAACTATATTTATTTATGTTCACAACTCGTAGACTACTGACGACTCGTGTCTATATCTCTATGCCCCTGGCTAGTTTCCCTGACCGTGTTTATACATTCGGTGTCCTTCTGGAACATTTGACGCGCTAATAATGTCGAATACAAAGGAAACAGCTGACCGTACATAATTTAGCAGGTCGAGACTAGTGCGCGACGATTATATCATCGTTCTAGAAACGTTCTACCAGCGGCTGCGGTCGCGTACAGGCTAGTTCAGTGGCGTCGGGTGCACGCGCTACAATAGTTTATATTCTTGTACATTCCTTAGTCTTCTGAAGATGGCGTAAAAGCCGAAATCGCGATAAAGATAACAAACCTTATTTTGTGAAACTTAGCCAAGTGTTTATTTTACCTTATTAAAATGTTTCACCTAGCGTCAACGACGGATTCAATTGTTTCCTTCGAAATGCTTAATTAAATTTTATTAAATTCATACATACACATATAACACATAGTGTGGCTCTCAAAAAGTATTATATTTTTAGATTTTTATATTGCAATATTAACATTTTTGCAAAAAAATCAATAACATTTCTTTTTGATTGTCCCTGTTAATGCGTACTTCATTGAATACATCAACGTTCTTACCTACAATATTCATTCAAATTATATGTTTGTAAAATATGTAATATCTCAAATCGTGATCTTTTTCCATGTATCCTGTGCGGAAGTGGAGACCAAGTGAACATTGACCAATGAGGTAAGCCAAAACCAGTGTCCGGCGGTTTCCCGCGATACCAATAATTTACACGGAGTTTTTGTTCCGCAACAGCCGTAATCGTAACCGTAACATCCCAAACCGAAACCGTACCTAACAGCAGAAAGCTGATTTTACGCAATGTCACATACCGATGCTGTATTGATTTTATCTTCCGATTTGACTATATAGTTAGATACACGATACGTTTCTTCTCGTGATGCTGGGGTGGTGTAATTGAATGTAGATAAACGGTTATTTAATGTTACAAATATTGAAAATACATATAAAAGACTTTTATATTTCCTTCTGGTTTTATTTTTAAAAATAGCAACAAATTAGAACAAGAGTAATTTATATTTAAATTAGACTTTAAACTGTATGATAGTGAAAGACTAAAACTAATAGGCCACTTTTGCGCACGGAAAAACTGTTTTCCCATGTTAAACGTTTATGGCCCAGTTTATGTATGTAAATACAATAATAGTGGTTGAAGTCAGTGTTGGCTTGCAAATCCTAAATCCTTATTTTTACTGAATACTTCTATTGATTAATGCACACTTATACACTGTTCCATGAGAGAAAAGATAGGAGCTAATTTAACCTTATCTCTGCCTCTGCTTGGTTGAAATGGCGGGTAAGTGTACACTGGAAACATTTCTCCATCTCAACTTTTGTCATTTCTATCGGTTGGTACAAGTGGTAATCGGACAAAGAATAATAAGAAAATTATTAAATAAAGTAAGGGTGGAAAGGATTCAGTAGTCTATACTTTACGTATAATTATACATGTCTGCAATTTTTCAGATGTACCTACCTATTGTTAGATTCATTCTTGTAATAAATATTATTAGGTTATTTTATTATTTAAAAAAAGTTATTTTATTAAGATTTCAGAACTGTAAATATACCTAAAGTATATGATGCTTCTCAAAATGCTAATATTTAAATATTGGATTAATTGTCGAATTCATTCTTGCAATCAATATTCTTGAACTATAATCAAAATATTGTTTGTTGTAATCAACATCTTCACAGTTATTATTTTAATATAACAATGCTAGAAAAATATCCATTTGGTAGGATAATTATTTTACTTATAACTTAAACTAGAGCTCCATTGCAAAGAAATTAAAAAAATCTGATGTGACCAACGCAGTACCTCCCGCCATTTACCTATGTATATAATTTTTATATTGCTTTATAAATTTATCCATACAATATATAGAAAAAGTATTAAAGCAAACTTGTAGAAAATGAAATAATCTTTAATTTTTATAGTAACAAATTGAGAAAAAATTACATTTAAAGGTATTTTTTGAAGAAAAACAATCTTGAGCTTCAAGTAAACTGCCATTTCCGGTTATCCGATTGCCACCAAAATCTAATCAGATATTTCCATATTAGAATAAGGTAGAAATACATGGTTTCAAAATTTTCTGAATGATAGTATTTGAGTTAGAGCGTATACACTATACAGAATACATACATACATACATACACATAGACATCATCGTGAAAATGTTAAAAATGGATTCTAGGGATCTTAAAACGTGGTCATTTACCAAAATCTCGATATGCGATTTTTAGCACGATCGCTATACCTACCTTACCAAGGGTAGCGGGAGGTAAAAATATATATTGTTCACTTCTATCACCTTACTTTTTAAGTTGGAAAGTATTTTTTTCTACAGTCTACATAGAAAGTAGCAATTTGCGCTCTCTTTTGTCAACGCAAAATGTCACTTTGCCGCTCTAGCGCGACAAAGTAGAAAAAACGCTCGCTGTCCAAATTTCTAACTATACAATGTTGAGAAATGTCACTTGTCTACATTCTTGATGGAAACGTTTAGTCAGGAACTAATAAGACTGTAGTGACACATTTACCACCTTTACAAATAAATCTGACATAACTGCTCTGGTGGTAAATTACATAACCAAAAAAAAAAAAAAATGCTGGACTATTGTGAAAATAAAATAGGGCATTCATTTACAAAAACGAAAGTATAAAATGTTTAGATTAGATTGAGGAAATAACGATAAATTAAAATTAAATATAAAAGACGTTTTTTCTTTATATTAATCCTTATTAATTGAGTAGTAGTGTAAGTACAAAGTGTACATTTTTTTTTTATGGTGGAGGACCCCACTGTGGTGACTGTAGAAAAAATATTGTGTGTGTTTCGAGCGCAAATGGAAATTGTCGATTTTGAGAGAATACCTCTCAATCGACAATGTCCTATTTTGCGCTCTAGCTATTTTCTTTGCGAATAAGATTTTACCCACCCGCACCGGGCGGCCATGCTTTCAATGGAGTTCCAGAAGGAGGTAAATTTGGCTCAATAATGTAGAATTAATGGATCAAAATACATCTGAGTTGTTTACTTTCGATATAACTGATTAGCAACATGAAATTTAAATAATCTGTGTTGATTACAAAAATTAAATGCTCCCATTAAAATGTTTTAGTTTAAAAACAATGTACTTTACATATTAATCATGTGAAATTTAAATCTGTATTGATTACAACAATGAAATGCTTAACAGTATAATCACTAATTCAATCAATAGTCAGCATTGGTACAGAAAAGTATTAATATTTATCAAAATTTGAATTTTATTTCAACAATTATCATTAAATAAATATGAAATAATATTATATCACTATATTGAATTTAGCGCTAAATTTTGTAACCAAAAGTAAGCTTCTGGTTACTGTTTTCTCTCGTGGAACAGAGTATAGGTATTTATAATGCGTCTGTTCTGAGTTTAAATATAAAATATTCGGGTGCAATTGTATTGTTTATTAAGAGAACAATACATGAAAAGAGTAGTATAATTAACGTTGGTTACAATTGCTAGTCGCATCGGTCTGTAAATAAACATATTAGGGATTCATTGGGAATGCAAATAGGATGGAAACTGAGGACGAACCGGAAATTACCTGCCGGCTGCCGACTCCACGTCCGCATCTACTCTGTAATGACCACTAGAATCACGCTACATTCTCCAGTCCAAAATGTACCAGAATTTTTAAATATTTTTAACCTCCCAGTTCATAATGTTATTGCTGATTAAACAATTTATTACAAAATTGGCAAAATTTTAGTGAAAGTAAAATAATCGAAGAAGACAACGCTAGCTACAGAACATAAAGTTAAGAATATTTAAATATATAAATAAATATAAACGTTTGTACTTAGCGCTAACTATCCTTCCTTATCTTCTAAAGATGCAATTATTTAGGATCAAACTTTAAGAACGATCCCTACTGTTTTTATCGTCATACTTAACCACAAAAATCTGATGTGGCCAGCACATTACTTTCGGTCAATCCTGTGTGATACGTACAAATTCCATACATAAATTTTCTTGCAAAAGATTCTAAATTTCCAGTAAAATTATTTCATAAACAAACTATGCAAATTGCACTTGACACTGACATCTTCCTCTTCTTTAGCTTTTCCCATTCGTAAGGTCGCTATTTTTTTATTTTTTTACACTCATTTCTGTTTTGCGTGTCGTCCTCATTCAGTTCCTTTTCTATCAAGTCTTCTGCAATACAGTATTTTTAGTCTTCCTTTGTTTTTTTACGTTCTATTTCTAAGCTTTTCATTCTTCTTCCAATATATTCTTCATCTCTCCTCATGACATGTTCAAACCAAAGTAATCGTCTTTCTTGTATCTTTCTAGAAACTTCTATCACTCGATTTATTTCCCTTATTCTTTCATTCCTTACCTTATCTTTCCTTGTCTTCCCCAACATCTCAATATCTACCGTCAATCCTGTTTATTATTTATAAAGTCTATACATAATTTTTCTTGCAAAAGAATCTAAATTTTCAGTTACATTATTTCATAAACAAACTATGCAAATTGTACTTGACACTGACTTCTTCTTCTCTAGCTTTTCCCATTCGTTAGGGGTCGCTATTTTTTATTTTCTGCTTCCACTCATTTCTGTTTTGCGTGTCGTTGTCACTCAGTTACTTTGGTCTTCCTCTATTTCTTCAACCTTCTATTACTAAGCTATTCATTCTTCCAATATATTCTTCATCTCTCCTCATGACATGTTCAAACCAATGTAATCGCTTCTCTTGTATCTTTCTAGATACTTGTAACACTAGAGTTATTTCCTTACCGTATTTTTCCGTGTCTTCCCCAACATTTACCTCAACATCCTCATCTCTGCCACATTCATTTACTTTTCATTGATATTGACATCTGTCAATTTGAATTATTTATATGTATATATTAGCAGTTTCCATGGCTAGCATAGTTGGCTGATTTATGAAATTTAATATCTTTAAAATTCTTTAACAAAATTTGAAAAAAATAACAGCAAAATACAGAAAGAGGATCCCCAACAGTACAAAATTAGCTACATAGACTGGATAATTATGGATATTAGCCCTTTAAATTTGCCTGAAAATAAGTTGTAATATTATTTTTAAAAATGATATAAATTATAAAATTAAAATTCTTATCTAATTCTATTTCTATTCGATTAAATTTGGAGATAGTGAAATGGTGTGAACATAGAGTGCGTATTGTTGTCTTTACTAATAACTAATATGTAATGCAGTTCACCTAATTTATACCCTATAAAGTGCTTCTCGAAATGAATAGTATAAATGCCTATGTTTTTGATACAAGTAATAATTCCGGTAAGAAATATGTAGCACTAGACAAAGAACTGTTTGAGGCATTGCTTCAATTCTAAATGCAATGAGTCCGTAAAGGATAAAAGATAGTCGCTTTACCTTCCACGCGGCTCTATAGAGGCCGTTACCATACATGAATACAATCAACGCCACGTACTGGTAAATTTTGTAAGTAGGTTCACGACATTACTGCATATTTTTGCAAGCAAGATTAAATAGTTGCAAATTGCATTCGACAATAAACAAACATAACATAACCTGTCTTGTCTATCATTTTTATTATAATAGGCTCTGGTTTACGACTGATACGTATTGCAGTAAATATTTAATTCATTTATTTTATACGTCGGTAAACTACCCACGTAGTGTTTTTGTAATTTGATTTTTAGTTGAAAAGAAAAAACAAATAATGGCTTCGACTTCAACTTTAAAAGAATTGATTGACAATATAAGGAATTCTGAAGATATTGTTAATTTTTTAATTAACAAAAATCCATTTAATCAACTGTCCTATGAAGATAAACTATTTGTCTAAGAATTTCTTAAATGTTCTATGATCTGGTAATTTATTTATGAGAGGGGAAAATATGCATTTGCACATCCCTTGAAAAAATGTAACTTTCAATTATAAGGCATTTGACCTTGAATGAAAAAAAATATTTTTTTCTGAATACTTTGCCTCACCAATGTTTTAGTGTACGAGCCGCCACTGCGTTACAGCTACTTATCTTAGAACTTAGAACTATCAAAACTTGTTTAACGGCTAGTATATTATATTTGTTTATTTTTGAATTTTACATCCTTAAAATCTTCCAAGGAAATTATTTTCTATTGCAAATTACGTTGCGGTAATTTATTTATTTGAAATATTTCTCTTACATTAATGGCATTTTGTATATGACATACAATTTCTGTCATTTTTGTGGTTAAGTATTACGGTATAAACGGTAGACATCGTTCTTAAATTTTGATCCTAAACAATTGCATCTTTAGGAGATAAGGAAGGATACTTAGCGGTAAGTACAGACGCTTAATATACAACATTTATAACAATGTACTTAAATTATTTAGGAAAGCGAACTTATATTTAAGTACGCATGCTGAATACGGGCCCATGTCTCTCCTGAAACTGTAATCTCTATCCTTAAACGGTTCATTGGTTCAAAAACCCATGTAACTTAGTTTGTTCCTTAAAATGCAAGCTGACAATATGCATTACTTAAATGAAAGAACAGTTTATCACTGAACTAAATATAATTCCTGCTCCAAGCTTCTCGAAGGAATTAAGAGACCTCATATCTCGGTAACTTCAGGAATAATGCATCTCAACTTCATAGAAGAGTAAGTGCAATATCGCATGGCTGTGATTCGCAACGAATGTGAGTACCAGTTTGGATTTAGCATGTTTGTGAAAATTTATAGGGCACATGGAGTCTGGAAGCTATCTTTGATAGAGTGTCCAGCGCTTCTAATAGTGTCACGTTTAGCACTTTACAGTGGCCAAGTTACGAACTATTGGCTCTATTATCTGCGCCCTGTCCTCGTAACGGATAATGGCTTCTGAAGTTTTAGTTGGCTCTGCGCAAAAGACTGATGGCCTGTCCTACTTGTACGGTGTTTTTATTTTATTTTCATCAAACTTCAAGAAATATGTGCACTTCGATGTGAATTAACTACTTCAAGAAGATGGCTCTATAACTTGCACTCAAATCCAGAATCTTTCAATAGAATTATAAAAGAAATAAAGAAATTAGTACGGATTTGTTCCTATAGGCGATGTGCATGTTTTGAGCGTCAGCATAACGCCTACTTTTGGCATCTTTGGTAAAGAGCCCTATACTTATGTAACCAAAAAAATCTGATGTGGACACCACATGACTTCCTTGTACGATTATCAAAACAGTAAGATATATAGCAACGATAAAGGGAGTTTTTAAAGAGAGTTTTGATTACAACAAAGAAATATTTGATTACAACAATTAATATGACTAATTTCACAATAAAAATATAATATTTGTTATTGTACGAATTATAAAATTGCACGTATTTAACGTATGACATGAACATTTTATTTTTATTTTTTTGTCCTAATCCATAGCAAGCTTTATTACAAAAACAAAAAAGTATATAATTTTTAAATTTACATATCTCACTTATACAAAGGGCTAATTTAATAATACTTGGTGTGCTAGACGCAGAAATTAATTCTCTAAAACTTTTATTTGAAGCATTTATTTCTAAAATCAAAATAAAATCATTTTATTCAAGAAAAACTCTTAACAACTTCAAGTAATGTACCACTTCCGGTTTTAACCAAAATCTATTATGTTATTTCGATTGACATAAAAGTCTTGTATACCAAATTTGAAAAGTTTTGGATTATATTTTAAAACAATTTTTCATTAAAATCTATTATAGGCTTCATGTAAAGTGCCACTTCTGGAAATTGTGTAATAACCAGAAATGAAGGTGCACAACTAGATGTTATAGCAGTCTTAAATACAAAATTTCAACTTTCTACGGCTTAGCGTTTTTGAGTTATGCGAGATACGGACGTACGTATAGACGTCACGACGAAATTAGTCAAAATGGATTCAGGGATGATCAAAATGTATATTTCCGCTGTAATCTGAAAACCGAAATTTTTCGCGATTACAATACTTCCTTTACTTACGTACAAGGAAGTAAAAAGGAAGTGGCGAGAGGTATGTGCTGGCCACAACAGATTTTTTTATTTCTGCGAATTACTTTCAAAGAAGAAATAATACTGGATATTGGTTTGCATCTGTTTAGGACACTTTTAATGTTCTTTAGAACGGCGATGCTCATTTTTTTTATGTTTGTTGGATTTCGAGTTATGTTGTCAAAATTATAATTTTATATGGGCGCCATATTTAAAAGTTACATCATTAAAGCTTTCCAACGATATAACTTGTTTGTGTTCATTTGTTTCAAACAGCGAAAATACAACAATTATTAAATTTATAGGTTAAAAACAATTCCATGAAACATATGAAATCAGCTGACTGCTGATTTCATATGTTTGTATATTTTTTTATTTTCATTTATATTTTTACCTCCCACTACCCTTGGTAAGGGAGGTATAGGGATCGTGTTAAGTATCGCATATCGAGATTTTGGTAAATGACCACGTTTTAAGATCCATAGAATCAACATTTTCACGACGATGTCTGTGTGTGTGTGTGTGTGTGTGTGTATGTATGTGTGTGTTTGTGTCTGTGTGTTTGTGTGTGTGTGTGTGTGTGTGTGTGTGTGTGTGTCTGTGTGTGTGTGTGTGTGTGTGTGTCTGTGTGTGTGTGTGTGTGTGGTTCCCCTTTACGCTCTTACTCAAATTTTGAAACCTGACTCTTATATGGAAAGAAGCCATTAGATTTTGGTGTAAATCAGATAACCGAACATGGTACTTTGCTGGAAGCTCAAAATAGTTTTTCTTCGAAAAATACCTTTAAATGTTATTTTTTCGAGATTTATGTTATATAAAAATTAAAGATTATTAAATTTTCTATAGGTTTACGTTAATACTTTTTCTATATACTTTATGGATAAATTTATAAAACTATCTATAATTTTAATCCTGGAGCCCACACTTTAACTCCATGGTAACACAGTTTAGATCTCAAATGCATGTAACTGACAGATATATGTCATTGTCAACAAATTAAGCATTTCAAATAATATAGTAACATTTTAAAAAGAAAATAGTAAATAGAACTATAATTATATGGAAAGGAACTTAATACAGTTACCAGCATAAGTAAATAATTAGGAATATAGGTAAGTATATAAATAAATAAAATAACTATATATCATCACGGTATATTACCCATTGCTAACGATGATGACATATTAGTACAGTGAGAGCGTTTACTAGGCGTCACCTCACAGGCACTCATTGCTGGCGTGGAGAGAGTTACACAGGTTCATTTTTATGCCTGGTATTTAAATTTAATTTAATTTTAAGTATTTACAAATTTACATGAATAAAAATTAAATTAAACGGGAGGTATTGTGTTTGCCACATCAGATTTTTAACATAGCATTGAAACATATTTCAAATTTCGTTTGAAATAAGTGATTGCCTACTATGACGTATAAAAATATTAAAATTAATCGAAAAAAAATTTTGAGAACTAAATTAACAAATTAGCAATAAAAATTATTAAATTATCAGCTTTTCAATTGTTTAATTATAACAATGCACATCATCGCCTATTTATAATTTATAAGGAGGATCACGCTAAAATAAATTATTAAAAATAAGACACATGGTTAAAATTTCTTAGAATTTTGTTTTAAATATAGCAGTGGCGTTTCGTGAAAACAAAATAATTTATTATATGCATATTCATATATTTTCATACGTAATATAACAAGTGATATGATTATCATCGATGATATTCTCGAGTGAAACCGAGCTGCAGATTTCACGAGTCCGAAGGACGAGTTGAAATGTGCTGTTTTGGTTTCACGAGCAATATCTTCGATTATTAATCATATCATGCACGAGCTTATATTTAATGAGAGAATATAATGAAATTTTTGCAATCTAACCTAACCTAACTTTTGATATACATATTCATATTGTATTAAAACATGGTACTTACGAGTTTTATTTAATATTTCGGAGTTTGAATTATTGTTATTATTTATTTTTATACTCAAAATTAACTGTCAATGTCATAAATAAAGAAAACAAATCCCTTAGTAATGACGATAAATACGGTGTTTATTTCCTTGTTTTTTATCATCGCTGTGATAAACGCGTAGCTAGGGAGATTCTGAATGTTGATTGGCGGAAAACATGTCACGTGACTAAGGAATTATATTCTCACTAGAAGATACTGTTTAATTTAAAAAAATATATTCAAATTATTAAATATTAAAATTACATACTTCATTCTATGAACTTTATGACATTTTCTAAACTGTATAAATAATTTTAATTTTAACAATAATGGAAGCTGAATTTGAACAGTTATTTAGCTAGCAAAAAACCCGGACCAGATATTGAAGTACGCATGCGTCCACTTGATATTAGGCTCAGGGCTCATGCGCATATATGTATGGCAGCCTTTATCAGTTTAGGCAACTAATAACACATATTTGATTTGTTGATTACAGTAATTTGGAAAATTTAGGGTTATGCTACATGTACAATATATAATATGAATCTATTTTATATCTATATATTTTTAAATATTTGCATTACAAATAATTTAAATTTTTAAGATATAATTAAGTAAATTTCAAGGCAAGCGCCGCTTTCAACGCTTTCATGGACCGCACGCCACTGAAATATAGTCATAGAAGTTTCTTTCAATAATAGTACACTTCGCCATTCTTTCGTTCCACTTCTGAGATGCTCCCAACCAATCTTATTTTGGAGTGCTTTCAAAATAAGTGTGAAGTCGATGATAGTAGAAATATTGTTTTCCGCGTCCTACCTGATTTTCCATTTCTCAATAATTCTAGCATAACCCTCAGTATTATTTATTTATAAAAAAAGTAGCTTTAATATAAAAATATATGTGTACATCCATTTCTGAATTTAAGGTTTAGTATCTCCTTGATAGATTGACGTAACGATGACGTCACGAAATCCCAATGTCCCAATTCACTTGACGTTTGGGACATCACTCTCCCGGGATATTTGCTAAATACCTTTAGCTAATTCAAACCTACAATACGATTACGTTACCCCAAGCAAAACAAATTTCAAACATTTGTGTTTATCTTAATTCAAATTTCATTATTTATTCAGTGGTTGAAAATTACGAAAGAGATATAAAAGACAAAATCAACAACAGAGCATGCAAGCTGAGCCAACCATATGGAGTTAGCAATATTGGGATTGAGATTAAAAAAGAGTTGCCTAGGATATTTTTACTTCTCACTAAGAGAGGTATTGGAATCATGCTAAAAATCGCATATCCAGATTTTAGTGAATAAGCACGTTTTAAGGTCCCTACAATCCGATAATAACACTTTTACGATGATGTGTGTGTGTGTGTGTTTGTGTGTGGGTGTGCGTGTGTGTGTGTGTGTGTGTGGATGTGTGTTGTGTGTGTGTGTGTGTGAGTGAGGTTGTTGGAGGTAAGATTTCTCAAATTCTATAATACTAAAGACCTACGGATTCCTCAATCTAACAGTAATGGGAAGAGTTGAATAGATTCTGGTAACAAATGAACAACCGGAAGTAGTAGTAGTAGTAGTATTTTTACAAAAATCTTCTAAATATTATTTTATGAAAATTTATGTTACTGCGAATATTAAAAAACAAAATTCTCTATCCGACACATTTAAATTTTTTATTATACCTTCTATTGATTTAGGCCCGGTATTTTCACTTCCGAATAAAGTTTCGAATAAGTATTCGTTAAATAAATTTATTCTATATATTTATCCAACGAATAACTCCATTGAGTCTTTTCACACATTTCACAAAAACAAATAGCTATCTGTCGAACAATTTTAACATTCGTGAATTGGTAACCTTGCAGAGTGAATTTATGTCAGTAGAGAAGGATGGAGTTTTACATAACCACGTTAAGCAGACAAGGATGAAATGTGTTAAATTTTTTTGAATCTGTACTTGTCAAAATTTTGTTAGACATCCTTAATGTCATCTATATCCTTCTGCATTTTTAGCCCCGGGAGAGTGTAGTTTAACAAGTAATATATTGCAGTAATCATACGCGGTAAACGAAATCATATGCATATTGTAGAATTGTCCTTATAATTTTTGTATATTCCTTTCAGTTCGAGGTAAATGAATATTGTATAAAAGTATTCAAAATCCGAAAATATTTTACCAGCATCAAATGCCAGGATCTATATAATGATTTACCCAAGGAGGGATTTACCTATGTATGCACTGTTTGAGATCAAATACGA
This sequence comes from Harpalus rufipes, assembly GCA_951394225.1. Classification (NCBI taxonomy): domain Eukaryota; kingdom Metazoa; phylum Arthropoda; class Insecta; order Coleoptera; family Carabidae; genus Harpalus; species Harpalus rufipes. The sequence goes on from OX596275.1 coordinate 9,438,586, forward strand.
ACCGTAATTTGTAATAATAAAATAAGAACAGTTTGTTTTCATAATCGGAATCTGTCAAAAAATTCCTTGGTGTGTGTGGTTAGGTCGCTATCTAATCGTGCGTTTTCGATTTCTCGCATTATTTATTCATTCATAGTTCAAACAATCATCAGAATCATTAAAAATATTTAATATATCCACTTTGTTAATAATCTGCACTATGTAGAAATGTACTGTACTTAGAATAAACCCTTTATTCGCTACCCAACTAGCGAATAACTTATTCCGGGAATAACAGATGTTATTCTTTCGAATAAATTTATTTGCAAGTGAAAAGACAACAAAAATATTTATCCGAAGGTTAAATTTATCTTTAGCTTTATTCGGAAGTGAAAATCCCGGCCCTTAAAGATATAGATATAATAATCTATAAAATAATCTGTTGTAGTAAATCTCACAGCCTGCTCACAGCCCAAACATCTCCATGGTAACTACTTGAGAAATTAAAATGTCTGTAATTGACAGATAAATGTCACTAATATCAGTGTCAAAAACTCAGATAATACTGAAAGATTTACTGGGTACGATATTTAATATTTCTTATTGTATTATTAAATTATATATTTAAAATGATAAGTATATTACATGAACCCTTCAGAAATACCGCCAATCCCGTTAATGAATTGGAAAAACCTCGAACATTTAGAAGAAATGGAGAATACTTGCTCATAGAATGAATTTAAAATTATAGAAAATACGTAAATATAAAGATTAGGCGTAATTAGATTTTTTGTGTTTACAAGAAATGTTAAATACAATACTTATATATATATACCTCAATGGAAAGGGCAAGAGGTATTGTGATGGCCACAACAGATTTTTTTTCCATGGTTGATTCTGGTTTGTGGGTTCATAAATACTTTCATATTCTACCTCGTAATTTTTTTTTAAGTCCAAAAAATAGCTTAAAGAATATTTACTGTATACGTTACACGACTCTCTTGGCGAAAACAAAAAAAATAAATGTCGTCACGTTACAATTTTTGAAAAAAATGGTGTCCGTCACTATTTAATGCAGTCACAGTTTCTAGACAAATTTTTACACGTTTTGCCTTTTGGAAATTTGATGAAGTGGCACAAAAGGACTGACTTTTTACCTTCCGTCACTTCTAGGTAAGGACGGTATTGTCTTTGGTCAAAAAATTCGGTGGTGAGTTTTTAATGAATAAGCACGTTTTAGGGTTCATTCAATACGATTTTACTATTTTACGATGATGTCTGTATGTGTGTGTGTGTGTATGTGTGTGTGTGTGTGTGTGTGTGTGTGTGTGCGTGTGTGTATTTTTACGTATTCCTCTTCCTTACATCCATATGCAGACGTGATTAGATTTTAGTTATAATTGGTCAACCGAAAGTACCCTCATTTGAATATTTTAACAGTTTTTCTTGAAAAAACGCCGTTAAATATTCTTTTTGATATTTAATGTTATTATAAATATTAAAGAATATTCTTATCTATACGAATTGACTGCATTTTATACTTCATATTCAATAGATATGGAGTTAAAGAATTATAAAGATATACAATTTCATAAATCAGCCAGCTATGCTAACCATGGAAACTGCTAACATTTTCAGATAATTCAAATTGACAGATGTCAGTATCAATGAAAAGAAAATTAATGTGACAGAGATCAGGATGGTGAGATAGATGTTGGGGAAGACACGGAAAGATAAGGTAAGGAATGAAAGGTAAGGGAAATGGCTCGAGTGATAAAGTTTCTAGAAAGATATGAGAGACGATTACATTGGTTTGAACATGTCATGAGGAAAGATGAAGAATATATTGGAAGAAGAATGAATAGCTTAGTATTAGAAGGAAGAAGAAACTGAGGAAGACCAAATATAAGATTGAAGGACTGCATTGCGGAAGACTTGAGAGGAAAGGAACTGAACGAGGGTGACAGAAATGAGTGGAAGAATGGGAAAAGCTATAGAAGAAGAAGAAGATGTCAGTGTCAAGTGCAATTTGCATAGTTTGTTTAGGAAATAATTTTACTGGAAATATAGGATCTTTTGCAAGAAAATTTATGTATGGAGTTTGTACATAATACGCAGGATTGACGGAAGGTAATGTGCTAGCCACATCTGATTTTTACCTTCCGTCACCTTTAGGTATGGAATGTATTGTCTTTGGTCAAAAAATTCAATGATGAGTTTTTAGTGAATAAGCATGTTTTAGGGTCCCTATAATACGATTTTGCCATTTTTATGATGTTGTCTGTATGTATGTATGTATGTATATATGTATGTATGTATGTATGTATGTATGTACAGTGGTGGCCAAACAAATAAGACACTTGTAGAAAATCAAAAACTTTTTTTTTACTACACTTTTATTTAAACCTAGAAATAAAACAAAAACAATATTGAATTATAGTTCTTGTGTAGAACTAAATTAGCGAAACATATTTGTATATAACTAACACTAATTTAAAATATTGTAACTTTTTGAATTTTAACAATAAATATAGTGGACACCGAAATAAGATAAGTAGATTGTTTAAATTATGAAATTATAATTATTAGTTTTATATCTAATATTTAGTTGGAAAACCGTTGTTTTTTATCACAGCTTCGCATCTTTTACTCATAGTCTCAATGAAAATACGACATCTGTCAACTGATATACTTTTCCAAGTTTCGTGTATGATTGCCCATAATTCATTTAAATTTGAAGGGTTCTTGTCTGCTATTTTGACTTTCACGTCATTCCATAAATTTTCTATCGGATTTAAATCCGGACTTTGTGCTGGCCAATCTAGAACAGTAATTTGGCGGTCCTGGAGCCATTGTTTCACCAATCGGGAAGAGTGTTTTGGGTCATTGTCGTGCATAAATATCCAAGTTATGGGTAAATTGTCATCAGCGTATGGTTCCATATGGTTTTCAAGAATACTTTTATAATAGTTCTTATCCATTTTTCCATTTATTTTGGTCAACGGACCCATACCGTGCCAAGACATTGCGCCCCACACAAGAATGTTACCTCCGCCGTGTTTAACAGTTTTTTTTGTATACCGTGGATCTAATGATTTATTCTTCGGCCGGCGTACATAGGTTTTACCATCAGAACAAAAGAGATTAAACTTGGATTCGTCACTCCATAACACATTTTTCCAAAATTGAAGAGGTTTGTGAAGGTGAAGTTTCGCAAATGACAAACGTTTTTTTCGGTTTTTTGAAGAAACTAGTGGTTTCTTTACAGCGATACATCCACGCAGTGAAAAATCAGTTAAACGCCGACGTACAGTTCTTGCTGATATATTGACATCATATTCCGAACTCATTTTATGTTTGATTTGCCGAGATGTTAAAAATGGATCAGACTTACTTATTCGAGCAATAATTCTGTCTTCTTTCCTAGATGTTTTTCTTGGTGGGTTCTTCCTTGTTTTGGGTTCTATGGATTTATACCGTTCAAAATGTCGAATAGCATTGCGAACCATACATCGTGAGCAATTTAAAGTTCTTGCAATATGAGAAATAGAGAAGTTCTGGTTTTTCAATTGTATTATTAAACGCCTTGATTCGCGAGTACAGTGTTTACCCTTGCCCATGTTTTATTTTGCTGTAAAATATTTAAATTAATTTCTAATATTAATAAAATTAATTTAAATGTCACCTGTAAAGTGTATTAGGAAAATTTAAGGAAACTGTAAAGTGTCTTATTTCTGTGACCAGATGTAAATATCTCGCAAATATATTTTCGTACCGACTATCAACAAAATCACATTCAAACTGAAACATTATACTGTTTAACACAATTAATATAAAAGTTTGAACATGCACAGCGATGATGGTTTTATGTACGTATGTAGCCAGTATTTCAAACTGGTCTGGCAAAAAATATAAGTACGGAGAGTGTCTTATTTCTTTGGCCACCACTGTATGTGTATGTGTGTGTTTGTGTGTGTGTGTGTTTGTGTGTGTGTGTGTGTGTGTGTGTGTGTGTGTGTGTGTGTGTGTGACGAAAGTTTCGGATCGCACAACTTCAATATCATGATCCCAAAAAATATGTTTTCTACTCCTATGCGTGAAGTGAGTACTTCACGTATCAATTTTTATGTGTGAAGCTTGATTTTATGTACACTGTGCGTGAAGTGTCACTTCACGCATAGTGTGCGTGAAGTAAATATACACTGTGCGTGAAATGTCACTTCACGCATAGTATGCGTGAAATAATAGTTCAGTTTTAACACATACAATGAATATCTTTATATACACGTAAATCATGTGTTGGTAAATGGTCAGTAGAAATAACAAGTTCATGAGAAATGCGTTATTAATTTATAAAAAAAAAATATATATTTTATTGCAAGGTCGTAGAAAAAGTATAGTATGTAACACGTGTGTGAAGCCTATTTTACATTCGGGTGGTTAGACAACACTCGCCTTCGGCTCGTGTCGCAATCTCCACCCTCATGTAAAAATTTCAGCTTCACACACTTGCCACATAATATACTATTTTTTCGTATTCCTCAAGTTTACATCCAGAAGAACAACTGATTAGATTTTGGTTATAATTGGTGAACCGGAAGTTGCCACATTTGAAGATTTAGCAGTTAAATTTGATTTATTGACATTTAACGTTATTTTAACTTAGAGAATATTTTATTCTCTATACGATTTGATTACATTTTATACTTCATATTCAATAGATATAGAGTTAAATAATTTATAGAAATTAAATTTTATAAATCACCCGCTATGGAAACTACAAATATATTCATATAATTCAAATTGGCAGATGTCAGTAGAAATAAAAAGTAAATTAATGTGAAAGAGACGAAGATGTTGAAGTAGATGTTGGGGAAGACACGGAAAGATAAGTACGGAAATAATTTTAGTGTTACAAGTTTCTAGAAAGATACAAGCAAGATGATTACATTGGTTTGAAAATGTCATGAGGAGAAATGAGAATATATTGGATGAACAATAAATAGCTTAGTAATAGAAGGTTGAAGAAACAGAAGAAGACCAAAGATAAGATGGAAGGATTGTATTGCGGAAGACTTGAGAGGAAAGGAACTGAATGAGGATGACAGAAATGAGTGGAAGAATGGGAAAAGCTATAGAAGAAGAAGAAGATGTCAGTGTCAAGTGCAATTTGCATAGTTTGTTTAGGAAATAATTTTACTGGAAATATAGGATCTTTTGCAAGAAAATTTATGTATGGAGTTTGTACATAATACGCAGGATTGACGGAAGGTAATGTGCTAGCCACATCAGATTTTTACCTTCCGTCACCTTTAGGTATGGAATGTATTGTCTTTGGTCAAAAAATTCAATGATGAGTTTTTAGTGAATAAGCATGTTTTAGGGTCCCTATAATACGATTTTGCCATTTTTATGATGTTGTCTGTATGTATGTATGTATGTATGTATGTATGTATGTATGTATGTATGTATGTATGTATGTGTATGTGTGTGTTTGTGTGTGTGTGTGTTTGTGTGTGTGTGTGTGTGTGTGTGTGTGTGTGTGTGTGTGTGTGTGTGTGTGTGTGTGTGTGTGTGTGTGTGTGTGTGTGACGAAAGTGGAAGAATGGGAAAAGCTAAAGAAGAAGAAGGTGTCAGTGTCAAGTGCACTTTGCATAGTTTGCTTATGAAATAATTTTACTGGAAATACAGGATCTTTTGCAAGAAAATTTATGTATGGAATTTGTACATAATACACAGGATTGACGGAAGGTATTGTGCTGGCCACATCAGATTTTTTTATATATTACTCTTGTTTGTTGTTGGCTGTCCTGTCAGTTACAAAGCCGAAGTTATCTAGGCTACGTAAGAATCCGAAAGAGAGTTTTCTATTGGACCCGGTATCGCGATTTGCAGCGGATGTCACATGCATGGTGTATTTCCGCTTCCGGACCGAGTTTGCATATCTGCACAACCCAGAACTTCTAGTTGCAGTTGCAGTAGTAGTTATAATGCAGCGCAACTTACCTGCGCCCTCTATTTATGAACAGAGTTTTGTAACTATGTTTATCTACTCCAATATGTACCAGACTTCTACAATACTTTGAAAATAACAGATTTCAAATGGGAAATGTTTTGCTATTATAACATTACCTTACGCAAACTTAGAAAATTAGTTTATGAATAAATAATATTTCTGTTGGATATATCAACTTGTTTCAAACAAATTTCAATGGGGTCTCGTGGCCGTGTACCTGAGTGTCTAGTCGCGAATCTGGGGACCCGGGTTCGATCCCTACCGACGCCAAAAATTACTTTGGATTTTAATGGCACTAAATTGACCCCTGTGCTACATACTCCCTGCCAGCACGGTACAAATATTTCATCATTACCGATACCGATATCTGTGTACAAAGTAGATTGTGCCAATCTACTGTGCCACCCAGCAATGGGTAATATGCCGTGATGATATATATTTTTTTTATTTCAAACAAATTTCAATGGGGTCTCGTGGCCGTGTACCTGAGTGTCTGGTCGCGAATCTGGGGACCCGGGTTCGATCCCTACCGACGCCAAAAATTACTTTGGATTTTAATGGCACTAAATTAACCCCTGTGGTACATACTCCCTGCCAGCACGGTACAAATATTTCATCATTACCGATACCGATATCTGTGTACAAAGTAGATTGTGCCAATCTACTGTGCCACCCAGCAATGGGTAATATGCCGTGATGATATATTTTTTTTTTATTTCAAACAAATTTTGGCATCTTATTTTAAATCTAAGACGGCGTTTATTAATCGTTATTTCAATTCACTTTGCTAACTTAATTTATGTATCATTTTCTATATGTACAAACATAAATTTTCTTGCAAAAGTTTCTATATTTCCAGTAAAATTATTTCATAAGCAAACAATGCAAATTGTACTTATCCTATCTTTCCGTGTCTTCGCCAACATCTATCTGAACAACCTCATCTCTGCCACATTAATTTTCTTTTCATTGACACTGACATCTGTCAGTTAGAAATGTCTTAATATAGTAGCTGTTTCCATGGTTGTAACATAGCTGGCTGATTTTTATAATTTAATTTCTTTATAATTCTTGAACTCTGTATCCCTTGAATATGAAATATAAAATGCAATCAATTCGTATAGATAAGAATATTCTTTAGAAAAATTTTAAAAACCTCATATGAGGATACTTCCGGTTGAGCAATTATAATCAAAATCTAATCAAGTCTGCATAAGGATGTAAGGAAGAGGAATAAGTAAACATTGTAATTTTTGGAAATGTAGAATTGGAGATATTGCGGCTGAAATTATAGTCACACACACGCACACACATACTGACATCATCGTAAAAATAGTAAAATCGTATTGTAGGGACCCTAAAACGTGCGTATTCATTGAAAACTCACCACCTAATTTTTTTGATCAAAGACAATATCTTCCTTACCTAGAGGTGACGGAAGGTAAAAATGGTATAAAGTACAATTAAGTATGCACCGGCTCACAGTTCACTACTTGTTCATGATTTCCTAATCAAAAAGAAAAACTATGACTTTTTCCTCTTCCTAAAGATGAAGAGGATATGGAAAGGACAACGAATTGCTACTATAGATGAGATAAAAACTTGACATAAACCATGGAATAATAATTTAAACGTCACTGGATAAACATTATTACAGAGGGCAGGGTAGTAGATAATTAGATATCTGTAACTCTACGACATACGGCATTATAATTTGTAGTATGTTAGAAAGTACTGTGACCATTTACGTCACACAATATAAATTACAAAGACATGCGTTAAATAATCTGTCTCTTTCTAACATGGAATGTTGCTAAGCTACAGCTGTTTAAGGTAGTTGTCACTCGAGTGTACCTATTCAAAAACTTGTTCTATGTTCAAAATAAAAATTAAGCTAATGCAGTTTATATTTGCAATAACTTATATTTTCTAACATTATATTATATACACAGATTGCATCAAAATAGTTAAAAGCTAATATAAAACACTATAACAGATGAATTTTCTTTATTTTTCCGTAGAAAAGTTTTTTTTTTTAACTGTACCACTCGCACTAACCCATAAACAAGTGTCGTATTTCAATGTTGGAGAATAACTGTGGCATCGTCGCACCTAGACATTTATTGGTACATTCGGGTATAAAAGTAATAAGATATTTTAAGATATAATACTAATTCTAAACTACAAATGGAAACTGCAAAACAAATTAATATATTTCTTTCTTAAAATTACAAAAGTAGTATTATACTGTTTAAAGTTTTCATTCTTTTCACGTAAAATACCAATTTAAAAAATATTTCTTTCGAATGTACGTCTGAAATTCCTTTAACCAAAGATCACCTCTTATTCGCTAATACCAAGCGGGTGTTAACTTAACTGATACTCCATCTGAAACGCTTGTACATGGTTGTCAAGTATAATTCTACCTATTTATCGTATCTTCAGATTATAATTTTCTAGAGGCAATAAAATTAAATCTGGGTGGTAAATAATTTTTACATAAAATCCGTTAATTAGTTTACTATAACATACTAGTTTTTCGATTAAATGTCATTATGAATATAAAAGTTATAATTTAAAATGTTGTGTTTATTTTGCTATTTCCTATTCTTCACGTGTTAAAAAGGCCAAATTTAATTGCAAATATCTCAGGTACCACGTGGTCAATTGTTTTAAAACTTGGAGAGCAGGTAGATTACACTTCAGTTGAGATGTACTTAAAATTTCAATTAATTCTGATATAATGGTTTCATGATATAAGTACCTTAAAGTGTTGTGTATACTTTCTTCGAACAAGTGACCTTGAATAGTTATCTTACGTGAATAATTGTATACCTTCTTTACCAATTGTAAAGGGAAGTAAAAATGTAGTTAACAGGAGGTGATGTGCAGAACACATCAGATATATACCTATATTATATCCTACACTCAGGCTGGTTTATGCAACTTAGGAGTAAGGAATAAAACATAAAATATATCGCACCATTTACGCAGTTTTGAGATAAAACATAAACATAAGATACATAAACATAATACATAAGAAATGACCAAATTTTATTTGTTATGTCTTATCCTTATATGTTATGTCAAAACGTCACTAGTTCCCGATTGAAATAGGTTGGTGTGACATTGTTTTTAACTTATATTTTTAATTTTTACTTTTATAATGTTGTAGTCAGAGAATGTATGCCTCGCTAGATAAATTGAAATGCACAGGAGTGCAATATATTGTTTTAAAGAGTGGAATTCGTAATTATATATTACTCATTAAATAAATATATATTTTGTATAATTGGTTGAAACTTATGTATTCTACTAATTTTATCGATATGTATTATGTATCATCACTATGTTTTATTTTATCCTCATGAAAAGTTGCATAAATTAGTCTTTAATACTTACTTAAAATCAGGGCATCGAACCCGAACCTGAACCGAACGAAAATTGAAACCAAACCGTAACATTTTAGCGAACCCAAACCCAGAACCGAACCTCAAATATATTTTTCAATTGAACCGAACCGAGTGTTAAAATTCGGGTTCAGGGTTTAGCTCCGGTTAAGATTCATTTTGAGTTCGAAACGCACGTAATACAGCTTATAATCGACGGCTGTGTTGTCTGTTTGTGAAAATTGTGTTCGTGTTCTTGTCTTGCGTAAATTCCGGCTAGCATTTTAAATTATTGCTCTATAAATATTGTTATCTCATAAACATTAATTCAGTTTTCATTAGGTCTAACCGAACCTGTACCCAATATCTGAACCCGGAACAAAACCGGAAATTTTATTAATGTTTGAATCAGAACCGCATCCGAACCCATCTCTCAAAAAATAAATTAACCGGAACCTAAACCGAACCCAGTTTTTGGCAGGTTCGATGCCCTGCTTAAAATTAAACTTACCTTATTTTGATGACGTGAATTATGGAAGAAATGAAGATCTGCTTTTCACAAACTAATAAATTATGAATCTGTAAAAAAACAAAATAAATCAAAACGAAATAAGAACAAAAACATCTTGAAACATCAAAATATAACATAATAAAAAGATGGTAACAACAGATCACTTCCACAGAAGAAATTATAAAATAAAATTGAACATAAATAAAAATGTATGGTTGGGAAAAGAGAATAAATCTGCAACAATTGAAGTAATTTTATAATTTCAATAATTTAATATTGTGTGATTGCTTACAGTGTAATGTGCACGTCATTCATTGTTCTACTTAAATAATTACATATCCGTATATAAGTAAGTGTTAGTCAACTATAATAGTTCTAGAATTTATCTATGAATATCGTAGAATATATACATCGTCCATAGTTATTTGGCAGTTTTAGACCCTTCAGAGAGCGGGGTTCGTTCATGTTGGTTCTATTTATTTACATATACATATCAGCTGAACATGTCGACCACGACAGTACATCTTTCACCTCTACTTATGTTAATACACCCAAAGATAGTGAAAAAGAAATATTGACAAGAGAAGATGGTGTGCTTTCGATATGTTCAGCTTCAATTTGTTACAATAAATTATCAACACTTTCGAAATACGAAGAAACAAGTGATGTTACAGAAAGTCTATCGCATTTAGAAATAGATAACAAATACATAGATTTGTAAATGATTTTATACATAACAGATAACATTAAAATTGTTTTAATATTTATGAATTTAAAAACCTTTTCAATACATATTACAAATGGAAATATGGTTTTTAAATTTATAAATTTATATTACAAAATGTGTAAAAACAATTGGGTATTTACTCATAAATTTATTTTTAAATTAAATAACCAGGACCATTCAAATTTAACCATGCTACCATGCATTCATTTATAAAAAAATTATCAACATATGACTAAAATACAATTATTGTTTTCAATATAATCTTCTTGTAAGTATATGAAAATATTTGTATTACTTGTTGGTAAAAGTAAAGGTAAAGATTGGGGGTCTGACCATAAATGAATGAATGACTAATGCCTACTATAAACCGTTTTTAAATTAAGAGGAGTTAATTTTTTAACTCAAAGGATCGTAATAAAACGATGAAACGTCTCTCCATTATGTATACTTAATGTTGGATTATTTGTAAGAGAACAATTTTCAAGACTGAAATTTTAATATTGGATCTAAGATTTAAATTTACTCCTTCTAGTTTAACGACATGGCTGCGTTCGGTTTTACGCTTTGAGTGGTCTGAGCGCTTGATACCATTCGGTAATTACATCTGAGCGATCTTTTTGGTCAGCTCAACATTCGGTTATTAGCTCACGGAGCGCACAGAGCCCGATCCGTTCGCTCGTTCTCCCATGGAGCATTTTGAGCAGTTGTCTGGCGCATGCGTATTTAAGCGCAAATTTAAAATGTTTGTCGCCGGCGATGCAAACAGGGTCTATTCTACGAATGAATGTTATCGTTTTCGTATATCAATCAAAAATGTTTCAAATGTATAAATTAGTCATTTTAGGAAACATTTTTGTACAAAATTTGCAGCTTTAAGTTGCCACAATTATTTCCACATTCTTAATCAGTATCATCAAAAAAACGTTCAAACTCGCGCACAGTACACATGTTAACAATTCTTTATTATTTTCCGTTTTTATTCGTGCGGAAATTAATAAGTGTTAAAATAGCAGCTAAACGCTCTATTCGTTCGGTTATTCAAGCTACAGATCGGAAATCGTAGATGAATCTGTCACGTGATCAGATTGCTCAGAGTTCTCGACAGATTTAAATACCGAACGCACCCATGGTGTAGTTATTGCTAAAAGTGTATCTCATACATAACAAAAAATTTTTACATTTTCATTTAAAAGAAATACAAAATAAATTATTGGATCCAATTTGTTATAGTTGTCATTTTATATAAAGTGCATGGTTACTTGTCAACTCTCTTAATGGATCGCTTATTTTGAATATCTATATTTTTATCAATAACATATCTTCGTCTGAAAGTAATGATGTGACATTATGTTTGTACAATTTTAAAATAAAACAAAATAAACTTGGTCACACAACTCATTAAAAAACTTTCAGATAAATGCAAGTTGACTATATTGAAAACAGTAGATTTAATTGTCTAGAATTTTATATTATTTTATACAGAAAAAAATCATGGTTGAATTTGAAAATCCCTTTAATAAATGTACATGTTTGTGCATAAACTAAATGTATTCATAAAATTCTTACACTTTTCAAACATTCTCATTTATACAATTGTAAACCTAACAACAAACAGAAGTTTAAAAGCAATGTTAATTGTACAATATATTACAATACTGAATAATTTCTACAAATTTTACAATACGGCCGAATATAAAAATGTCTGAACTATGAAATAGAGGAAAAAGTGAACACATTTGTATAATTCAGTCCGGCGCAATTAATTATTAACTCGTTTCTTTAATCCTGCAGAACATTGGATTAAAATGTTTTAATATAAATAAAACCATTTTACGTGAAATAATATTTATTTCAAATCCACATAAATATGAGCTGTATGAAATAAAACAGAGGAATTTATGCATGAAATTTATTTCCCATAAGGACGTATTTGCATTAAATCAAATCGGAAGAATATTTATTATTATATTATAATAAAAATGGACATGAATATAAAATGTATCAGAAAATGGTATATGTAGTACGTTCCAAAATACGTATAATAAATAACAATTTTCATGCATTGTTTATTTAAGGGTTTTATTAATGTATACAAAATCGTTTATTAATTATCCTTATTAATGCATGGCTTTCTATTAATGAATGATTTTAGTATAAGTACGTTACTAATCTTTTTTTTGTCATGGAATAAAATTAGATTTTCTCCAATTTGATAAGGAACGATCAACGAAAAATATAACTAACGTAATCTCTATAATCATTAAAACTTCGATGATTAAATGCCCTTATTAACACATTTAGTTAAATAATTATTTATATTACGTATAGAAAATCAGTCATTATTGATCCCTGCATGATTTTTATTAATAAACGATATTATTGGGTAACCATGGATACCACATACCATTGCTGAACAATTGTTAAACTAACCTAAATTATTTTTGTCATGAAATACAATTAGATTTTCCAATTCAGTAAGATACGGTTAACAAAAAAATATTGTAACTAACACGTGTGTTAATTGGCGATTAATGATCACAACAATTATCGCACTCACTACGCTCATGCGTTAAAATGTCTCAATCATTAATCGGCCTCATTAACACACTTAATAGTTAAATAACTATTATAGCATATATTTTTCGTTTAATATGTAACAACTATCGACATCACTGAAGTATCAGATTCCATTCATTATTATTTAATTTTGTGTTTCACAATTTATAATTTGCAAACTAATTACAAAATCATTCGTTTTTGGGCAAATTATTTACATACCAAGTGCGGGAGCGCTTGGTTCCCGGATGAGTATTTGGCAATGCGAGAATGCGAGCGCTGCTATAAAACGATTCCGGTAACTAAAAATTAGTAATTTTTGTACATCAATCACTGACTGTACAATACTCAGTGTAAAATTCGTAAAATGAACAACAAAAATGATAATTCAAGGATAATATCGCTTCGAAACTCGTCTTAGATTAGAAGCAACGGGTGTCACAATTAATAAAGTAAGAAAATAATATTTTAACATCGCGCCATCGAAGAGTTCGCATGGAATTAATGTGAATTGAGTTTTCGTTCGCTTTACTTAATTAACGCAGATACCGGTAGATGGCAAGGCGTAGGCGGCCGTCTTTTTTCTCCATTTCATTCCTTTTTTGTTTGTACATTCAGAGATTTGAAAGTTTCTTGATAAATTTTTCAGCATTAATTAAAGTTGGCAGAATACGAATCTTAAAATTAATATCTTCATAAAAATGCATGGCTCGTTTTCGGCTAAGTAATTAAATTATTATTCTGGTAAGTATGAATTTTGTTAGGGGAAAGTAAAATCCTATTATTTCAGTCCTTTTACCATTATTTTACATTTGTTAATTTTTTCAAATGATACGATAAAGTTTTGCGGGACAGAAAATATTTAACAAATACTGTTTTCCCATATTAAAGTAAAAGTACCAGTAGTTGACATAGCACTATTACTAGTAGTTCACACTTTCAGTTTTAATTACATTAAATAAACAAATTTGACTGTTTTTAATACGAGCCCAACCCCAAATGTATTTGTACCCTCTGATAAAATATATTAACAGCAATAAGAAATAAATTTTTAGCTTACAATAGTTAAGACTATATTTGGGTAATTTTTATTTTATGTATTAATAAAGTGTACTGGATATAAATACATATAATGTTATTACCTAAATTTATCATTTTAACAATAATATACGGGCATATGACAACAGAAACGTGCTAATTTTTGTAGTTCCAACAGTAAATAATACAATATTTATGTTAGTATATTTATAAAACTGAAGGTAAAGGAAACTGACAATATATTCAATTAATTACTATATTAAATTTTATTTTTTTAGTACAATTATTTGCAAAGTGATATTTATTTATTAAAGTACCACCTACAATTATATTAAAAACAAGAATAAGTAAACTTCTGGATGCTATGGTTATTACTCCAATTCAACAAATTTTGATATGGTATATTAATAGAGTGTATAGAACTTGAATACTTTGCTTATAATAAAATTTCTTGGGTTTAATAATAATTTATTTGCAAATATACCATTACTGTTGGAACGAAAATTTTTGTAACTTATCTTTTGTCATATATTTGCCCGTAGATTATTATTTAAATGAGAAATTTAGTTAATAACATTGCATTTAAATCCAGTATACTTTATTAATACATAAAATTAAAAAATCCCCAAATATAGTCTTAACTATTGTAACCTAAAAATTTATTTTTTATTGCTATTAATATATTTATTACACAGGGTATGCATACATTTGGAGTTGGGCTCGTATTGCTTTTGCTCTTAATATATTACGTAGTATAACCATCTGTGTGAAAAATTGTAACGTTGATTAATGCCAAAACCATCACATTGGGGCGGGAGGTATTATGTTGGTCACATCAGATTTTTATAAATTATTTGTCTTCCTATTGTATCTTGTTTATTAACTAATAATTATTCACAAATTAAAGAAAATTATTAGTTTTTGTAATTATTTCTGCATTTGATTTATTTGTTTTCTTCCATGGCACTCTTCGTATAGGCATATTTAAATAAAAATGATACATTTTTAATTTTGCATTTTTCTCAAATATTTCGTAATATTAGGGTATTACATATGGATATCGTTGAATTCAGAAAAAAATGCTGAATCGAATAAGCAAATAAAAAAATAGGTTGCCATTTAAAATAAGAAAGTTGCACCCCGTATTTTGAGAACCACTGGTCTAAAAAATTCAATTACCACGAATAAAATTACATGACAGTTACATTAACTGTCAAAAACCAAAATAAAATTGTGAATTTGTTGATCATGATTCCTTGATTCAGAAATCAAGTTGGTGAATTAGACCATACGTTGATCTACAGATTAGCTTGATTCCTTAATCAACTGATTATTAATCAAAGATTGATGGTGAATTTGGCAGGTGCTAATGGTGCTTTTACCTTATGCCTACCTCACGAAATGTAGTGTTCATCTTATATGTTAGCATGTGTTTGTCATCACTGATTTGATATCAAACTCTTTCCAATTACTAAAATCCTAACTTGCAAAAATTTAATCCGAGCTCCTAAACATACACAATTTCCATGTCTAGTACGGGGCTACGGGGGTGACTGATCTTGTTATGACTGGTCAGCTTGTGTAACACCTCCGCGAGCGGTTTACCCGTGGGTTACACCACGTATATTGGCTCACGTCTGAGGTTGACGGTCGCAACACCCTCGCCCTCGACGCTAGCGAGCAATTCACAAACCTGCATTCGCTCAAGAATGAATTCTCCGGCTTCGCTCTTCGCTATGATTTGCAGCAAAAACTAGATTGGAACATGACTTTTTTTAATCAAAATGGGAAGTGGAGAACAAAAAGATTATTTAACATAAGGTGTGAGGTTTATTTAGAAAGAAATAACTTGTATAATTAATTTCTTGATGATGTAATGAGATTTTGTTCTAATACTGATAGAAGATAATTTAGGAAATAATTATGAGCACAAAATTAGGAAAAATATTTTTTTTAAATTCTTCCTGAAAAATTTGTCCACTCATTTTCAAATTAAAAAATCTGATGTAGCCAGCACATTACCTTTCGTCAGTTCTATGTATTTTGTAGAAATTTTATACACACAATTTTTAGCAAACGATTCTATATTTCCAGTAAAATTATAAGATAAACACACTATCAGGCCTATTCTGTAACTCAGTGGTTAATTTTTAACAACTGGTTAAATTTTTTATCCATTTGCTATTGATTTCACAACTAAAAATCTTTTTTTTTGTTATACAAACAACGTAGTTGATTGGTTAAAGTTTTTAACCAGTTGTTAAAAATTAACCAGTGAGTTACAGAATAGGCCCGTATGTCAAACTTGACACTGACATCTTGCAATCAAAATATAGTAGCTGTTTCTATGGTTATAGCATAGCTGGTTGCTTTATGAAATTTTATTTCTTTATCATTTTTTAACTCTATATTTATTGAACATGAAGTGTAAAATCCAATCAAATTGTATAGAAAATAAAATAATCTTTAATATTTATAATAACATTAAATGGGGAAAAAATACATTTAATAGCGGTTTTTCAAGAGAAACTGTTAAAATCTTCAAATGAGGATACTTCCGGTTGACCAATTATAACCAAAATCAAATCAAGTCTGCATATGCTTGTAAGGAAGAGGAATACGCAAGAATTGTAATTTTTGGAATTCTAGTATTGGAGTTACCGCGGCCGAAATTATCGTCACACACACGCACACACGTCCCTAAAACGTGCTTATACATTAAAAACTGAACAACGATTTTTTTGACGAAAGACAATACCTTCCTTACTTAAAGGTGATGGAAGGTAAAAACGAAGTAAAATGATACGAAAAATATTACCAACACATAGTTCTGTCATACTTCACCCTACGTCATTAATAGAGGCAGTTTCAAATCTCCAAAATTAATTAGCACGGGATATTTCATTTTTTCGTATGTACATACTACAGTTCATGTCATGTAAAAAATCACTTGTCATTTGTCAGTTATCAAATAAAATCGACAGAATTAAGTGATATTGAAACGATATTTTTGATTTCAACGTTGTAATTTTAATATTCACGTATGGTACAGTTTTACAATTAAAAATATTTTGTATTGATAGTTTGAGTACACGAATTAAAATTATTTATTTAATGCATGTGAAAACGGTCGGTGCTGCTGTCAGTCAACAATAATTTTAACCTCCCGCTACCCTTAGTAAGGGAGGTATAGGGATCGTGCTAAAAATCGCATATCGAGATTTTGGTAAATGACCACGTTTTAAGGTCCCTACAATCCAATTTTAACATTTTCACGATGATGTCTGTGTGTATGTGTGTGTGTGTGTTTGTGTGTGTGTGTGTGTGTGTTTGTGTGTGTGTGTGTGTGTGTGTATGTGTATACGCTCTAATACTATCGTTCAGAAAATTTTGAAACCTTGTATTTCTTCCTTACTTTTATATGGAAAGATGCCATTAGAATTTTGGAGTAAATCAAATAACCAGAAATGGCACTTTACTGGAAGCTCAAAATAGTTTTTCTTCGAAAAATACCTTTAAATGTTATTTTTTCGGGATTTGTTATTATAAAAATCTGTTGTGGCCAGCACAATACCTCTCGCCATTTTCATTTTATGTTGTATAGGGCGCGAGGTTATGTGACTTTGTTGGCCTTGGCAAGCAGATGTGGGGGCCCGTGTCAGAATGAGAGCTAGCAATATACATAGGTGTCAAATATCATAAGTTTTCATTCGAAACATTATGATTTTCTGAATCCATGTGGATTATTTTCCTCGACAAGTATATTCCATACTGGATGACAAATAAACATCAGAATATTTTGAAATTTTGAATGAAAAATTATGACATATGACAATTGTGACATCTATGTGAATAACTACTAGCCGTCATTTTGACACGGATCCTCATATCTGCTTGCCAAGGCCAAAAAAGTCACATGACTGCTCGCGCCCTATATGTACACACAAATAATTGAAATTATTTCTCTTCTTTCGTTCTATGAGAAATTTTATCCTACTATCCTAATATGTTCAAAATTCTTCAAATTCATTGACGGTATTAGCGGTATTTCTTAAGGATATATGTAATGTTAACATAGCTGTAATTTAAATACATAATTAATTAATAATACAATAATATATATTAAATGTACTGATACCTCCCAGAAAAATCTGACACTGACATTTTGCATTTATTTGTCAATTACAAAAATTTAAATATCGCAACTGTTTTTCGGGCAACGAGATTTAATACAACAGATTATTCTATATTATTATATACTATATCTCCAAACCTATACGAGATAGAATAAAAAAATTAAATGTGTCAGATTGAGAATTTAATTATCTTTAATGTTTGTAGTAACAAATTTTCAAAAAATAATATTTAGAATTTTTTTTTTTATAAACTACCACTTCCGGTTGTCCAATTGTTACCAGAACCTATTCAACTCTTCCCATTACTGTTAGATTGAGGAATCCGTAGTCAAACAGGTCTTTAGGGTTATAGAATTTGAGAAATTGTGCCTCCAACAACCTCACACACACACACACACACACACACATCCACACACACACACACACACACACACACACACACACACACACACACACAGACATCATTGTAAAAATGTTAAAATCGGATTCTATGGACCTTAAATCGTGCTTATTCAATAAAATCTGGATATGCGATTTTTAGCATGAATCCAATACCTCTCTTAGCGAGAGGTAAAAATTGAAGTTTTTTAAATTTTTTACAGGTTTGCATTAATACTTTTTGTATATATTTTATGGATAAATTTATAAAATTATCTATAGTTTTAATCCCGGAGCCTACGTTTTAAACACAACTCATACACAGTACAAATCTCAAATGTTTGTAACTGACAGATATATTTCATTGGCAACCTACTAATCATTTCAAATAATAATATTAACGTTTTAAAAATAAAATAGTAAATGGAACAATAATTATATGGAAAGGAACTTAATACAGTTTTTAGCATAAATAAAAATGTAAAAATATAGGTAAGATAATAAAATTAAATAATATATAATCACTGCATATTACCCGTTGCTGGGTAGACAATCTGCTTTTTACACAGAAGTCGGTAAGCGCCCGTACGGTACAAATATTCCATCATTACCGACATCTGTGTACGAAGCAGATTGCACCCAGCAATGGGTAATATGCCGTGATGAAATATTTATTTATTTTATTTTTATTCGGTAATTATGATGACTTATTTGTACCGTGCGGGAGTTTACAGGCGTCACTTCACGCGAATCTGGGGAACCGGGTTCGATCCCGACCGATGCCAAATATTTTAGAATTATAAATGGCACAAAATTGATCCCTGTGGTGCATTATCCATGCCAGCAATGAATATAGGTAAGTATATAAATAAAATAAATATATCATCACGACATATTACCAATTGCTGGGTGTCCCAATCTACTTTGTACACAGATTTTCGTAACGATGATATATTTGTACCGTGCGGGCATTTACCAGGTTTCACCTCACGAGCACTTATTGATGGCGTCTGTCGGGATTGAACCCGGTATTAAGTTTAATTTTAAGTATTTACATGAATAAAAATTAAATTAAACGGGAGGTATTGTGTTGGCCACAACAGATTTTTTATCTATGAAGTTAAATTTTTTGGCGGAAAGCACTACCAACAAAAAGCACTAAGTCATATTTTTGACAAGTCGATTTTTTTTAAAATCGAGTAGAATAAAGTTACCTTAATAGAAAAAATAGTATAAAAACATGTTTCATAAGGGCTGTTACCACACTCGTATGTTAACAGATCGCTATATAAAATTTGTTAATGCACATGTACTTAAAATTGTGGAGAAACTAGAAAGAAAAACGGTATTTTATGCAACTTTAAATTTTGAACTATTTTGCACTACAGTTTTTGCTGTAAAATGAGGAGGAGAACAGTAAATTGCATATAACTAAAATCCCAAGTGAAATCCCTATGTTGACTCCTAATCGCCAATACCTGGTATGGTATATTATGACAATATATTGAAATTCAGTTATGGGGGCCAATTTTGTAACTAGAAAGCGATAGCGAATACAATTCATACTGTATAAGATTATCCCCACTACTTTTTGTCAGCCATGATGCCTTATTCAGACTGAATACTTATTCAGCTGGTCCGGACCTCATGAATACGGTATTCGTTTACGAATAAGCATAAGTTATCGGCTCGTTTATTTATCCTAATGTGTAGTTTGTTATTGTTTGTATTATTTAATTTTTTAATGCCTTTTAATTTTATTTTTATTTTCTTCTATTGGAAATTAATTAAAATACCTTATCTAAAAACATGTGTATGATGCACAAAGGAAATATACCCACAAAATAAGTATGATACAATTTCAAATAACGCTACTTTTCAAATGAACTAAAATTTTCCCAGGGCGGGAATTTTGAACAAATGTCAGACTAGTAATGAGTATGTATATTATACACAATACATAGAAATCAGTCATATGAATAGAAAATAAGATGGCGCATATTAAGTGACCCGCCATATTGCATTCGTATTCGCTGTCGCTTTCTAGTTACAAAATTGGCCTCATGGTCACAAATAATGATCTCGAATAGTTATATTTTATGAATCACACTACACTATTGAATACTGAAATTAACTAGTTTTATAAGAAATATAATTTTATAGTACCTTTTTCAAGCCATTTATATATAGGTATTATTTTTCAACAGTTTCGATTTGTATCTGTCAAAGAGAATAATAAAATGGCATGTAAAGTACATACATTACATTATCATTTGATACTTGATCAAGACGACGTATTCATGCAGACATGTCATTAGATGTAATGTAACATTAATATTAATTCTGGTAAGGTGATGCCGAATGCCAACATCCCCCCCTCTAAATCCTCTACTGACTACAATTACATGTATCACATTTCAGCTATTTGACTCCGTACCCTTACTGTAAACTTCTAACCTAGAAAACAATTGTGAAATCACACACTGGCATCTCAATCGTTCCCCAGCTCCTCTATTGTTTTTCCTAAACAACTGCTCCATTGTTTCAGAGTGAACTACACGTACAATGTGCCGTGTACATTTCCTCCAATTGCTGACTTGCTGACGTTCAAGTGAACGTTCTAATGATTTCTGCAGGTGCAGGATATTCCTGCTGCTGCTATCACTATTGCTGCATGGCAAATGGAGGAACTTTAACCATTCCTACATGCAGATAATTGTGTTTGATAAGAAAATTTCATATGCAAGTGTCTGATAATCGTCGTAAATATCTCTTTGTTTCAATGGGGCATCTTTAATTATTAGATTACAAAAGAAGATACGAGATACTAATATGTAGTAAGGACAATGCTATTGCAGATAGCAAATAAGATGAAGATGTACTTACATGCCGAGTGTCTATTTGAAATCTGTTATAGGGAATACAATGTTAATTTTTATATTTTGTTGTAGTTAGTTACCCATTAATTTTAGATAAAAATATTTCAAGTAAAGGTTGCACATAATAAAATTTTGCACCTATATCACTAATCAAAAGATATTTCGCACGTTTTGCAACCTGTAACACCGAATTTGAATTTTTATAAATATTACTCATTTGTGATTGATAATCACGGAATACAGAATTGACGCAAAATTACAAATGTATAATATTTGAAAAACAAATATATACAGGATGTTTCCTTTAAAACAACCAGCGCTTTTTGGGTGAAATAATGACTTTAGAGAAAAGTGTTATTCGCGAGCCCAACCCCGTATGTATTTATACCCTATGAAAAAAATATATTAACAGCAAGAAGAAATAAATTTTTAGATTACGATAGCTAAGAATATATTTGGGCATTTTTTATATTTTATGTATTAATAAAGTGCACTGGATTTAAATATAATGTTATTACCTAAATTTATTATTTTCACAATAGTCTACGGGCAAATATATGACAACAGACACGTGCAATTTTTTTAGATCCAACAGTAAATAATACAATATTTATGTTAGTATTATTTATAAAACTGAAGGTAAAAGAAACTGACAATATATTCAATTAATTACTATATTAAATAAATTTGTTTAGTCGAGAAGGATCAGTTGGAAATTTCGTTGATTATAGAGTAAGGCCTTGGTGATCCAGATTTTTAATATTCTTTATTTATTTCAGAACATCGGACGGTGCTATTAAGTCACTAATAAGCTTAAGATGGGTGCGGTTTTTATCAAATTGTATTGCATTTTCGACCTTTATTATATTGCTTTATTACTTTTTTATATTTATAACTTCTAATAGTTATGGCAAAATGATAACCGACGTTGGATTTTTCCATACAAATTTTATTAATGCTGAAGATGAACCACTTTGGTTCGAAACGTCCGATGTTCTGAAATAAATAAAGAATATTAAAAATCTGGATCACCAAGGCCTTACTCTATATTCAACGATATATTAAATAAAGTAAAATTATTTGCAAAGTGATATTTATTTATTAAAGTACCACCTACAATTATATTAAAAACAAGAATAAATAAACTTCTAATGCTTTGATTATTACTCTAATTCAACAAATTTTGATATGGTGTATTAATAGAGTGTATAGAACTTGAATACATTGCTTATAATAAAATTTCTTGGGTTTAATAATGATTTATTTGCAAATAAACCATTGTCGCTTGTGACAAATGT
The DNA here is from genome assembly GCA_951394225.1 of Harpalus rufipes. Lineage (NCBI taxonomy): Eukaryota > Metazoa > Arthropoda > Insecta > Coleoptera > Carabidae > Harpalus > Harpalus rufipes. The sequence continues at coordinate 9,461,493 of OX596275.1, forward strand.
TTTCGTCTTTAATAATTCGCAAATAATTTTTATTAAAATAATAAAATTTAAGATGGCAATTAATTGAGTATATTGTCAGTTACCTTTACCCTCAGTTTTATAAATAATACTAACATAAATATTGTATTATTTACTGTAGGAACGAAATATTTTGGGACTTGTCTTTTGTCATATATTTGCCCGTAAATTATTGTTTAAATGAGAAATTTAGTTAATAACATTGTATTTATATCCAGTACACTTTATTAATAGATAAAATAAAAAATGCCCAAATATAGTCTTAACTCTTTTACCTAAAAAAATTTTTTTTATTGCTGTTATATATTTATTTCAGAGGGTACGAATACATTTGGGGTTGGGCTGGTATACAAAAAATGATCAAGAATAAGGGGCTAACTTATAAATATTAAATCAAAAATTCAACCAGTGGTTCTTATACAGTAGAAAATTATATTATTTTAAATAGTACCCTATACTGGGTGTTCATTTTAAATGGGCCACCATTTCTCTCTCGAGAACTATAAGAGCTACAAAAAGACGTTTAAAGATAAATTATGGAAAAGAAAAATTAATTCTGTCCACAAGTGGTTCTCAAAATACGGGGCAGTCAGCGGTACTCAGCGGTTGGCATTGCTGCCTGCGATGAGAGGTGCTGAGCACGTCCATTGTTATAAGAACAAGCAAACTGATTCGAATTTGTTCGTTTTGATGAGCCGTTAACTGAACAAGGCGTTGATGAATGTTTCTGCAACCGGGAAATATACTTTAATATGAAATGATATAAAAAGGTGGAATCCCCCATTGTAATGATTTGTAAGTGATTTGGTGATTTCCGATATGGCCAAATGAGCATAAGTTATGCTTGCTAAATTGTGGGCAGTCCAATAAAGTCACCACCGAAGAAAATATTGAAAAAATCCATGATAGGGGAATGAATAAAAAAGATTGAAAGAATTATTAAAATAAATTGTGTACATATAATAATAATTCGAAGTAGGTAATGCTGAATTTAATTATAAATGCAATTTTTTCTATATATTTTCATTAACTGTGTAATTAATAACGCTAGAATTTGAAAATGTCTATGTACTGTGGTGTGTGCTGTACCTACGTATGTTGTGTCATAATCCTGAGCATACATAACGTCACATACAGAGAGTAGTTACTCGTCCTGCCGCATTGGAAGCGTAGCGCTGATGTAGCTCTAACAAATGGAACGGGTGACACGTAATATATTCCCAAAACAACTGCAAGGGATTTTTTACTTGTGATGGTAATAATTCTCCGCTACGTGACACGAAAGCGTTAAGCAAAGTATGCTGGAAAATCGCCCGAATCTCATTAAATCATTTCCTTAAATATGTTTTTCTGCTGCTCGATCAACACTGATTTATATGGTTACACAAAACGTATAAAATAAATACAAGCATTTCAATTGTGAAAATATTGATTAAATTTGCATGGATTTTACAATTATGTATGTAATGTAATAGAAAGATGTTTTGGGTTAGGGATAACGATCAGATAATTCTGGCTTTAACTGTGACTATGACGGTACGATAGAAATACAACGATGCCCACTAATTTTTAATCAACAATGTGATTACGATACAGTAAGTATCGCTTTGTTTTTATAGAGGCGTGCGCGCTGCCGCCGCGCTAAACATCGGTGGCGTATTCGGTCGCCTGATCTTTTGTATTTGATGTTATTATCGCAGCGAAGGTGCGAGAACAATCTAGAAACGAGGCCGGACTATATAAACTCTGGCGGGGAAGACAGTCGATCATTCTACAACAGTCCACAATTTACGGTCGCCAGAGAACCGGACAGAACCGTATTGAAATAAATAGTGATATACATAAATATCTGTCCAGTCTAGTCAGTCGATTTAACAACGAGTCTACACGCATGGTGAAATAAATAGTTAGTGATATAAATAGACTGAAATAAATATCGCGTAAATAAATAGTGCGCTGTGTTAATTGTTTAACTAAAAATATTAGTGTTTGAGTGTTTAATAATATTTTTAGTCTTTAACTTAGTGTTTATTTGTTTAATCATAGTGTTCGTTACTTTTATTATCCTTTTCTTATTTATTTATCGTTTACACTTCACCCAAACAAATAATGTTACACTATTGAAAAACTATTGCATTGCATCGTAGTTACGTGACAGCGTATGCTTCTGCTTTGGCCCCAGCTGACTATACTCCTTCTCCAAATTAAAATTGAAGCTGAAAGGAAACTGTTACGACGATGTACCTCACGCTTAAACCATCGTGACGAAGTTATTGAACAGCAGCCCAATTTTAGTCTTTTAGAATTCCGTGACTGAACTGGAGGACCGGGCCATGCGCTGTCTGGATTTAGAAGGAATGTATATTGAAGAATAAATTGTGATTTACAAGGGTAGTCCTAAAACTTTATAGCCACTATGTATTTTACCAATAAACAAATAAAAATATATCTCATACAAAATAAGCCCATCACGAGTGCAAGGAAAATTGCCGCCCTAAAAGGCTGGCGTCCCGGGGCTATAGCTCGTTTAGCCCTGTAGTTACGATGGCCTTGGTGTTTGGTATTTATTATTCGTATGAGGAGGATTTACAATACTGTAACGTTTATTTATTTGGGTGAAGTGTGAAAATTAAAGAATTATTGTTAATTAAAATAATTTTTGTATTAAACGATAAATAATTAAGATTAATATTATAAAAATAACGATTACTATGATTAAATAAATATTAAATACTATTTAAGACTAAGAATATTATTAAACAATTAACACTACGATTATTTGTTTAAACAATAAAATAAGACTTTATTTAAACAATATTTATTTCACCATGCGACCCAATCTCAGACTGTCGGTCGTCTGCATACTGTCTACGTGATATTTATATCACTAACTATTTAGACTATTTATTTATATCACCATTTATTTCACACCACCACTTGAACTGTCCGACTTCACTAATGGGACTTAACTATCTCAACTGAGATGCACAGCGCTGTGCCGCCTTTATATAGCCTGCATTATTCTAGAAAACTATTTGAACATTCTGAGTTTCCAGTAACGTTTCATTAACAAAAGGTCTAGCCGCTCACGGATCGTTTACACAACTGTCAGTGGTAATTACGTTTCTCTTTCCAAGAAACAGTTACGTTCTAGAAACCGTTACGTTCTAGAAACGTTCGACCACTGGATTCGGTCTCAATTGTATGAAATAAAAGGCTAGATTATGTTTTCATTTTTATACTCCTAATTCAGTCCCACTAAATTAGATATTTGTATGCTAAAATAACACTTTTTATGTTTATTTAAAATAATTAATGACTTGCTTCAAATTTTCTGTCCGTATAGTGTATCTAATTTTATCATAAAGTTTCAGATTTTATTAGTCTATTTACGATATTTTGTATTTTTTAAAAATGTCAGTAAAATCTTGACAAGTATTATACTGTAAAACTTATTGGAAAATGGGGTCATTAAAAAAAAATCGTTTTTTTTTATAAAATCGTAAAATCCGTCTCATTTAATAAATACAGTAATGTAAAATAACATGAAATATGCGACTTTCCATTCATAAATTTGCTAATAAACTTTCGCGACTGTAAAATTCGTGATGTCACGGTTTGTTACTTACATAATGACATTGCTTTCACACACACACAACAGTCCACGTGATTTTCGTTTGCTGTTGTACACAAACTAACCTAAAATTGTGACAGGTGACAGCAGTGTTAAGAGTAAAGGTATGTACATAAAACATTTATTAAAATAAATACCAAAAGTTGTATGAAATTTATTTTTAGTTAACAATATGTCGCTGTCACATAATCAAACTGACAAGCGATAACCCAAACAATCATAGTTCTAAATACAACCGCGGCTACTGCCGCATCCGTCAAGCCGTGACGTCAGCGTCCAAATATTTTTAAGACTTGTAAGGTGTAAAACATACACCTACATATTTAATTTGACCTATTCTTTCAAGAAAAAAATAAATTAGAAAATGTGAAATGACCCCATTGCAATCTTTATCTTCACCGAATTGAACTATACCTACTTAATAATAAATCATAATAATGAATTGAACGATGAAGCTCTCTCCATTATAATAAATTATGAATAGCATTTCATGAGCATATTTAGTTATGCATATACGTTGGTTGAAATATGAATATGTATTTACATATGAGCCTCGGTGTATGTCATGTGTTTCGCATACTCATTCCTTATTCCATCACTCGTGTAATATTCACGTGCCTCCGTCAAATATTTCATCTCAAAAGGATGCAAAAATATTCCTGAAAAGTTACTTTCAGTAATGATACGTTCCGATAAATATTTATATTCAGAACTGACATGGGGAAATGACGAATATACGAGGATCAATATGAATAAATGATGAGTGAATGTAGAAATAGCGTACACGAGACATAATAAGTGGGCGCGTTTACGAATGAATACCTGCGAAAGGAAAAATTTTAAATACAAAAAGAGTTTAGAATAGACTTTGAATGAGTTACTGAGGAATTTTATAAAGACAATCTACTTGAATTTTGGATAATCCATGAGTTCTGATTTTACTGATATCAATTTGATGGCCAGTTGCACAGCTTATAGTTAATGGTGTAACTACAGGTTAACAGAAAAAATGCGTATCGAAATTTTGACAGTAATACTTAACAACTCATTTGACATTTCATTTCGATACGATATTGTCAATTTAACCAATGGTTAACAATTTAACTATAAGCTGTGCAACTGGCCATGAAAAGACAAGCGAAAATCTATATCAAATTTCCGAGTTCCCCACATATTTTTTTTTATAAAAATACTTTCGAGGGACGTAAATAGTAATTTACGTTATAACTCAGGAAAGTAATACATATAATTTTTTCTCGAAATCGCTTAAATTATTAAAAAATTATTCACAAATTCGCAATTTTATGATATAATTTTTGACAATGGGAAAGTTTAGCGTGATTGAAATTACATGTGAAATATTTTTTAATCGTAAATATATGAATAATTATAACTTAAACTGTAATTGAAAGTTAAAGTTATGTTCCCATTTATTTATAATTAATTATTTATCACCGAACTTTTGTGACGTCACAAGTGATTTATGCGCATGCCTAGTAAGGATGGTGAGATTTGATTCTTTGAACGTATGTTGTGCCATTACACTATACACTGTTGGCTAGTTCACGTGGGTTTGTTTACGTTTTCGCGGAGTGAGGTTATGAGTTTTTAGTTCGAATTGGAATTGTATTTGTTTTCAAAACCATTATACGATACTTAATATGGAATACAACAATACACTAAATGAAATAAATAGTGCCAATTGTTTGCACAAGAACAACAAAACTATAATAATCACAACACAGAACTGTTACTACTTATAAACGTAAAAACATGTTGAATGTGGATGCCATTTTTAAAACTCCTGTTGCCATGTGAACCCAGCGCGTACCTGCTTAAGCTAGACTATACGTTCTCCGTGAACTTCTGTGACGTCAATATTTTAGAAAATTTCATTTTTGAAAAATCTAGGCATCTTTGAGTGAAATACAACATAGAATATCACTTTTGAAGACATTCTTAATAAAATTTAAAAAATACACTAAACTTCCCCATTGTATTAAAAACTAAAATCAATCAACATTAGATTGTGTATTCATTTTGAAATTTTTCATGAGTAATACTGCAATACTGCAAATATAAACTTTCAAGACTCAAGGTAGGCATGAAATTCAATTTTCGTGACGGTTTTGGGAAAATGTTACTCACCTTCCTTGAAGGAACTACGAGTATATGTCCCTATTTAACCGAAGTTGTAGCTCTTATAGTTTCCCAATGATGGCTCTCTAAATCTGGACCTGTATACTCATTTCTAAATTAAAAAACAATGCAATATTGTCTGAAAAGTATAATCAACAAAAGTCTTGTTATACTTCACCCTATTCCCTATTAGTATAATATCGTACTATGGCACAAATTAAAATTGTTGCTTTTTATAAATATCAAAAAAAGAAAACAACGTAAAATAAATATATCATACAATTATATTATTTTTATACATACATACGTTTTTATCACATCAAAATGTCAGTTTCACATTGTTAAAAATCGAGCTTCAAATTTAATATAATGACAAAGCCCAATGCATTTATTTATCTATTTTTTGTTTATTTTGGTAGAAAATACAAACAGCATTATTTGGTAACTGTATTTTGTTGGTGAATATATTTCAATTAATTTCAATATGAAATAATGTTAAAAATTGTAAAGCGTAAATTTATTCATGAACATACGAATAGTTTTATTTTTTTGGGGTACGTATATAGCATTTTATGAGAGAGACAGTAAAAAAATAAATTATAAAACAAATTTTATTTAAAGTAATAAATGTTCATTTGTTCACAATTTTGTTTATTATTCGGCAGATATACGAAAACAGAATAAGTATTTTGATACATTTAATACGCAATATATCTTATTTTTAATTCAAATATTAATTAAACCAGTCATTTGATGAAATTATTGTACAGAACTAAACCCAATGAATACTGATTATATCGCAAAAAATATTAATTACATCAAAACAGAAATATTTCGTGTTGCTCATCTAAATTTAATTAATATGTTGTATTTTGCTACATATATAATCGGTTATTGTAATTTTAATATGTTTGCTAAATATTAATATGTATATATGTATATTTATATCACTTTCATGTCATTACTGCAGCCTATTTGTGAATTAATTGTTGTTATCTGCAAACAATATCAGTGATTTTCAATATAAGTAATTTGAATTATCATACGTATTTACAATTAGTTTTGATTGTGCATTTATATAATAATGATGCGCGTTTGATCTTTCTATCCTAGTATGTATATTTCATTAATACAAAAACAAGCCAAAGTTTTGATGAGAAAATCGAGCTTTAACGTTAAATGTAACCATTATTCTTTTTCTGAAAGTTCGTTTATTGTCCCTAAAGATATAAAAAGGTTTTTTACCTCTCGCTAAGAGAGGTATTGGATTCATGCTAAAAATCGCATATCCAGATTTTATTGAATAAGCACGTTTTAAGGTCCCTACAATCCGATTTTAACATTTTTACGATGATGTCTGTGTGTGTGTGTGTGTGTGTGTGTGTGTGTGGATGTATGTGTGTATGTATGTAGGATGTTGGAAGGACGATTGCTCAAAAACTATAAGACTTTAAATTTGTTTAACTACGTATTTCCCAATCGGACATTCATGGGAAGATCTGAAAAGGTTTTGGTAACAATTGGACAACCGGAAGTAGAAGATTCTTGAAAAAAAATCTTCTAAATAATATTTTTTGAAATTTTTTCTTGGTAATATTAAAGAAAATTAAATTCTCTATCTGATACATTTAAATATTTTATAATATATTCTACAGATTTAGAGATAAAAGAAGTATAATATATAAAATAATCTGTTGTAATAAATTTTACAGCCGAAAGATTGGCCATGGAAAATAGTTGAAAATTTATTTAAATTTATAACTGACAGGTAAATGTCAGTGTCAGAAATCCGGAGACATTACTGAAGACTTTTCAGGGAAGTACATACATACATTATATTATTTCTTAATGTATTAATAGTTAAATATTTAAAATTATAGGTATATTACATATATCCTTCAAAAATACTGTCAATCCTGACAATGAATTGGAAACATTTCGAAAAATTAGAAGAGGACACAATTTCTTCATAAAATGAATTTAAAATTAAACAATCTAAATATAAGGAATAGATATATGTAAGTAGAATTTTTGGTATAGAGTGTAGGTATACAAGAAATGTTAAATACAATAGGGCGCGAGCAGCATTTTGTCGGCCCTGACAAGCAGATATGGGGGCCCATGTCAGAATGATAGCTAGTAATTATGTATATAGATGTTAAGTATCAAAATTTCTCATTCTAAATTTAGTGATTTTCCAATTCCATGTGGTTTATTTTCCTCGACAAGTAAATTCCACAGTCCTGGTGACAAATTAACTACGTGTATTTAGAAAATCTTGAAATTCTGAATGAAAAATTGACAATTGACATCCATGTACATAATTACTAATTATCATTCTGAAACGGACCGTCACATCTGCTTGTCAATGCCAACAATGTAACATGACTGTTCGCGCCCTATACTTATGTAACCAAAAAAGGAAGTGGCGAGAGGTATTGTGCTGGCCACAACAGATTTTTTTACATGAAATCAATGATTGTAGGATTAGTATGTACGAGAATCCGTAACATAGGCGTTTAATATGGGAACAGTTTTTTTTCAAATACCTATTATCTGTCCCGTACCATGTTATGGGGTGATTTATGTACACAATGAGGTATTGCACAATTTTTTACCTCCCGCTACCCTTGATAAGGGAGGTATAGGGATCGTGCTAAAAATCGCATATCGAGATTTTGGTAAATGACCACGTTTTAAGGACCCTACAATCCATTTTTAACATTTTCACGATGATGTCTGTGTGTATGTATGTATGTGTGTGTGGGTGTAGATCCTGTTTACGCTCTAACTCAAATACTATCATTCAGAAAGTTTTGAAACCAGGTATTTCTACCTTATTCTAATATGGAAAGAAGCCATTAGATTTTGGTGGCAATCGGATAACCGGAAATGGCAGTTTACTTGAAGCTCAAGATAGTTTTTCTTCAAAAAATACCTTTAAATGTATTTTTTTCGCAATTTGTTAATATAAAAATTAAAGATTATTCCATTTTCTACAGGTTTGCTTTAATACTTTTTCTGTATATTCTATGGATAAATTCATAGCGCCTCTAGAAAACGAAAATCGCCAAAAACAGTGCGTTTATAGATCTTCTTAAACACACGTTTTCAATAAGTTTACAGCTGAAGACATGGAAATAGAAAAATTAATTTTAATAGTTATTATAAGTTTGCGAATTTTTAAATATAAGTGAATGTTAATGTTAAATAATAAATATTTTTTTGTTTAATGGTATAAGACACGGAAGTTTTTTATTTGTTTTAATCACTGATTTAAATATCGAAAATCTTAGATACACCGCTTCAGATAACTTTCACAACACACACACACACACACAATTTTGCCTGTTGTACTGCAGTTGGTGGTGTAATTTTTCCTTCAAGGAGTCATTTTCCTTGGTAAGGTCCTGTATTATTATTTCGTATTCCTTTGTTCTTCTAGCATTTCTTTCACTTTCACAAATATTTTATCCACGAATTTTGAGATTCACTACTGAAAGCATTATTGATCACACTCCTTGAAATATAAAATAAAATAAATAAATAAATATTTCATCACGGCATATTACCCATTGCTGGGTGTGCCAATCTGCTTTGTATACAAATATCGGTAATGGTGGAATATTTGTACCGTTTGGGCGCTTACCAGGCGTCACCTCACGGGCACTCATAGCTGCACCACAGGGGTCAATTATGTGCCATTAAAATTCGATGTAATTTTTGGCGTCGGTCGGGATCGAATCCGAAATATGACATACTTATTTGAACCCATTTTGATTTATTGTTTTAAATACGGAAGTGCTCGTATATTTATATTTCTAATATGGCTGTTTTTGTTCATTTATTTCATGTACATTTCGGCGTATGTAATATTAAGCAACCCAAATGTCTGTTTCGGTGAAATAGATGAGATACAAACGGGTTAAAAATTAGCATATAAATTTCCACGTATGACACACGTACTGTCACTGTCTCCTGCCCTTTGAATACATAACTGCCGGCGGTGTGACGTCACTCACTTCACATCCTCCTGAGATAACCTACTTTATAGGCCTCTGTACGTCACGTCGTGTTTGCAGAGGTACGTACGCAAATATGTGCGAATCTCATATAAGCGTCATGTACTCCGAGGAGGAATATGTCGACAAATAATTATTAAATGTTATATATACATTGTTATACGTCGTTTACACAAAGTAAACTATTTTCAAAATAATTAAAATCGGGGTGGATAAAGACTTTGGCATTCTTGGGAAAGTTTCAATTTTGACAAAAGTAATGAAATTCACAAGTTTTTATTTTGTTTTTTTTGCCTATTGTATATGAATATTGTTCATCGTAGTTATATTGCAATGTATGATGGAATTATTTAAAGTGCTACATGTGATGCATTTAATTGAAAAAAACAATCAAAATATCAGCGAAGGTATTAGGCAAAAAATATCATTTTTATCACAATATACAGAGAATTCATTTCATCAGTAAATATAGAGAAGTTTCATTACTATAATTACAAAATGACAGCAATGTATCGAATCATTTATTTTATGAGTAAACATATGAAATAGTTGTCAGACTCGTCAAACTGTCACATTTCAAAATGATTTTACCTCCCGCTACCCTTGGTAAAGGAGGTATAGGGATCGTGCTAAAAATCGCATATCGAGATATTGGTAAATGACCACGTTTTAAGGCCCCTACAATCCAATTTTAACATTTTCACGATGATGTATGTATGTGTGTGTGTGTGTGGATCCTCTTTACGCTCTAAGTCAAATACTATCTTTCAGAAAAATTTGAAAACTTGTATTTCTACCTTACTCTTATATGGAAAGATACCAGCCTACGCTTTAAACACAACTCATACACATGGTTACACAATTCAGATCTCAAATGTTTGTAACTGACAGATATATGTCACTGTCAACAAACTAATCATTTCAAATAATAATATTAACGTTTTAAAAAGAAAATAGTAAATGAAACAATAATTATATGGTAATGATGATGACATATTTGTACTGTGCGGCCGTTTACCAGGCTTATGAAACAGTTAATTATTATGTATTACAAAACTTTAAGTAAATTCATTTTATATTACAAAAAAAAATGTTGAAATTTGTGCACTTTTAGGACATAACGTTAAGTCGAAAACTTGTCATTTTATATACAATTCGATTATAGACACTTTGAAAATAAGTAGGCGTTTTACAATAAAGTTTTTCTTCGAACGTCATAAAAGTAGCATCTTTATTGACTTGATTCACAAGGTAGAAGTTTTATTTCTACGCCGCCGGAGTAGAAGTAGCTAATTTTTATGTCGACAGCGTAGAAATAAAATAAATAAATATCCATAGAAACTATACAGAATCAACGAATAAGAAGTAACGTACAATAGAAACCTGTATTATCTTCCAAAATGTTACTATAACACACTAGAAAACCTTAGAATAAAGTTACTAAATACCATCAAGAGCTGTCAAATTTATATAAATAACCTATGAATTAAAATATAAATAGTTTACTTTTAAGGAAACAGGAACAGATTACAATTACAGGGATGGTAATGGACATAAAAATACTTAGAATTAAAGTGATAAGAAAAGTTTATATTGTTTTGCAGTGATTCCTGGACATATCTTTCAGCCACACTGTTAGATTTCCATTCGACTGAACATCTTCAAGGGGCGTACATTATAATACTTCAAATTCCGACATAATTGCACACAAGGAGGATATAAAATTGCACAATTTTTATTTAAACGTCAAAACGTGAACAAATAGGTATCCATAGCAATTGAAATCCGGAAACGTACTTTATGTAAAATGTTTTTAATTATTGTAACGTCAAGTAGTAGATATTTTTCTTTAAATATCTACGTGTGAAGAAGAAATATAATGTATCATTCGGAGTAAAAGTGTCTTTGTGTGGCTCGCGTGTAATTGTCCGACTCGCTTCGCTCGTCGTGCAAACTTCCACGCTCGCCACACAAAGTATCACTTTTATTCCTAATAACACAATATCCTATTGTGAGCCCAACTTCGCTGAATTTCGTATTCTTATGATTTTTTTAGGGGAGTATTCGTCGAATGATGTTGGTGCACCAATTACCAAAAATATGGTATTTATTCGACGAATAGTTTAATTGATGAATCAAATATTTTTAATCAATGGTGAAATTGGGCATTAATTTTTTTAATTCCCATAAGATCGTTTTCTTCATATTTTGAATATTGTGAAACTGTAATTCAGGTTGTTTATCTTTTCCTGAAGTAAGTACTCTAAATACAAAATATTCTCTATTGATGATGTACTCTTCGTCGTATTTCTCTCGTCCAGCTCAAGATACTGGGGATGATTTATGTAACAGGGTCAAGTTTGGTTGTGCTCATGCTTAGCTCTTCTCTTACTCTTACTGTTCTGTTGTTATTCACTGTATCGTAACTGTTCTTCTGTTTTGTTGTCTTTCAGGCTGAGTTGCCGCGCAAGATGTGATTTTGTTTTGTTGCCCAGAGCTTTGTTTTAAACTACAAGCGTTTTTGTTTTAAGGGTTGTAGCTGAGTTGTTGCTTGTAATTAGGCAAAATAAAGAAAATGAAGACAGAAGTTCTTACCAGTTTTCACTTCATTATTAAATGGAAAGTTCAAACCAAGTTCAAACTAAATATGATGGGAGAAACTCGAAATTATATTCAACTGTCATTCTATACCGGGTATCTATTTTTTTTTTTGAACATAGGAAATATGTTCAAATTTTCAATTAACGATATCTCTCTATTTATTAATTTTATAGCAAAAATGGTATGATCAAAAATTGTTCAGAATTAAAAACTACGCCTAGTAATCGAATGTCTTTGTATCTCATAAAAATTCTAAATATTTTGTTTTTTGATTTCTAAGTATGCTATGGAAAGCAAAAGTTTGGCCGAATTTAAAGTTTGCAGTCAGCTAATCGTTAATTGAATATTTAAACATTATATTTCCTATGCATTCAGAAAAAAATAGACACGGATATAGACCAAGGTCAATAACTTTTAATTCACACAATATTTTTTAGGCGGCTATCATAATATCATAATTTAATATTATCATAATATTATTAAAATTATTTAAAAATAAATTTCATAACTGATTGATTCAAGTTATTTGCAGAATTCCGGTCTACTTTCAAAATATTTTACAACCTAAAAGTGAAGATAAAATAGCTACAGTGGAATCCACCTATAATGAACTCGCCTGTAATAGAAGCTTTGTTATAATATGTACCCTTTTTTAAAGTCCCAGTACAAACACGTGAAAAATGTTCGGTTAAAATGAAATCCATTATTACAAAATTTCGCCTATAATGAACCCAAATTCGTTATTTTGTCCATTACAAGCGGACCGATTCGGTACTTAAAATCATATCGAACTAATTCTAGGTAAAGATTATATAGCTAAACCGTGGATCCAAACAAAACTAACCGACTTTTTTTCAAAATATGTAATGGTAAATAAATAAATAAATAAATAAATATATATATATATATATATATATATATATATATATATATATATATATATATACTAAATGAAAGCCTAAAACGAAGACAGATTTCAGGGAAGTTGCAGCGAGCAATCATGAGCATTTACAAAAACAACAGAAACTTTGTCAGAACTAGTAATATGAAATCCAATGAGTTCACCATAAACGAAGAACTTCGTCAAGGCGGAGTACTGAGTCCAGTTCTTTTCAACATAATTATGGACCACGTTATTAAAGAAATCAAAGGAAGAGTAAAGAAGGTTTATGTTGGCTACAGAAACTTGGAACCAGTATGGCTACGAGAATGCGCCTTTGCCGATGACTTGGTAATTTTTGCACGAAATGAAAAAGACTTAAAAACAAATATAAGCATGTGGAAGGAAGCACTAATGACCAGGGGTATAAAGATAAAAGTCTGCAAAACTAAAGTGATGTCCATAGGAAGTCCCAACTTAAACCTAAATATAAACATCAACGGAGAAAGAATAGAACAAACAGACATATTCAAGTATCTAGGAGCAAATTTCCATAGTGGAGGCCAGCAGGAAGTGGAAATTACAGCAAGAATAGAGTGTGCCTCACGATTGTACCACGCGTTAAGGAGTAGCTTCATATGGAAGAAAGAAATATCCAGGAAAGTTAAAAGGAGTGTATTCAAAACCACATTTGTACCAATTTTAACTTTCGGCTGCGAAAGCTGGGTTCTAACAAATAGCCAGAAAAGCATAAAATACAAAGCACTGAGATGAAATATTTAAGAGGAGTGTTAGGGATTACAAGGAGAGACAAGATAAAAAATACTAAAGTAAGAGAAGACTTAAAAGTTGAACCAATCATGAAAAAGATCGAAAAATGCCAACTGAGATGGTATGGCCACCTTATACGCATGAACAAAGAGTTCCCTGTGAAACAAATATGGGAAGCAAGAGTCCCAATAAGAAGAGCTCGAGGACGGCCAGCAGCGACATGGAACAAAAACGTAGGAAAACTAATCGTAGATAGAGGAATATCACTACCGGAAGCGAAAGCACTAGCCAGAAATAAGAAAGAATGGAAATATTCGTGTACGAAGAAGACGAACAACTAAATTAATTTGAATTATTGTAAATTATTGTAAAGCACCTTACACCTTCGGGTATAAAAGGTTTGGATTATATATATATATATATATATATATATATATATATATATATATATATATATATATATAAATATATGCGAGTGTGTATGTATTACAAAAAGTTTTTCGCTTGTATTTTCGTGCTTATGTATATCTATATACGAGTAGGTACATAGTCTCATGTTGTATCTAGTTACTTTTTCTTAATAAAAACATGACAATGAAATAACATAAATAAGCATTTGTTTAATTACTAATTATTCTGGTGAACACTCGACTATGAATGTTCAATAGCGAAACAGGATACACAATAATGGGGCTGTCCCCTCACAATACGTTACACGTTACTACTTTGCTTACATTATTTTTGGTAATGAGTCCTTTTGATTTCGTGGCATAATATTCTTTACAGTATTTTGTGACTTTATGAGCTACTCTTTTCTTGCAAAAAGTATGTGTGTTGAGCCTTTTTCTTTTGCGCGACGGACCCGGTTCATTTGGATTATCTGGATTTTCTTCCGGTTCGCTCGTTGTAGGAAATAAGAGGGACTCCACTATTTTCTCTTTCAAATTTCCTACCTTCAAAATTCCTACTCGAAATACGTTTTCATGCCAATTATTAATTATATTTAGACACCAGTTACAAAATCAGACAAAAACATTTTTTAACCCACAGGGACATTCTTGCCAAAATACCGCAACCGCTAACGTGTTAAAGATATTAATGGATGTTATTTATTTTTAAAAAAAGAAGAAAAAATACTTGTATTAAGTTGTGACTACTAAACTTTTCTTGAAAAGTTGACCCAGAAATATGCAAACGGTTTTGCCTTTGAATATATAATACATATAAGAACGGCAACCTAATGTATTTCGAGAGAAGGTGCCATCTATCCCTCCGTATACGAATTATTTCTGAGTTAGTTCAAAAAATACATAATAGGTGGATATTGCACAGTGTTGCCACGTAGCTAGAACAGCAAGTTAAGATTTTATAATGGTTTTTAAATTTGCTACTGTAAAACAAGTATACATGTACATTGAAGATTCAAAATATATTATCTGGTTATTATGAAACAATATTTTTGAATTATTGATTATTGAATACCTCTAACAAATAGTATCTGGCAATGCTGTTAGCACGATTTACCGTAGTTCATAGTTTTGTGGTAGGAGTCACTAGCTATCTATAATAATTTTGTGAATAAAAAGAGACAGATATAGTATCTTGCTAGGCCATATGCGTTGCCGTTCTTATATGTATTATATATTCAAAGGTTTGGCTCTATTGTCAATATTACCCGAGATACCTTAAAAAAAATCAAAATTCAGACACCGTACATTTTTGTTGACAGTAAGTTTAAAAAATCTATTTAAAAAGATCACAAAGCAATGAGAAATATCAACGTCAATAAGCAACCCCATCTTTTCATGGATTCCCCATTCATTTCGTTTTATTTCTCGGGGAGGAATATTTACCCTGAATTTAGAGTTTTGTTGTAGATTTATGTGGGAATGAATTCCCGGGCGGTGTTGCCATTATCGCTTGCCGAGTCTTGTGTCCGAAAACAGTGGGAGGCATAAGAAACAGACTGGGAGTTGTGGGCAGTCCGGAATTATTCAAAGATCCCGGATTAACAAAAGACGCAAAGGGCTGAATCAAAATATGTACGCACAAGACTTCAATTAATTAAAGCGATGGATTCAGGGTAGAAAGGATATAGAAGAGAATGAAAGCGAAAGGGGAGGGTTCAAAATTTACTTTACAACAGCCAAAAAAGGTAAATATTTTGAAACATAAATAAGGATCACAATACCTATAGTATCAACCAAAAATATGAGTATACCTGAAGAATTTACTTAAATTATATATAATTCTTAATGGTAGTAAAGCCAAATCAACACTGTTTAGTCAGCTGTTATAAAATTTGCAAAAAAAAAAAATAGAAATCAGTTTCTCTATTTCAGCAAGTATTATATATTGATGCTAAAATGAGTTTCGTTTTCAAACATTTTTGATGATATTTTATTCATATATTTTATTATAAGCAATGTATTCAAGTTCTATACACTTTATTATTACACCATATCAAAATTTGTTGAAATAATAATCATAGCATCCAGAAGTTTATTTATTCTTGTTTTAATATAATTGTAGGTGGTACTTTAATAAATAAATATCACTTTGCACATAATTTTACTAAAAAAATAAAATGTAATATAGTAATTAATTGAATATGTTGTCAGTTTCCTTTACCTTCAGTTTTATAAATAATACTAACATAAATATTGTATTATTTACTGTTGGAACTAAAAAAATTAGCACGTGTCTGTTGGCGTAGATTATTGTTAAAATGATAAATTTAGGTAATAACCTTATATTTAAATCCAGTACACTTTATTATTACATAAAATAAAATAAAAATGCCCAAATATAGTCTTAACTATTGTAATCTAAAAATTTATTTCTTCTTGCTGTTAATATATTTTTTTCAGAGGGTACGAATACATTTGGGGTTGGGCTCGTATTTCATTATCAAAAACACGATTTTCCTTATTTTGTTTTGTTCGGTTTGCTCTTCATTCAGCCTTGGATAATATAAAATATGGCAGTATAGTTGTCATAATAAATTGAAAAATCAAAATATCTTTGAAAATGCACGCATGACCCTTGCAAGACTCACAGTATTTCGGTAAGTACACTGTATGCTGCAGCGCGATAGCGGTGTAGATGACGTCATCACCGAAACTTTAACAAGCTATATCTCAGGAACAGAGGCACGCAGCAAAATTTAGTTTTGACTATTTTTGTTTGATTATAATATTGTTTTGATTTCTGAAAAGTCAATTTTTAACTTGCCAATACCTTTAAAATTATTGAGTGGAGTTGCACGACGTCTAGGTTTTCTGAGAGGCCTTAAATTTCATGTGTCCCGCTAACAGGTTTCAGGGTCGTCAAAAATCCCAGTTTATCAAAACGAGTAAAAAAATTCTGGAAATTGGATGAATCAGTTTGAAACAATTACTTTCGGCTGATCAAACTAGACCATTATAGGAACTGTGAAATTCTAAACAACAAAATTAGTATCATTGACGCAGTTTGAAGATTTTGTTTACAGAACAATTTTGTTTTTAATTTATATTACGTTGAAATAATTTCCTCTAAACTTTTTAATTTTTTTAAACTTTTCACAATTTTCTTGTTTGTCGTTCACTTGACATCTTCGTCCATATAGCCTTTGCATGTCCGCCTCCGGGTTAGCTCTTTAACAAGGCAACTCCGAGATTTATAAATAGGTTTCTATCGTGGGTGGCTTGGGAAGAAGTAGCGGTCTCCCTTTGAAGAATATTCCGGGTGTCACGTAATTAAAAATTATAAAAGCAACCAGTCGAGCTGAAGGAAATTCTCGAAAAGTATCCGTCTTTAATTTAGCTCGACAAGCCTTCTCATTTCGATACAGAATGGCAAAAGCTACTGATTGGGGTGAAAAAGAAGAGTAATTTTAATTTATTCTCTTTTGAATGTTGCATGAAATTTCTTTATCGTACTGTTTCATTTGCATTTCAACCAGAAGCTAGAAGCCAGGTGGTTTTAATTTATGTATAAAATGCTGACGTTTTAAAATGTATGCTCCTGTATGAAGCTACAGCTTTATTTCAAAATGTAAATATTAAATATTAAGTTAGGGTATATTAAAACGATATTTCGGGATGTAAAGTAAATATAACAAGAAGAGATATATCTATATCAGTGTAATACAGTACAGAAATCCTGTTTTAGATAATTATAAATTTATTAACATTCCATGTTAACAAATTTGTTAAGAAGATTTTAGGTTAAACAGAAATTTTAGAAAATCACAAATACAATTACAATAAGTTCTGCTGTTTTACACTGTTGAAGCATTCAAATTTAAAGGAATAATATATGATCAAAAAATATAAAAGATTTTTACATAAAAACGTTTTCAGAGCAAGTTCTATGTGTCATATAATTCTGTGCACTTTTTTCTGGGTATAAATTATTTTAGTTTTATGGAATGAAACATATCCCACTTCGGATGTAATATATTATACAAATTAAAAATATCTCCTTTGCCGTCGATCGAAAAAAAATGCCGCGCTTTAAAAGTACCGCCCCATAAAAAGTGCCGCCCAAGGCGGAGGTCTCGCCGCCTCACCCCTAGCACCGGCCCTGAACTCATATAACCATGATTTGATTTTGTCTAATTAAAATTTGTTGTATATGTTATTTCTGGTTTTCTTTTTACCTCCCGCTACCCTTGGTAAGGGAGATATAGGGATCGGGCTAAAAATCGCATATCGAGATTTTGGTAAATGACCACGTTTTAAAGTCCCTACAATCAAATTTTAACATTTTCACGATGATGTCTGTGTGTATGTGTGTATGTATGTATGTATGTGTGTGTGGATCCTCTTTACGCTCTAACTCAAATACTATCGTTCAGAAAATTTTGAAACCTTGTATACAGTAAATTTTTGAAAGATGCCCGATCAAGGGCACCTGTATCACGAACGAATTAACAACTTGGCATACATTTATCTCTTTCTTTTGCAAAGGCTATAAGACTGTGTGATAAGGATGGACATAACACGCTTGTCTTTCAAAAATTCATATTGTTTCGACTAAGTTAGGACATTCCATTTATAAACGATGCTCGTTGTTGATAATACTTTCGCTGTAACGTAAATTTATTTATTAATTCAGATACATTACCTGGATTCATAGCCGTACGTATAACGTTATATTCTGTCAGAGTCACTGACACTGACATTGTGTCAGTATCTTATTTTTAACATATTTGGTTTTACATTTGCTTATAAACTTACTAGTTGACTTATTTTTGAATTTTGAATGTTTTTCCTGTAATATATATTTTTATAATAATAAAATAACAGTAGTATCTTACGTACCCTCATAAAAACTAAGCAAACGACACTACTGAATTTGTCATGATGGGCGGAGGAAAAATCTGAATTCATACAATTCGTAGACAACCTTGATCGGACATCTTTCAAAAATTTTACTGTATCTACCTAACTCTTATATGAAAAGATGCCATTAGATTTTGAAATAAATCAGATAACAGAAAACGGCACTTTACTGGAAGCTCAAAATAGTTTTTCTTCGAAAAATACCTTTAAATTTATTTTTTCGAGATTTATGTGATATAAAAATCAAAGATTATTAAATTTTCTGCAGGTTTGCATTAAACTTTTTCTATATAATTTATGGATAAATTTATAATACTATCTATAATTTTAATCCCGGAATCTATGCTTTAAACCTCAATTCCATGGTTACACAGTTTAGATTTCAAATGCATGTAACTGACAGATATGTCACTGTCAACAAATTAAGCATTTCGAATAATACTATAGGTCTTGCCAAATATAAATGACCTGCGCGTAAAACGCATTTACGCATCCTTCGCCCAATCACATGCATTGTACTTATGCGGGTTTCTCTCAGTGGCGTCCAAATAATACATATGAAGCATGAAGCTATATCATACAAAACCATTCCCTTGCAGGACTTGAACCTAGGATACCAACATGCCCATGACCAAGGGTTTTCCGAAAATCTAATTAAGGCCACCGACCCCATCGTCTTTAACGACTACATAGTAATGTCATTATACAGTGTGTTAAAAAAATCGAACTCGGAGTAGGCTATGAACAAAGAAACGTATGTCAATTTAAAAATATTTAATTATCAGTTTGATACGAGATATTGTCAAAAATGTTGTCTAAAGAAATCAAAGCTTTTCTTCTTGAATCTTATTTTAGACAAATTAGAAAACTACGAAGGGCAATACATTATATCATTCTTTATTATCTTTTCTCCTTAAAATTACATTTCAAGATAAATTTTGATAACTTATTGACTTTTGAATCAGACATACGTTTCTCTGTTCATAGTCTACTCAGAGTTAGGTTTTTTATTGAACATACTGTAAAATAATCTTTATATTATCGGTATTTTAAGTATTTCGTACATATTTTAGTTTTTAAGCTTAATTTAAATATTCTAAATACTATTGTTTCGTTATTATTTATACTCTACTCGCACAACACAGTGTTTATATCTATGTCAGTTGAACGCTTGTGTCGGTTTTGCATTTATGTCGTTACAGTACTTAGACGAGCGACTAATGGGCAGTCCCTAGAATTCTTTTTGGGTAAGCGTCGCACGGAAAAAGTATGTGTCATTATGAAATGGGTAGTGAGAGACTACTCCGCTCTAAAAATAGTGGTACACAGTATTTGGCAAGACCTATAGTAACGTTTTAAAAAGAAAATAGTAAATGGAACAATAATTATATGGAAAGGAACTTAATACAGTTTCTCGCATAAGTAAATATATAGAAATATAGGTAAGATAATAAAAAAATTTAATATATCATCACGGCATATTACCCATTGCTGGGTGAGCCAATCTGCTTTGTACACAGATGTTGGTAATAATGATGACATATTTGTACCGTGTGGGCGTTTACCAGGCGTCACTTCATGCGAATCTGGAAACGGGTTCGATTCTGACCGACGCCAAATATTTTGGAATTTTAAATGGCACAAAATTGACCCTAGGATTCACTCTCCTCGCCAGCCATGAATATAGGTAAGTATATAAATAAATAAAATAAATATATCATCACGGCATATTACCCATTGCTGGGTCTGCCAATCTGCTTTGTACACAGATTTCGATAACGATGCGGGCGTTTACCAGGTGTTACCTCACGAGCACATATTGCTGGCGTGGAGAGTGTACCACAGGGGTCATTTTTGTGCCATTTAAAATTTGAAATATGTGGCGTCGGTCGGGATCGAACCCAGTATTTAAATTTAATTTAATTCTAAGTATTTACATGAATAAAAATTAAACGGGTGGTATTGTGTTGGCCACATGAGATTTTTTTATATTGTAAAAGTGACTTTTGAACTTACTCCTCCGTCCTTCTAATTTTAAAAACAGTGTAGATATTATAAATATTTGTGCATTATTTATTTATTATTAATTATATAAAGCGTGCAATATTCATCTCTCGTGTACATTTTTTTGCAATATACCACTAGCAGCTTACAACGTATGCGGAGCCCCCTATGACGAATGGCACCCCGTAGATTATTAATTCCCGGATGCGCGGGTATTAATATGCCGCGGTGCATCGCTGCATTGTCGCCGGTGTTATTTGCGTTCAGATTAAATACTTTCACAGGAGCATAAATCACGCACAGTGTCAAACTTAACCAATGTGCTACCACCCCGGTGATAACCTAATACATCGCGTTTTACACACCGGTAGCAAGAGATAATAAATTGAAAAATTGTCTCATATAACAACCAACACGTAAATTTTGGGAAAAATGTAACAATAAATGTCTCGACTGTGTTAACAATTATTCGAAATCTCAGTCAAATAATATTTATTCTTACACCGACAAATTGCGAAAAAAATACATTTAAAGGTTTTTTTTGAAGAAAAACTATCTTGAGCTTCAAGTAAACTGCCATTTCTGGTTATCAGATTGCCACCAAAATCTAATGGCTTCTTTCCATATTAGAATAAGGTAGAAATACATGGTTTCAAAACTTTCTGAATGATAGTATTTGAGTTAGAGCGTAAAGAGGATCCACACCCACACACACACACACATACACACAAACATCATCGTGAAAATGTTAAAAATGGACGATCCCTATACCTCCCTTACCAGGGGTAGCGGGAGGTAAAAAAACTGCATCAAATGACCAAATACATATAAATTTGTAATATTTTAGACCCATGAATTAATTATTGAATTTATTTAGTTTCTTATTAATATCGATAATCATGATGGGCATTTAAACAAAATGACAAGCAAATCTTTGAAATTTTATTTGTCAGAATTCGTTATAATCTTTAACTTATGCAATTTTTATTATTTATAGGTATAACACACAATGTTGAATTTGCTATTACTTATCGTATTACCCTCGACAATTATTGGAGAAGCTTTTCTCTATTGGAAGAAAGACATGCAGGAATGCTAGTTTTGGAAATTGCTACAGTAAGCTGGACGAGTACATTTTGAACCCGACTTGAGATGTTGAGCTGTGGTACAATACACACAAGGAAGGAAAAGATGAACAAAATCTTATCTTGGATTTGGATTATTCGATGAATAGAGAAACCCGCCTTCCGAAAACGAATTTATTTTGATCGGCAAATTTGGATGAACAAGAAGTATCCCAGAAAAATTGTGTCATGATTTCAGCTTTAATCAAATGAATTACTTAATACTCGTATAGATTTAAAGTAGGGGGCTTTAAATTGTTTCAATTAATAACGGGAAACGTCAATAGATAATGTCAATGAATTTCACATTTATTACAAAAAATTAAACTATTTATTAATAGAAAATCATTCAAGAAGTTACTAATAAATGATTTCGTTTAGATTAATGAAATCCAAAAATAAACGACGAACGAATTAGCTATTGGTATTATGTATTTATACATTTTTTGTAATAGCAATTTCAGAAATAGTAAAATCATTTTCAAAAAAATAACATCAATTTCAGTAAAAGTAAATTCAATTTGAACTTTACAAAAAATATGACAAATATTTTAGGCATACGATGTCTGTTACTTTTATTTGTAGGACATTGTATACAGGGTATTTAAAAAATAGAGGTCACGGATGTAAGGGTGTATAATACATCTCAAAACAATAAAAAAAGTTCATATAAACATGTATTTAGAAATGCCCAATTTCCAAGCTATAGCGATTTTAATATTTTATTTCTATCATATACAACTCATACTTTTAACATTACAATAAAATCATAGTGGCCGTTTATAATAAAAAACAGTGAATTATGAATAAATAAATTATAGTAACAATAATTATGACAAGGAAAAACAAAAGATTATCTTCAATTGTTTTCCATTGTAAACGGCCACTATGATTTTATTTTATTGCTAAAAGTATGAGTTGTATACTGGTATGTCGGAGATAAAATATTAAAATCGCTATAGCTCTGAAACTAAGCATTTCCGGATATATGTTTATATGAACTTTTTTTATTGTTTTGAGATGTATTATCCACCCTTAAATCCGTGACTGTATACAGGATACAGGCTGTTTCCTTTAAAACAACCAGTGCTTTTTTGGGCGAACTAATGACTTTAGAGAAAAATGTTTTATACAAAAAATAATCAAATAAGGAGCTAATTTATAAATAATAACAACCGAATATTCAATAAATGGTACTCTATATAATATTTTAGCCCATTAGATAGAGATTTTTTTTTCTGATATCAACGATATAAATATTGTATAAGGTTGTATAACAATTATTTCAAGAAAAATGATATTAAAAATTTCAAAAAAAAATATGTTATAACAGGTTATGCTATATATACAGGTATTGATACGTGTGTTCCCTAAGTTACACTAATAGTAAAGCAAATTTTTATTACATTATTTCTAATTTTGAATACTCTTTTTTTGAAATAATTGTTATATAACCCCATACAATATTAATATCGATGCAATCAGAAAAAAATCTCTACCTAATTGGCAAAAAATTATATAGGGTATAATATAATTTTGTTCTACTGTTTGAGAACCACTTGTTGAATTTTCGGTTTGTTATTACTAATAAATTAGCCTCTTATTCTTGGTCATTTTTTGCATAAAACATTTTTGTTTAAAGGAAACATCCTGTGCCGGTCACCATCCTGTATACAAAATGGATCGGCGTTTTGAATAAATGCAATCCGCCTGACTGGTGGGATCTCTGTCTTTCTCTAACATTTGTGTAAAGTTGGATCAAGCATATATGATCACATTTGATCCATATCTAATGCGAATGGGCGTAAAATTGAATCAACGAGCACGTTTCACAAATGGAAATGACAAATAATGTGAAGCCAAGATAATGCCAAGCTTAACATGATGTAATTTTTTCTTCCTCATCGTCAATTTGTCGAACTGGTACTAGCTGACCCATGCTTACTTGTCACTGATAAGAGACAGAGAAAGAGATAGCGATCCCACCATGACAGTTAAGTGGATACAGCCTCTGTCATTGTAGAGATATAGGAGTCGCCGGTCCATTTTGTTTACAGGGTGTTAAAAAGTGTTCGGAATTTTTAAGGGTATATAGTATAGATCAAAATAATTGAAAAAAGCCTAATAAATATGGGTCCGCAAACTAACCGTTTCAAAGATATGAGCTATTTTCAGAAATGTACTATGTATGGTTGGGCATTTTGGACGACCCGCTGATAGGGCCAGTTTTTTTGCCGAATCGACTAACAGGATCAGCATATCTCGACTTCTTGGTTAATACTTTACCCGGATTGGACGAGGAGGCACAGTGGCATAGCCTCCCAGGTCTCCTGACTTGCGATGGGGATTTGTTTTTACTGTTAATGTGTTAATCACAGTAAACTTGATTGCATCAGTAGTAACTGCCCTTAAAATTTTCAAACCCTTTTTTTTAACATCTTGTATAGAGCTATAGAGGTCAATGAGTTAAAATGACTTTTTTGCGGCCATTTGTATTTGTCGAAATCGCTAATAGTTGATCCAATAAACTCCGACAGATTCGCTACAAAAAGTACCATTTTATCTCGATATAAAATAATATTTTATCAATTCTACTATACGGTTAATGAAATAAAATCAAATATATGTTCTTGGTTTCCCGGATTAATTTATCTTTATTATCCCTACGTAATCGTGTAACAAAAATTTAATCTTTTCGTTCAATATTTGCTTCATAATTTATTACACGTAGCTCCATACTCTCACACTTTTTTCATAAAATAAAATTTAATTTTAATTCAAACATATATCATAAAAATTGCAGAAACAAAATATAAATCTTGGCGGGCGATACGATCCTTTACATACAAACTCACACACGAATGTATAAACAAGCCGGAGTGCTTCATATTTCCGCTCTTTTCGCTTCCACTAAATTTTAATGAACCTACAAATTCCACTGTCAGAGAGAATTGTAAATTATTATCGCAAAAATTGTTCGACTGTTGCAGAATTAAACACTAAACAACATCAATTATTTTCTCCTACACTTCAAATCGCAATTTGAATTATTTTATTCCGAGTATAAACATGGTTATTGAATAATGCCGTGTTTATTATTTTCATACCAAACGGGATTCAATTATTGAATTTTGTTTTCATGACATATTTAGAGGTAAACGCGGTTATATTTTTTCCTGTTTTGTGTACACAAAGTGAATTTTGTACAACTGTTGCAGAAACAATGATACAATGAATAATTTTGTACAAAAGTTTTTAGGGATTTTTTAAATTGTGAAGTTGGCAACTTAGTCTAAGTGTCAATCTTCAATTTTAGTTGCATTTATCTGTCATAACTCATGGAAATTTACTGCAATTAACTTTTTTTATAATGCAATACTTTTATCAAACAGTAAAGCACTCTTCTAAATTAAAATTCGAAGTATTTGTTGGTAGGTTCATAACATACATCCAGAAACTTAATTTGAGGTTATGTATATATCCTTAGCCTTAATTCAATTAGAGATATCTCTAATTCATTTTTAGATACCTATAAATGAATTTTGGATATGAAAATTTAAATTTTAGATATCTCAAATTTAATTCGTGATATCTCAGATTTTATTTTGGATATGTGAATTAGTTTTAGAAATAAAACTCAAATTTAATTAAAAGTAAAACGGCTTTCCATATAATTTCAAATCATATAACTACTGATTTTGATATATATATATATATATATATATATATATATATATATATATATATATATATATATATATATATATATAATTAAAATCCTGGCCATAGGCGTTTAACATGGGAAATCAGTTTTTCCTTGCGCAAAAGTTCCCAAATTATTTTAAACAAAAATACTTCAAACAAATGTTGTAGAGAATTAAATTCTGCACCCGAGTTAGCAATAATATTTTATTTTTACCATTTAATAACCGAGAAAATCAATCTAAAGTTTTTTGAAGATTGCTGATTTATTGCGATAGCCATGCAACTCAAACAAAATTTGTCCACCATTTTATAATCTAAAGCTTTTCTTTATGAGAAAACTGTTCCATACTTTCAAAGAAATATATTATTGAATGAAAATTACAAAACACAATTTTTTTTGACAGTTAAGATGGCATACAATTATTCGTAATTTTGTTTGAGTTCCATGGCTACCGCTATAAATCAGCTATCTCCAGAAATTGATTTTCTCGGTTATGAAATGTCAAACATAAAATCTAAGTACTAATTCGGGTGCCGAATTTAATTCTTTACAACATTTACTTGAAGTATTTTTATCTAAAATATTTTCGGAACTTTTGCGCAAGAAAAAACTGATATATAAGTTTTTAGATATCTATACCTTTATAAACATAATATTAAAATTAAGTTATCATATATTACTAACAATATACTAAAACAGAATAATTAGTAACAATCAAATTGACTTACAATATCTGCATCAAAATATTATTTTCTGTAAAAAAAGCGTTATTGAGTTGAAGGAAAATTTTCAAGAACAGATGTTTATCCTGCTATTCACACCTACGTTTAATAATCATTTTATGTTGCATTTTTTTCTATATTTTCATTTAGTTTTGCTTTCAATATTTTATTATATAATGATAAGATTAGTAACACTAACTAAAAGGTATAGGATCTATGTTTATAATTACATCAAACTATTAGAATATTATTGTGTAAAAATCAGTTTTAACAAAAACGCTATAATTGCACGTTCAGCACAGATGCTTATATTTTTATTTATTACTGAATAGATAAGTAGATCTCTATATAAAAAGATCATCACTAAAAGGAAAGAATCTAACGTTGCAAAATAACAAAACACACACACTCAGAGGTGGGGTAAAAAGTAACAAAAATAGCTATATTCGCAAAAAGCGAATAAACTGATGCAAGAACACTAGTCTGGCAAGACGCAGACGTAGACATCGATCTGGAGTCTGTAGCGCTCCGCTGGAAAGCGTTGCGGAACGCTGACAACGTGCTAAACATCACTTGCACACCCTGATTTTACGAGGATTTGGAGTTCGAGTTTGAGAGCAAGTGCACCTCGTCAAACATGTACGATTCCTAGTATAGCTTACAGCTTATAGCCTTTTCCTGTCCAACACCAAATGCCAAGGACAAGATATTATGAGAGGGATGTAAACATTGACGTTGAATGTATTACAAAAATTTATTATCAAATTTGTGAACATAATTATGACCATGTCAAACCGGTTTTAAGTAAAAAATCCATTATATCTGCAGTACTGCAGTACAAATTATTCTTATTAAAAAATCATAAAACTTAACAATATTCACTTTACAGATGCAACATTTATTTTACACCTTGTCTTATAATTTTAATGTCTTATTATTTTGTAATAAAAATAATTGTTACTAACCGGACCAAGCTCTGATCAAATAATTTTTATGAGTAGTACTAGTTCATACAGCAAATTTTACAGATATTGTTCATTGACCAAAGCCTGCTTGCTGCGCCTAATAGGGTATTCTCATATATTTTTTTACCTCCCGCTACCCTTGGTAAGGGAGGTATAGGAATCGTGCTAAAAATGGCATATCGAGATTTTGGTAAATGACCACGTTTTAAGGTCCCTACAATCCAATTTTAACATTTTCACGATGATGCTGTGTGTATGTATGTATGTGTGGATCCTGTTTACGCTCTAACTCAAATACTATCATTCAGAAAGTTTTGAAACCATGTATTTCTACCTTATTCTAATATGGAAATATCTGATTAAATTTTGGTGGCAATCGGATAACCGGAAATGGCAGTTTACTTGAAGCTCAAGATAGTTTTTCTTCAAAAAATACCTTTAAATGTAATTTTTTCTCAATTTGTTACTATAAAAATTAAAGATTATTTCATTTTCTACAAGTTAGCTTTAATACTTTTTCTATATATTGAATGGATAAATTTATAAAGTAATATAAAAATTATATACATAGGTAAATGGCGGGAGGTACTGTGTTGGTCACATCAGATTTTTCTTAAAGAACAGGTACCTGTGAAAACCCAAGTTAAAAATTACTTTTAATAAGCGAGATATTAATTTTTAAAATTTGATTTTGTTGTGTCACGTGATAGTGACGTACTAGTACAATACAAGCGGTGTGGAATCAGTGGTTCGTGGGTTTTCGAGGTGTTTGGTAAGTATTGAAAAAGATTGGAAATAAAATATATTTAATTATAAACTTTTATATTATTACTAAAAAACTAAAGAAAATTATAAGAAAAACTTTCTAAGTAATTGATTACATCATTTTTCTTGTACTAGAGGAACATTACGTCACTTTTTTTTTTGAAAATGCATGAGCTCTGTTGCTCATATAACAATCTTGGCAAAAGTTGATAGAATTCTACTGAAGAATAATTACAAATGATAAAATTACGAATTTCCTTTCCTTGAATTTTATAGAAACATATATAAGAAAAGTTTATAAATATTATCATTTAAAAAGTAATTAATGTTCATAAGATACATGATGACTTTTCTGTATGTGTTAAACATATAAAAAATCAAATAATTTGGGAACAAAAATATTTCATGTCAGCTTTTAATTTTTTCAGTTTGACGTTTAAATTATCCATTATATTTTTTTGCATTGCCTTCTATGTTAAGTCTGCGTTATTTTTGTGATTGTGATGCCTTTGAAGAAATATGCAAGGAACTATTTTCCCCTTGTTCCGTAACCCCTCACCGCCAAAGCATTTTGTTACACGGGTACCCATAAGACTGTCTAATCTCTCTTTAGATAGCTGCCTCTGATTGGAACAGAGAGTAATAACAAGTTGATATGTCGTTCATTATTTTGTTACAAGATGGCATATCGCTTAGCAATACATGCTAATACAGCAGTACACGAACATTCCCGAACGATGTGAAGTAGACCCTAGCATGTGTGTATTTAAGATGCGACCTCTTATCACATTTGAACAGGGAGTAGAGATTTCTACTGGTCTTCCATTAGTAGTATCACTAGTACATTACCAAAATTTAAATGCTTTATATTTTTTGCAACAATTAATTTATGTTTTTCTTTTGTTTTTTCCCTCTTGTTTACTAATCAACTTTAATATTGTTAATAAATTTTTAATATTGATGTTCATGAAAGAATATCCTATTTCCATGAAATGAGTTTTTATAAAGAAACTTCCATAAGAGATTAAAAATATATGCAACTCTGTATCATCATTTTGTCACTAGCAGGAATCCATACAAGGCTCATGCACGCTTATGCCTGTTTTACATTTTAAACTGCAGATTATATCGCCAGCTCAGCTTATTGAACCCATATTCCGTTCCCTGCCTAACTAGCCCCCAAAACATATTTCTCCTGCGTGTGAAAATTCACGCACGCACGCCCACGCGCGTAGATAAATCCCACGTGCTTTTTTCACGTTCACGACGTATGTGATGAATGGGTAATTTGTTAAATTACGCGAAAAAAAGTTTCTGTTTCGGTTTCATTTTCCGTCAGGGAGTAATGAATAAATGAAATTTGAAAACGCGGAACGGATTCTGCGATTGAAGTTTATGATCGATAAGTTAATCAACGTGGGCTGATGGTAATTCCAAACCGAGGAATTAGTGACGTGGAGAACATCCAGGGTTTAACCATTCAGGTGTGTAATATCGTAACCAACCGTCATTTATTATTCTACTTTTCGTTACGTTACGGATATTGGAATATTCCAATTTTAAAATCTAATTTTCGATCTCTAATTTTAAACCCGGAAAATTACACCTGATAAACTCATATTTAAAGTGAAATTTTTAATTAAATGTATACGTGTACATTTTAATATGGACAATATGATACAAGCCCAACCCCAAATGTATTCATACCCTCTGAAATAAATATATTTACAGCAATAATTTTTTTAGGTTACAATAGTTAATACTATATTTGGGTAATTTTTTTTATTTTATGTATTAATAAAGTGTACTGAATTTAAATATAATGTTATTACCCAAATTTATCATTTTAACAATAATCTACGGGCAAATATATGACAACAAACACGTGCTAATAAAAATTTCAAATAAAATTTAATATGCAACTCGTCACTGAAGTTCCTTTTTATCACTCATATAGTTTATTTTCCTCGGCTCTACGGTTTCGGCAACTAAATTCCACATTCGTGATAAAAAGTAGAACTTCAATACCTTGATACAGGAATATATCTCAGTTAATGCAATACCTAAGATATATGAGAAACAATTTTTATTCAAATATTCTAGGTGGCTATGTGAAAATAAATAATAAATAAATAGATAAATAAATAAGTAACAAATAAGTAATAAGAAATAACAAACAAATGTATACTTTGTTGATATTAAACATTGTTACATTTTGTTTATTTTCACATAGCCACCTATAATATTTGAATAAAAATTATTTTCCATATATCTTCATACGTAATATAACAAGTGATATGATTATCATCGATGATATTCTCGAGTGAAACCGAGCTGCAGATTTCACGAATCCGAAGGACGAGTTGAAATGTGCTGTTTCGGTTTCACGAGCAATATCTTCGATTATTAATCATATCACGAGCTTATATTTAATGAGAGAATATAATGAATTTTTGCAATCTAACCTAACCTAACTTTTGATATACATATTCATATTGTATTAAAACATGGTACTTACGAGTTTTAATTAATATTTCGTAGTTTGAATTATTGTTATTATTTATTTTTATACTCAAAATTAACTGTCAATGTCATAAATAAGAAAACAAATCCCTTAGTAACGACTATAAATACGGAGATAATTTCCTTGTTTTTTATCATCGCTGTGATAAACGCGTAGCTAGGGAGATACTGAATGTTGATTGGCGGAAAACATGTCACGTGACTAAGGAATTATATTCTCATTATCTTATTTTTCCCGATTTTTTTTTAAATACATTAATAAAAACTAATACATCGTTGAAAGGAGAAAAAATGGTGGTATATATTTTAGTAAAATAATTATAGGTTGCTACTAAAATAAAATCTAAGGTACATCTGCCATAAAATAGTACATATAAAATAATTAAACTTTTATATGAGCTATTTTTTCTATTACTTATAATAAAAATTTTAAGGAGGGGGGGGGGGCGTCTTCCCAGACTCACCCTGTATAAAAATATTCTCAGTTTTGAGCAGAGCATGAAACCATAGTTAAAAAAAGGTTTAGAAAACCGGTAACCGATATTTTTAACGAAAAATCGTGAACGTTAACCGTTATTTTTAAAGCTAAAAATAACTGTAACTTTTATCCAAAATATTTTAAACCGGTTTACTAAGCATAGCCATTATTTTTAAGAAATTTAGTTTTGCAAAAAAATTCTTTATTCCTTTTCTTCTCGTTTTTTATCAGTTGCACAAGAATACTTTTAATTTTATACTTGACAATTATTGAAAGATACAGTTGGTACTAACTGTGATTGTTTCTTCGTTTTGTTTTCTTATAAGTATAAGACTGAGAGATAACTTTTTATTTTGTTTGAAAATATTTTATATTCCGTATTCATAAAGAAATAATTAAAATGCATAAATTGATTTAACTATTTTTTGTTATATTTATTAGGTTTTAAAAATAGTTTAAACCGGTTTACTATTTTTAAAAACCGGTTTTAAGAAAAACCGTTATTATTATAACGATCTTGATATCGGTTAACCAGTATATTCTTCGGTTCCATGCCCTGCTTTTGGGTATTAAATTTCATTCTTCCAATCGAGAGGCGATAGGGTTTTAATTATTGGTGACCAATTAATTCCTTCAGTCGAATTATTATTATAGAGAAGAGATACTATAATCTGATAAACTAGATAAGTAATTTTAAAGTTCCCGTGAATCATCAATACTTATTTATGACTAGTTGTTGCTCGGTTTTGTTTATATCTAACAATTTAACAAATAGTTATTTTGACACAATCTGTTTTAACAAATTATTCACATACATACAGTAAAATTTTTGAAAGATGTCCGATCAAGGTTGTCTACGAATTGTATGAATTCAGATTTTTGCTCCGCCCATCATGACAAATTCAGTAGTGTCGTTTGCTTAGTTTTTATGAGGGTACGTAAGATACTACTGTTATTTTATTATTATAAAAATATATATTACAGGAAAAGCATTCAAAATTCAAAAATAAGTCAACTAGTAAGTTTATAAGCAAATGTAAAACCAAATATATTAAAAATAAGATACTGACACAATGTCAGTGTCAGTGACTCTGACAGAATATAACGTTACACGTACGGCTATGAATCCAGGTAAAGTATCTGAATTAATAAATAAACTTACGTTACAGCGAAAGTATTATCAACAACGAGCATCGTTTATAAATGGAATGTCCTAACTTAGTCGAAACAATATGAATTTTTGAAAGACAAGCGTGTTATATCCATCCTTATCACACACTCTTACAGCCTTTGCAAAAGAAAGAGATAAATGTATGCCTATTTGTTAATTCGTTCGTGATACAGGTGCCCTTGATCGGACATCTTTCAAAAATTTTACTGTACATAGTAAGAAGTCACGTCCGTGTTACATATGTAGAGATAAAAAATCTCTCAATTTTTTTGTAAATATTGTTTCTGGTAAATTTAACTTTTGCATTTACTTTTCCTAGTTTAAAAACAAGGTATAGTTTTTATTGAATGATTTTAATAGAAAAATTCCTTGTGTTTATTATTGAAATAGTTACTTTTTGGTCAAAGTATTTACTGAATTGGTTTTTTTAAGAAATATTAGTAATGTAACACAAACTATTGCCAGCTGTGGCGTATATTATAAACAATATTATGTATAATTTTAATTTTGAAAGAAAACTTACCTATACTTATAGTTGGTCAAAGAAAAATAACTGAATTGCATTTAGTACAGTCGCTCTGGAAAAGAAAAAAAATATATAGAATATTATACTGACTTTTCTATTTTTAATATATTATTGTTAATAATACTAAATTTTTCAATACAGGAGGTAGTTTTTTGAGTGATCTATAATCTGTTGCTGACAAATTAATAGGCGTATAAAATCTCATTTTCCCAGTGACTAAACAGATTTTAATCTGGTAATTACACCGACATTTTTGTTGAATATGCAAATTGCGTAAAAAAAAACCATATTTCTACAGTAGCTAGTTGAACAATAACATTGTTAACAAAGTTATCCTGTTTGCATTGTCATCAGTTCGCCATTTAATTGTTCATCAACTTATTATCAATAAATCCCATCCCATGAGACGCAGTTTCCAATAAATCAATTTCCGTAATAATGACTTCGAAAATCGACATGAATTTATCGTTTTAATTAACCGTTGAATGTGTGGCGTGAACATAGGAACAAAACAAAGCGCATGCGTATGCGTATAGACTACGTTCGTTGCTAACGTCATGCGCTTGCTGCCAGCTCCATATATAACTGTCAGGGGCAGAAGATAACATTTTTGACGTGTTCGAATCGGCTTTTTTCCGGGCCAATGTGAACGTGTCAATATCTACCAACCGCCAGGCAATGATTTATTGCGACCAATTTTCAATATGGCGACCTCCGCTGTGATTTTAAGTGGCGGAAAGGTAAACCTGTACGAACGTGTATACCCCTGGGCATGCCTTGTCTTCTACGTCGTTTGGCTGAAATCCAAGACAAGGAATTTCATAAACAAAAGCTTCGAGAGAGTGGTTTTGGTTTACACTGACATTCGAGAGGATCAGATTTTGATTGCGTTACTCAAAAGTTTGTATTGATTTCTAATCGTTAACGCGCAATGACGTAAATATGAGAAGGCGTTTTCGCGTAATTTTCCCATTTTAATAAGAGGGAAATAACAAGAAATTTGATATTCTAAATAACAAGCAATGTTTTGGCGCATAATTTATTTTTACATTTTCAATTACCTAACATACAAGTAAATTAATGCAGGTGTGGACAAACACATACAGGCATGGTGAACCGTGACATAGCATTGATGAAAATTCCTGAAACCGGGCAATAGGCATTTAACATAGAAAAACAGTTTTTACTTCCTTGTACGTAAGTAAAGGAAGTATTGTAATCGCGAAAAAATTCGGTTTTCAGATTTCAGCGGAAATATCCATTTTGATCATCCCTGAATGCCTGAATCCATTTTGACTATTTTCGTCGTGACGTCTGTACGTACGTACGTACGTTCGTACGTTCGTATCTCGCATAACTCAAAAACGGTAAGCCGTAGAAAGTTGAAATTTTGTATTTAGGACTCCTATAACATCTAGTTGTGCACCTCCCTTTCTGGTTATTACACAATTTCCAGAAGTGGCACTTTACATGAAGCCTATAATAGATTTTAATGAAAAAGTGTTTTAAAATATAATCCGAAACTTTTCAAATTTGGTATACAAGACTTTTATGTCAATCGAAATAACATAATAGATTTTGGTTAAACCTAACCTAACCTAACCAGAAGTGGTACATTACTTGAAGTTGTTAACAGTTTTTCTTGAATAAAATGATTTTATTTTGATTTTAGAAATAAATGCTTCAAATAAAAGTTTTAGAGAATTAATTTTTGCGTCTAGCACATCAAGTATTATTAAATTAGCCTTTTGTATAAGCGAGATATGTAAATTTAAAAATTATATACTTTTTTGTTTTTGAAATAAAGCTTGCTATAGATTAGAACAAAAACATAAAAAAATGTTCATGTCAAATTACGTTAAATACGTGCAATTTTATGATTCGTACAATAACAAATATTATATTTTTATTGTGAAAATCATATTCATTATTGTAATCAAATATTTCTTTGTTGTAATCAAAACTCTCTTTAAAAAGAACCGGGTTAGATTATGGTCGCTATATATCTTTTTGAAGTTAAAATAAATATTTTGTAATTTAGTTATTAAAAAAATATGTATAGTTTAATAATCGTACAAGGAAGTCGTGTGGTGTCCACACCATCAAATATCATCTGTCCCGTAAGACTATAGTGGGAGTTTTTTTTAATATGATTAGAAAGATTATTTAATTTGATATCGGTGAGTATGTAAATACTTCTAATTTAATGGATTATTATAGAAGTACTTACAAAATTATAATTCTATTTGACAGTTATTACTGGGTGCGTTTGGTATTCAAATCTGTCGAGCACTCTAAGAAATCTACTGACGTGACAGATTCATCTGCGATTTCCGATCTGTAGCTTGAATAACCGAACGGATAAAGCGTGTTTAGGCCATTTTGACACTTATTAATTTGCGCCAAAATAAAGACGGAAAATAATGAAGAACTGTTAACATGTGTACTGTGCGCGAGTTATGAACGTTTTTTTTATGATACTGATTAATAATGTGGAAATGATTATGGACAACTTAAAGCTGAAAATTATGTAGAAAAATGTTTCCTTAAATGACTAATTTATACATTTCACACATTTTTGATTGATATACGAAAATGACAGCATTCATACATAAAATGGATACGAAAAATTATAACTTTTTCGTATTCCTCAAGTTTACATCCAGAAAAACAACTGATTAGATTTTGGTTCTAATTGGTGAACCGGAAGTAGCCTTATTTGAAGATTTAACAGTTAAATTTGATTTATTGACATTTAACGTTATTATAACTTAAAGAATATATTATTCTCTATACGATTTGATTACATTTTATACTTTATATTCAACAGATATAGTGTTAACGAATTTTAAAGAAATTAAATTTATAAATAAGCCAGCTATGTTAAACATGGAAACTACTAATATATTCATATAATTTAAATTGACAGATGTCAGTATAAATAAAAAGTAAATTAATGTGGCAGAGATGAGGATGCTGAAGTAGATATTGGAGAAGACACGGAAAGATAGGTAAGAAAATAACTCTAGTGTTACAAGTTTCTAGAAAGATACAATCGAGATGATTACATTGATTTGAAAATGTCATGAGGAGAAATGAAGAATACATTGGATAAACAATGAATAGTTTAGTAATAGAAGGTAGAAGAAACAGAGGAAGACCAAAGATAAGATAGGAGGACTGTATTGCGGAAGACTTGAGAGAAAAGGAACTGAATGAGAACAACACGTAAAACAAAAATGAGTGGAAAAAGAAAATAAAAAATAGCGACCCCTAACGAATGGGGAAAACTAAAGAAGAAGATGTTAGTGTAAAGTGCAATTTGCATAGTTTGTTTATGAAATAATTTTACTGGAAATTTAAAATCTTATGGAATTTATACATAATACACAGGATTGACGGAAGGTATTGTGCTGGCCACAACAGATTTTTTTATTTATATATTTATTATAAAAGCGAAGCTTAAATTTGAGACCAATTCCTATTACATGTCCTAGGAAGTAGTAATACTATTAAAAACGAACAATTTTCCCTTTCCAACGATATATAATTTATGTATTTACGTAGGTACGTCTATGCGTTACATGTAAAAATATGAGCAAACACAATCTTCCGTTCTGTCAGTTGAGTAACATTATTTCCGTTTAATGTATATTGTATGCTGCGTTATACATTATGTTAAGATAAAGTGTAAAAATTCTGTGTAGTCCTGGCCTGCGTTTGCGTCCTGATGCATAATTCATGGGCGCGGCCAGCATCCGCAGCCGGACCAGACCTGGATTTACATCGCATACCGTATGCGCAAAATATCGCGACTGCTTGTAAATCCACGGCTACACACGCTATCTACCAGTTACACTACACCTGAACACGATTTAGTCTAGTCTGCCATGGCCTATTGTTTTTGCTTTTATCCCTTCTCAACAATTATTTGAATAGGTGTTTTATGTTATTGTATGCGCCGGAATTTTCATTTAAAAATTGTCATCATTTTTAATTTACTCTGCGTGCTAATTCTATGTGAATACAATGCGCTTTTATTAACATGCAACTAGTTTTGTTTTAATACGATGTTCTGAACATTTAAATACGAGATATGAGAATTTCATTTCCTATTAACAAGAAACACTGGAAAATAATAATAATAAATGTTAGATTTTTACAAGAATGAGAATAGATAGTTTGTTTAAAAATTGTTAGTAAATATATATATATTTATATATATATATATATATATATATATATATATATATATATATATATATAAATATTTGGAATTTTAAATGGCACAAAAATGACCCCTGTGGTGCACTCTCCACGCCAGTAATAAGTGCTCGTGAGATGACAACCGCCTGCACGGTACAAATATGTCATCATCGTTATTGAAATCTGTGTACAAAGCAGATTGGTTCACCCAGCAATGAGTAATATGCCGTGATGATATATTTATTTTATTTATTTATATATTTACCTATATTCATTGCTGGCGTGGAGAGTGCACCACAGGGGTCAATTTTGTGCCATTTAAAATTCTAAAATATTTGGCGTCGGTCGGAATCGAACCCGTTTCCAAGAT
The DNA here is from genome assembly GCA_951394225.1 of Harpalus rufipes. Lineage (NCBI taxonomy): Eukaryota > Metazoa > Arthropoda > Insecta > Coleoptera > Carabidae > Harpalus > Harpalus rufipes. The sequence goes on from OX596275.1 coordinate 9,499,448, forward strand.
TCGCGTGAAGTGACGCCTGGTAAACGCCTGCACGGAACACATATGTCGTCATTATTACCGACATATGTGTACAAAGCAGATTGGCTCACCCATCAATTCGTAATATGCCGTGATGATATATGTTTTTATTATCTTGCCTATATTTTTACATATTTACTTATGCTGGAAACTGTATTAAGTTCCTTTCCTTATAATTATTGTTCCATTTACTATTTTCTTTTTAAAACGTTAATATTATTATTTGAAATGATTAGTTTGTTTACAGTGATATATATCTGTCAGTTAAAAACATTTGAGATCTGAATTGTGTAACTATGTGTATGAGTTGTGTTTAATGCGTAAGCTCCGGGATTAAAATTATAGATAGTTTTGTAAATTTATCCATACAATAAATAGAAAAAGTATTAATGCAAACCTGTAGCAAATTTAATAATCTTTAATTTTTATATAACATAAATCTCGAAAAAATAACATTTAAAGATATTTTTCGAAGAAAAACTATTTTGAGCTCCAGTAAAGTGTCAATTTCGGTTATCTGATTTACTCCAAAATCTAATGGCATCTTTCCATATAAGAGTAAGGTAGAAATACAAACTTTCAAAATTTTCTGAACGATAGTATTTGAGTTAGAGCGTAAAGAGGCTCCCCCCCCCCCCACACACACACACACACACACATACATCATCGTGAAAATGTTAAAATTGGATTGTAGGGATCTTAAAATGTGGTCATTTACCAAAATCTCGATATGCGATTTTTAGCACGATCCTTATACCTTCCTTACCAAGGGTAGCGGGAGGTAAAAAAGGATAAAAAAGCTTAAATGAATGATACCAGGTTTGTTTCAATACATTTTGGAAGAAATGGGGTGTATGTTTTTTACATTTTTTTGCGATAAAATTAATAGGTAATCATCAATAAATTGTTTGCTCTTTAAAACCATAGGATGAATTACACCCATATCAAAAATGCATAAAAACAAAATCTATATCATGATTTATGTGAAACAATTTTTCGTTACTCTATTATGCATTTCGTATTCTGTCAGTACTGCCCTGATTCAGCAGTGTCGTACTAGCCCTTTTACTTGCAACCCTTGTTTGTGATAGAAAAAGTTGACCGGTTCGTTTGAGCATGTTTTATTTGTTCTTTTTCTTGGTTAGATTTGTCGAAGAAAGTTCCAAGAAAATAAGAAGTTTTAAAAATGTCGTGTCAATATTCTGACAGCTTATTTAACTGGCGTGTTTTTGCTCCGATGAGTTGGTAGGGTTCTATTCCATAGCCTGGCTGATTTATTGATCGATTTGTCTGGCTGCGTTATATTTTTTAATCGTCTTGCTTCCGCCGCGAAATATTTTGATTTAAATATTTCACGAAGGAATTTACCCCACGAGTCGTTCTATCGTAAAATAAATATTATATCGCATGAATTTTTAAAATATAATAAAATGGTAATATTGGAGATAATAAAAGATCTAAATTATTATTTCGTATAATTTGTTTTCTACGACGTTTCGAGTATAAAAACTGAATACTTTAAGATTAATATACTGTTGGTTAATGAAATTTTTATGGATAATATAAAATTTACAACTTATGAAATTTTTATGAAGCGTACATTTCGAACCAAATGAATTTCTTTTTTATATTCGTACCTTCTAATACTGTAATAAGTAGGGTCATATAAATAATAATTTACATATGAAGTGTAATAAAATTTCCAGACTTCAAAAGAAAATATTAAACATCATATGATGCAAAAACTACTCGTACAAATATTTTATTTATAATTTTTTTCTGGGTCTTCCACCATAGTAACAAATAAAACATGGGTAATTTATATTAACACTTTTTTATACACCTAGTCGAAAAGAGAATATTGAGCCATGACTGTGGCTCGAAATAAAACAATGAATTAAAACAATTGTAACTATTATTATTAAACGAAATAACATTTTTTTTATAGTGTATATAAAAAAGTGGCCGCCATTTTACTTTTTAATAATGTAACATATGGATTATTTACATGATTGTAAAGCAAATTTGATGTACTTTTCAAATTTGTAAAAAAAATATAGTATGTTCCATTTGAAATTTCAAAGTTGATATTAATTACTAATAAACCGGAAGTGGAATCATGAATGTACATCCGTCATCAAGTAGCTTACATGTTGCTGTATAAATCATGTTATATGAAAGAAATTACTAACTTAATAAATAAGCGAGATATTTGCCGGGTCCATTAAAATATAACACCCTGTATATATATTTAGATATATAAGTATTGTATTTAACATTTCTTGTACACACAAAAAATTCTAATTACACCTAATCTTTGTATTTACGTATTTCCTATAATTTTAAATTCATTCTATGAGCAACTTTTCTCCTTTTCTTCTAAATGTTCGAGATTTTTTCAATTCATTGACGGAATTGACGATATTTCTCAAGGATTCATGTAATATACCTATAATTTTAAATATATAATTAATAATACAATAAGAAATATTGAATATCGTTCCCAGAAAAAGCCTTCAGTACTATCTCTGAATTTTTGACACTGACATTAGTGACATTTATTTGTCAATTACAGACATTTTAATTTCTCAACTAGTTACCATGATGATGTTTGGGCTGTGAGATTACTGCAACAGATTATTTTATAGATTATATTTCTATATATTTAAATATATTAAAGATATAATACAAATTTTAAATGTGTCGGATAGAGAATTTTGTTTTTTAATATTTGTAATAACGTAAATTTTCATAAAATAATATTTTGAAGTTTTTTGTTAAAATACTGCTACTTCCGGTTGTCCAATTGTTACCAGAATCTATTAAACTCTTCCCATTACTATTAGATTGAGGAATCCGTAGTTACATAGGTCTTTAGTCTTATAGAATTTGAGAAATCGTACCTCCAACATCCACACATTACGGCGGTCAACGTGTTAAAAGTGTTGAAATAAATTAGTTTATGTGACTCCATTTATTAGCGAACTCCACTGTTTGACAACAAACTTAACATATACGTCGTAGAATATTTAAAAAATTAGAACGGTTTAACAAATAACAATTAAAACTTTCCCAGATCTACATATTGCTTTCTATTTAGATGAAGTTTCATAAAAAAAAATACTCTTAAGTTCCTTACAGTGATAACATATTTCTCAATTATTTCTTAAATAACATATTTATGAAATAAAATATATGAAAGTTAACTAATTCTTATCCGGTAAAAAAATATTTACTTTCATCTTTCTGCTCAAATGCAATGTACTTATAATCTTTACGTCCTCTTGATAACCTCTTACTCTTTGCCATATGAAAATCATCCCAAAGATTAATTAACATGGCTTGAAGTGTGCAGGCGCGCACTAGAAATGGTGTAATTTCACCTCAGCGTACGTGAGCTTTCATTTCTGCTTCAGGCTACACAGAGTACAGGCTTTGCAGGGTTACATTGCTGAAGTCCTGCAATTCAATGCTGTATGCTCTGAATTTGCACCCTACATTGGCTTCAAATGACAGAGGGTGAATACAAGGGTATTTAAATTTAGTTTAGGAAATATGGTAAGTGATGTAAATGGATTATTTCTTTAGAAGAATTTTTCCACAATGCAATTACGAGTAATTTGGAAAAAATATTTGCACATGAGTACGAATAATATGTGAAGAAAAATGAATATTATGAAAAACTATATATCTTAGACTAGACGCTGCAATAAAGTCGGATTCTAAGCATTAAAAAGTTTATTAATAACGTATCATCAGAAGCACTAGAGATTTTGGTTCCTTAGATCATATTTAACTGTAGCAAAAAGTGTACCTCAAAGACAAATGTACTTATAAATTTCATTCATTTCAAAAATAAATTAAAATAAATAAACTCCTTACCTCTGTTAATTCATAAATGTCACTCAGCAAATTAGTATATACAGGAAGACACTGAAAATATTTTTTTTAATTATATTTTTTAATTTTCGATAATTTATTGATCTTTCGTAATTTTAATCGATGAATTTCAATATTTGTCCATATCGATAAATATCGGTAAATATCGATACATATCGGTAAATTTTTTTTATCGATATTAATATATAAGAATATGTAACCTAAAAGGGGCGTTTATGTGTTCTACTGTTTTAATTTACAGTTATAGAAGATGTGACTCGTTATACAGGGTGTTATATTTTAATGGACCCAGCAAATATCTCGCTTATATATTAAGTTAGTAATTTCTTTCATATAACATGATTTATACAGCAATATGTAAGCTACTTGACGACGGATGTACATTCATGATACCACTTCCGGTTTATTAGTAATTAATATCAACTTTGAAATTTCAAATAGAACATACTATATTTTTTTACAAATTTGAAAAGTACATCAAATTTGCTTTACAATCATGTAAAATAATCAATATGTTAAAAAGTAAAATGGCGGGCACTTGAAAAATGTATTGAAGAGGCTGGTAGTCATTTTGAATATTTGTAAAATTATTTTGTTGTTATTAAGTGTTTCTCATTCTTATTTTCTGTATTATTATGACAAAAAATATTATTTCGTTTAATAATAATAGTTACAATTGTTTTAGTTCTTTGTTTAATTTCAAGCCACAGTCATGGCTCACTATTCTCTTTTCGACTAGGTATATAAAAAGTGCCCTCCATTTTACTTTTTAATAATGTAACATATGGATTATTTTACATGATTGTAAAGCAAATTTGATGTACTTTTCAAATTTGTAAAAAAATATAGTAGGTATGTTCCATTTGAAATTTTAAAGTTGATATTAATTACTAATAAACCGGAAGTGGTATCATGAATGTACATCCGTCATCAAGTAGCTTACATGTTGCTGTATAAATCATGTTATATGAAAGAAATTACTAACTTAATAAATAAGTAAGATATTTGCTGGGTCCACTAAAATATAACACCCTGTATAAACTCTTTCAATACCTATTCGTTTTTATACTGTTGCTCAACTGTCAAAACTCGTACCAAAAGAGCCGTTTATAAAATATGTTACACACCTACTATTAAAAATACGGGTATTTTTCTGAACCTTCTCTCGCAGTTGTACTTACACTGCGGCAGAAAGCACAATGTATATTTTTCAACTAATTTTGTCACATGTATCACTTCATGTATTTAAAAATTTATTGTAACAATCTTCTGTTGGTAAGCATTATTTATTTATTAATGTGTAATTATTGCTGGGCTTTTGCTGTATTTTATTCTGTAACGATTTATTCTTCCTTTCCTCCAGCACTGAGGATGGATTAATAAAAATCCGAAACGTTTGCAACAAAGAGTATATTTTATTTCCTTCAATTTATCCATCATCCGTCGATATTCTGTTAATTATTATTTCTAACTCTATAATTAAATGGATTAAAAAAAATCTGATGTGGCCAGCACAATACCTTCCGTCAATCCTGTGTATTATGTAGAAATTCCATACATAAATTTTCTTGCAAAAGATTCTAAATTTTTGGTATTTTATGATTCCCTTTCTCGGCAACTGAATTCCATACTCCTGGTAACAAACAAACCACATGAAATAAGAAAATCATGAAATTTTGAATGAAAAATTACGACACTTGTCAGTTATGGACATAATTAATTGCTGTCATTTTGATACGGGTCCCCAAATCTGCTTGCCAAAGGCAGCAAAGTCATGTCACTGCTCGCGCCCTGTACATAATTTTTTTGCAAAAGATCCTATATTTCCAGTAAAGTTATTTCATAAACAAACTATTCAAATTGCACTTGACACTGACATCTTCTTCTTCTTTAGTTTCTCCCATTCGTTAGAGGGTCGCTATTTTTTATTTTCTTCTTCCACTCATTTTTGTTTTGCGTGTCGTCCTCAATCAGTTCCTTTTCTCTCAAGTCTTCTGCAATACAGTCTTTTCATCTTATATTTGGTCTTCCTATGTTTCTTCCACCTTCTATTAATATATTCATCTCTCCTCATTACATGTTCAAACCAATGTAATCGTCTCTCTTATATCTAGAAACTTCTAACACTACAGTTACTTCCCTTATTCTTTCATTGATTTACATTTTATTGATACTGACATCTGTCAATTTGAATTACCTGAATATATTAGCAGTTTCCATGGTTAAGTTAGCATAGCTGGCTGAATTATGAAATTTATATGAATTTTTTTATCTATATTATTCTTTAACTCTATATCTGTAGAACATGAAATATAAAATGCAATCAAATCGTATAGAGAATAATATATTCTTTAAGTTATAATAACATTTAACTGAGTTTTTTCAAGAAAAACTGTTAAAATCTTGAAATGAGGGTACTTCCGGTTGACCAATTATAACCAAAATCTAAACATGTCTGCATATGGTTGTAAGGAAGAGGAATACGCAAGAATTGTAATTTTTGGAATTCTAGTATTGGAGATATCGTTGACAAAACCGCGGTCACATACACACACACACACATACACACATACACACATACACACACACACACACACGCACATACGAACACACACACACACACACACACACACACACATACAGACATCATCGTAAAAATAGTAAAATCGTATTGTAAAGACCCTAAAACGTGCTTATTCAATGAAAACTCACCACCGAATTTTTTGACCGAAGACAATACCTTCCTTACCTATAAGTGACGGAAGGTAAAAATGGGCACGTGTGTCATTGTAAAACAATGAGTCAAAGAACAATATGTTTACAATTTCTTTTTGTGACGAATTGATTATTAAATCAATGGAACATCTTTTGAGTTAGGTTAAGGGATTAAGAAAATTAAAATTACTAAGAGGTAGTAGGTGGTATTTAATTAGGTGATTTATTTTAAATTCTGTAAAACTGAAATTGGTTTCTAAGTGAAAATACGTATTGTAACCCATAGAATGTCTAATAACACCTTGCGATGCAATTTCGTTAATCTACTTACGTACTTTTCCTGTTTACTCCTACTACTAGATATTTATTTTCATCCGGATCATAACAAAATTGATAAGATTAAAATCACTGAATTATAATGTTCAAATATAGTTTAAATTATTCAATGACTTTATTCTATAATTAATATGTATTTTTTTAATTATAGTTTTACTAAAATGTGGAACATTTTCACATTTCTATATTGTAATGTTAATTAATTTTAGAATATTAAAGAGTACATATACATATATATTATTCTATAAATATATTGAATTGAAGAATATTTTCCATTTAAAAAAAGTTTTAATTAGAAATGAGATGAATAATATAAAATTTACCCCGCAGTTTTTAATGAAAAGAGAAATAATTGATAAATGGAACAAAAAAATTCAATAACTGAATATCGCATGAATTGCGTTATTAATGAAGATAAATCGCAAATCGAATTAAAAAATGTATCATCAATTTGAAATGTAAAATAGACAACAATATATGAACAAAACGAAAAATTATTTAAATTAAAAAACACGAATACAGGCTGATCCAGATTCCAGAATGATTGAAAGTCACATCATTTCATAAAGTTCTGATTATCTTCTACGGAAAAAAATAGTATCAATTTACCGGCAAAGTCAAATTATGTTACCTATATTACCGACATTTGGTAGTCAGCAATGTCACGCATTTTGAATTTTTTGATATACAATTTGTTTTTGTCTTTTAAAACTAAACTGTTGTTTATTTATATCGTTACGTTAGAATGGTGTTTACGGAAGAACATGACAAGTTTATTTTGGAAGCATATTTTCGTACTGCGAGGAATGATGGAAATGAGTGGAAATATGTACGCCCGCCAATGCAAGCTGTCAATCGTATTTCACTATCACAATAGCTATTTGTGTATTAAGAGCGCAAAATAGGACATTGTCGATTGAGAGGTTGGTATTCCCTCGAAATCGACAATGTCCATTTGCGCTCGAAACATACACAATATTTTTTCTACAGTCGCTACCATAACAAAAAATAATAAAATGTACACTTTGTACTTACACTACTACTCAATTAATAAGGATTAATATAAAGAAAAAACGTCTTTTATATTTAATTTTAATTTATCGTTATTTCCCATTCTTCTTGACCTATTGCTTCAATCTAATCTAAACATTTTATACTTTCGTTTTTGTAAATGAATGCCCTATTTTATTTCCACAATAGTGCGGCATTTTTTGTTGGTTATGTAACATACCGACAGAACAGTTATATGTCAGATTGATTTATAAAGATGGTAAATGTGTCACTACAGTGTCAGTAGTTCCTGACTAAACATTTCCATTAAGAAGTGACATTTCTCAACCATTGTTATAGTTAGAAATTTGGACAGCGAGCGTTTTTTATATTTTGTCGCGCTAGAGCGACAAAGTGACATTTTGCGTTGACAAAAGAGAGCGCAAATGGCTACTTTCTATGTAGACTGTAGAAAAAGATCATTCTGTATATTAAAATGTTTCCTCAAAATATCAAGTGGTATCTAGATCAAACATAGATTCTGTTTATGCTATACAAAATGTCCGTTTTTCGAGGGTCATCATTGGGATATCGGAAACTATTCTCAATCGTAGATAAAAATTTGCACACAACAAGTGGAACAAATCGGTACTACAGAAAGCAATCATACAAGCGCCATATTGAATAAGTGACACCTAAGTGAGTAGTGTAATAATTAACAATTAAGTATTTAAATTTATCACCTTCATTTAAATCACTTTTTAAAACTCGGTTTATATACACAGTTTACGAAACACAGTGAACAAATCAACTGCCATACGTGTCATATGTCAAACCAATCGTATGGCGGCTATCTTGTTTTCTTGTTTTGCAAATCAGCGCCATCAATGTTGATTTCGATTGCCAATATGAGATATATTAACAGCGGTAATAATAAATAATTTCCTATTTCCGGATTAGGTATTCCGAGAATATCTCTTAACCCTTTGTTAAAATGACGTTTATGGAGACTTTATTCCAGAGTTAAGTCTTATTCCATGTTTATTATTAGACATTTGTGGGTTAAGCTCGTGATAAACTAGGAATAGCTATTCCTGTATTAAAAAGAAGCTATTCTGAATTTAACTCGTATTTATTATTAGCGCAGTAAGTCGGTTAAATTAGGACTAAGTTGTCCCATTAGACTATTTTAAAGGTGTATTTGTTTTCTAGATAAATGCAAAAATTAAAATTTTTGCGATTTTTATTTTTACAAATAACTTCTAAATATAAAATAGTGTGGAACTTTGGTTTGCTTCTTCAGAACTTTTTTTTATTGTCACATGTATTGTTTTACTCTATAAAATTAATAATTGTTGCATTTTTGCTGTTTCAAACAAATGAACATCAATAAGTTACATATCGTTGGAAAACTAAAACTCTTTTCAATTATGTAACTCTCCAATGTCCGTCCATATAAAAATCATAACTTTGACCTCATAACTCAAAATCTAACAGTGATAAAAAAATTGAGCACCTCGTTCGAAAGAAAATAAAAAAGTGTCATGAAGAAGTGCATCTATGTTCTTTTCTTGAAAAATAAATACATCTTTAAAATGATCTACTAATGGGGCCCTCATTCAATCGACTTCGTATCTCTTATAAGTTCCGAGATCCTTATAGTGAGGCTCGAATAAACGTATACGACGTATACAGTATGCCCGTTTTTGATTCTTATTTCTTACCATTGGTATCATTAGTATCAAGAGATACGAATAAAAAAAATAAAAAATATATCATCACGGCATATTACCCATTGCTGCGTGTGTCAATCTGTTTTGTACACAGATTTCGGTAAGGATGATGATATATTTTTACCGTGCGGATGTTTACCAGGTGTCATCTAACGGGCACTCATTGATGGCGTGAAGAATGCACCACAGGGCTCTCTTTTGTGCTATTTAAAATTCGAAATATTTGTTTTTGACGTCGATCGGGATCGAACACGGTTCCCCAGATTTGCCACCAGACACTCAGGCTCGCGGCCACGCGACCCCATAGAGTATGAAATAATATTGGATTTTAGGTTTGTACATTTATGGGACATTTTTTTATGTTCTACCGAACAGCAACGCTCAATTATATATCATAGTAAAAATTATACATTTTACATAATTCAAATTTCGGTAGGTAATGAATGAAGACATTACATATTATTTCATAACATTGAAAAAATTGTCTTTCCTTCGATTGGAGTTGGGTGCCAGCATTCAGAAAACAAACATATTAATTTATAAAAATTGTTCTACTGCGAAAACAATTTTAAGTCTTCTTATATAAATAAAGTAAACTAATAAGAAAAAGTAAAATTCTTTTGAACTCAATTATAAAGAGGAAAGAAAAACAGCCGTTAAACTAAATAATCCCAGATGCAAGCTATATTTCCCCGTAACAGTTACGAGGGAAATTTCAAATGCAAACAGCTGAAAGCAAACAAAACTAGCAAAAAACGGGAAAATTGAAAGTTCGAACACAAAGGAATCAGTTTAAAAGTTGGCGTTGCCTTTGGCCACCCCTAGATTACGATCAAGGTTAACGGGCCTCGCTCAGCCTTATCTGATCCTTCAAAGGAATCTAGATCCTTTCAAATCAAAAATCTATACACTACTTCGTCAAGGAATATAGTCAATTTCGTATATTATGGCAAACGTTATATTTTATTTTATAAGAGTTGAATAAATGGCGTCCATAGCGGAAAAAAAAGTGATAAATATTTGAGCATCATCATTCGAAAAGCGCCCTAAAGATGTATAAACAAAATTCAGTATGATTTTAGATTTGGAAGTTATTCTTAAAAATAAAAAATCTGATGTGGCAGACACTATAATCTCCCGGCATTTAATTTTTATTAATTTAAACACATACCTACATATTTACTAATGCTGCAAAGTTCCTTTACATATAACTACCGTTCCATTTACATTTTATTTTAAAAGATTTCTATTATTAATTTGAACTGATTAGATCTTTGACTGTTACATTTACCTGTCAGTTACATACATTCGAGATCTGAAATATGTAACCACGCAATTGTGTTTAAAGCTTAGGCTTTGGGATTTAAATTATAGATTATTTTATAAATATACAGGATGGTTGAACATAGAACTTTAAAATTAAAAATAAGACTTTCCTAATTTCCTGCTTCCCTAATTATTTTTGGTAAAAAGCTTCACATAAAAGTAGTAGAGCATAAAATTCTCCATCTGAATCAATAAGCAAAATAAATAATAAATGTCTAACGGTTTATCTGTCATGTTATGGTATTTTATTTTTATTAGGTATTATTTCTAATTTTTCTTCCAGTTGACAATTATTTGTTAATTGCAATTGGTATCTATTCACTTGAACAGAAATTACAAATAATAATAAAAATAAATGAACCTAGCTCGACAGACAAATTGTTAATATTTGTTAATTTTTTTGTTTCAATTCCATGGTTATAGCTATTTTTTGGGGTAATTTTCTATATTTTCTTAACTAATTTCTGCCATTACAAGGCAATTATTGATTCAGATGCAGAATTTTATGCCCTCTAACTTTTATTTGAAGCTTTTTTCCCTAAAATAATTAGGGAAGCAGGAAATCACGAAAGTCTGATTCTACATGACTGACTGTGCCGGTCACCACCCTGTATAGAGAAAGTATTAATGCAAACCTGAATAAAATTTAATAATCTTTAATTTTTTCCTCCCGCTACCCTTGGTAAGGAAGGTATAGGGATCGTGCTAAAAATCGCATATCGAGATTTTGGTAAATGATCACGTTTTAAGGTCCCTAGAATCCATTTTTAACATTTTCACGATGATGTCTGTGTGTACTCGTATGTATGTATGTATGTATGTATGTGTGTGTGGATCCTGTTTACGCTCTAACTCAAATACTATCATTCAGAAAGTTTTGTAACCATGTATTTCTACCTTATTCTAACATGGAAAGAAGCCATTACATTTTGGTGGCAATCGGATAACCGGAAATGGCAGTTTACTTGAAGCTCAAGATAGTTTTTCTTCAAAAAATACCTTTAAATGTATTTTTTTCTCAATTTTTTATTATAAAAATTAAAGATTATTCCATTTTCTACAAGTTTGCTTTAATACTTTTTCTATATATTGTATGGATAAATTTATAAAGTATTATAAAAATTATATACATAGGTAAATGGCGGGAGGTACTATGTTGGTCACATCAGATTTTTATAATATAAATTGCGGAAAAATAACATTTAAAGGAATTTTTTTTTGAAGAAAAACTATTTTGAGCTTCAAATAAAATGCTATTTCTGGTTATCTGATTTACACCAAAATCTAATGGCTTCTTTCAATATTAGAATAAGGTAGAAATACATGTTTTAATTTTTTTCTGAATGATAATATTTGACTTAGAGTGTCCAGAGGATCCAAACACACATACATACTCACATACACAGACATCGTGAAAATGTTAAAATCGAATTCTTGGAACCTTGAATCTTGAAACGTGGACACTTACTAAAATCTCGATATGCGATTTTTAGCGCGATCGGTATACTTCTCCTAACAAGGGTAGCGGGAGGTATAAAACTACATTTACATTTTTGCCTGTATCTAGTGAACTATGCATTTTCTTTTCAAATAATGATACACTACTAAAATATTGACTAATTTAACCGAGTTCGTATCACTTAGTTATCGAGATCCCTACGCTGGACAATTCTCTGGAACACGCTGTGTAGAATAATTTTTTACTACAAAATTGCAAATGGCTGTAAATAATGTACAGGTTATATCAGATTTTTTCTTTGTTATTGATAGTAACTATAGAATATTTTGTATTACTTTTGAAACATAGTTTGATTTTTTGACATCAAATATGCACACATTTTATGTGGATTTTTATTCTAGCATTATAAAGAACGCTGAATTAATTTCAAGTTTTTAATTTTTAAACACTATTCCATGGTCTAGTACCCAGTATCTACTAATTAGTACATCGTCCTAGAGATCAGAGGAGGTTGGTTAATTGTCGGCAGGTCACCAGGGAATCCTGCGAGTCCTGCCATTGCGCAGGCGCAAGCAGAAAAAGGACATTTCACAGGAGCGTGCACACATCGTCCCCGATTAATTTTTAATGCTCGTCCTGAAGTTTTTATCGGCTCAAACGGAACCGGCATTTTTTCCTTCCCGTTTCTTTTTTGACATTTTCTTTTGGACGCGTTAAAAGTGCCTGTTTAAAAATGACATTGTATAACTTGTGAAAAATTGTTGCGGAAGAATTTGTTTTTGTTGTTTTTTAACTTATTTGAATATAAAACTGTCCGTTTTTGTCTACATGATGGGTCGGGTTTTTGTGGCTGTTCTCTGCAGGCGGGTTCATTAATTATAGATCAAACTTTGATAACTTATTTGGGAGGGTATTTTATGTAAATACATCAAATAAATATAAAAAATAGATTTAATGGTTAATTAATATAGATACGTGTCATATGCAGATTGTAAAATCAGTCTTTTTATAATACGCCTAGTTTTTTTCTTTTAAATGACTAGGCGAATTTTAAAATGAATATTTGGAAATTTTCGCGTCTAAATTAGAACGTAAGTCATTTATATTAAAACTAAACTTCAAAACTGTAAGGACTTACAAAGTTTAAAGAAGTTATTAGTTTTTATAATATTCAAGTTTTTAATACCATTTTCTCACCTCTATATATCACATATTTACTCTATTCCAAATTCTCACTACTTTCAAGCCATTCGCTATTGCCTTTTTTAAATACCGAATCCATTTTTAAGTATATGAATGCAGAAAATATTGAACCAACGGAAGTAAAGCAAATAACACTTATTTAAAACTACAGATATCTTTCAGTTTATTTTTTTTTTTTTAAATAGTGGAAGATCCATTTTATAATTTTCTCAATTTAAAAATAAAAATGTAACTTAAAATATAAATGTGTAATTAAACAAGTTTTATGAACTGGTGATGGATGTAATTCACATTCGAAACGTCTTTGTATTTGTGTTCGACGTATATTCCAGAAAAAAAAAACATATGATAGTTTTTATACTATACCTGTACTACATTTGCAGATTTTTAAAAATATTTTGTCGGCTTTTTACACGTAGATTGTAGCCCTATCAAATACTTTATTTAATATACATTTTGTCAAGAAAATACCGGAAATTGTATATTAAAAAAGCCCGCTTAAAGGGAGTGTCGCAATTATTTTGAGTTGAGCGCCATCTGTCATTCAGTTTGTTTACAGTGCTTCATTTGTCTGTTCATCTCAAGTGTGTTTTGCGATGTTTACAATGGATAAAAATATCGAGCAAAGAATTTGCCTCAAATTTTGCATTGCAAATGGAATTTCGTGTGCCGAAGCACTGAAAATGTTACATAAGGCTTACGGTGAATCGACTTTAAAAACACGTGCATATGAGTGGTACAGTGCATTCAAAAGCGGTCGAGATGTGGTGGAAGATTTGCCTCGCTTCTGGTCGGCCATCAACGTCTTCAACTGAACTTAACATCGCTGAAGCACTCGGAATTTTTGCCAGAAGGTGAGACAGTAATTAAAGAATATTATCTGAGCGTTATGCGGCGTTTGAGAGAGCAAATTCGTTGAAAAATACCGGATTTGTGGAAAGAACTCATGGATTTTGCACCACGATAACGCACCACCATCTCATAAGGCTATCATTGTGAACGAATTTCTGGCCAAAAACTCAACAAATCTTATCGAACAACCACCGTATTCCCTTGATATGGCCCAGGCCGATTTTTTCTTCTTTCCAAAACTCAAATTATCACTTTGAGGCACCCGTTTTTAGTCGATAGAATACATAAAAGAGAATTCGCGGCGAGTACTGAAGTCGATTCGTGAAAATGCGTTTAAAAATTGTTTTGAATATTGGATTATTCGTTGGCATAAGTGTATTATTTCGCAAGGGGCCTACTTTGAAGGCGATAAAATAAATTTGGATGAATAATGCATATTTTGTGTTTTATTGGCCAATTCCCGGTACTTTTTTAACATAGTGGTATTAAATTACATTTCTTTTCATTGCATAATGTATTTAAAAATACAAACATCCAAGCCCCTGGTGGGAATCGAACCCACGCCTCAGGATCGCTGCCTTAACACGCTCGAGTTAGTAAAAAAGGAACGGACTAATGAATTACCCGGTAAAAGTAGATGTATTATTTCAAAAAATAAACACCACTTCTACTAAGTTTGGCAAAGAAGCAACGTTCATTTCTTAAAGTCTTAAAGCCATAATTTAAATATAGAGTAAGTGTAAACTGAAAAAAAATTGAAATCATAATTTTATGCTCTCATGTTCATCCTGTATACCAATTACGGTTTATTAATGACGATATCTCTGTATCGGACGTTACCTTACATATTCTCAACGGTATTGTACAAAGAGAATCAAAATGACTTTCCTTTTACATTATTACAGATTAAAACGCTCTTACATATTTCGACGTACATTTTAATCAGAGTTAATTTATTACGCAGTCTAAAAGTACCACATGAAATTCAAATTTATTTAGCGAAGATCATAAACAGGTTATTAAAATTAAGATAATATTTAATGTATAACATTAAACATTTGCTTGATGTTATGAACCGTTAACATTAGTGAAAGGAAAATATACCGCACTGCAATTTGTACGAGTACTAACGTGCTTGTCCAATGCATAATAAATGTTGTGTTTATTGCAATTTCAAATTACGAGAACGTGAATTGAAAATACTTCTCTGTAGAGTAAAACAAACAAATTACTTAATTTGCTTATGCTTTAAGTTATGTATGAACGGATTTTTCTTAAATATTTAATGAAATGATGAGAAAGCACTTACGAAATTTTCACGAATAATTAGAACGCAAAATTAAATTAAAGTAACTTTGAAATATACTTGCAGAAGTTAAAAAAATATTTTTTTAAATTTTTTTAACTTTAATGGATTATCAGTTTGCCATGGGATATTTCTTCAGGAAATATTAATAATAGGTTTAATATAAAAAAGAAACATATAAAAATAAAATCCATGTAAATGGAAATAGTTCGTGTTGTCTTACATAAAAAAATACAAATATAAAGTACCTTCAGTTATAAAACAATAAATATTAGGTAGATATTTAAACATCATCAGCCCTTTTCTGGGGCGGTGTTTACCCACATTACCCCTCCCCCCCATGCATCCGTGCCTGCTGAAAAGTGACAAATAATTTTACCCCCAACTTTGAAATTTAGACTATAATGCTGGGTTTATATAGAATGTAAATTATAAAATTAAATCAAGTTACTAAATTAAGAAACTAAATTAAAATGACCTCGTTTATGCATTAAATTAAAATTAAGAATTTTATGTTTGACACTACGTATAAACTAACTTTTATAGGTGAAATTGCGGTACGTTATATTTATATAAGATAAAAAATATATAGATATACAAATTGTTGAATAAGTTCAATTAGTATTTAGTGACTTCTCTGCAGATACTTCGGTGTTGTCGCACATTTTCATAGGTTAGGTTTTAACATCTGTTATAAGTACATGATTGGCGCAGGCGCAACACTGATAAATTATAAAATATTAAACTAAAGTTGAAAATAGACAACTTCTTAATTTAGTTTCATTAGTTTCGTTCTTCAGATTTTGCATAAACGTTATCATTGATAACAATTGTTTCTACTTGTTTGGATTAGTTGTACAATTTATTTTTTTAAGTTAATTGTCTGAATAAACCCAGCATAAGTCTAAACTGAATAACATGGAAAATAGCTATTTGTCTGTATTTTATTAAAACAGCCTACAGTATACAATAAATAAAGTAAAATGTTTAGAATTTCAGAAAAACTTTTTCACTAATATGTAGTAGAAACTGTTTAATGGGGCCAGATTTTGTGTATTTTTAATAGTGATCTGAATCTCTGATCTAAATATAGCGACAAATACAACGGATTTATTTAATATAAACTTACAAATTCAAAAATAAAAATGGAGCTAGTGGCGTATGCAACTAAGAGTAGGATTAAATGGAGTATTAAAGTGAAAAAGTACATTTACCGGCTTTTGACAGAGCTGAATTATAAACAACGCACAGAAAATACATCTTTGCAAGAAAAACAACTACAATAAAAAAATAAACAGTATTTAAGAATGTATTTTTAAATAACATATTTACTGAAAAACTTAATGCTAATTTTTGCGATATATTTTAAAATAATAATAATAATAAAAATCTGTTGTGGCCAGCACAATACCTTCCGTCAATCCTGTGTATTATATATAAATTCCATACATAAATTTTCTTGCAAAAGATTCTAAATTTCCAGTAAAATCATTTCATAAACAAACTATGCAAATTGCACTTGGCACTAACATCTTCTTCTTTAGCTTTTTCCATTCGTTAGGGGTCGCTATTTTGTATTTTCTTCTTCCACTCATTTCTGTTTTACGTGTTGTTCTCATTCAGTTCCTTTTCTCTGAAGTCTTCCGCAATATAGTCCTTCCACCTTCAACCTTCTATTACTAAGATATTCATTCTTCATCCAATATATTCTTCATTACTCCTCATGACATTTTCAAACCAATGTAATCATCTCGCTTGTATCTTTCTAGAAACTTGTAACACTAGAGTTATTTCCTCACCTATCTTTCCGTGTCTTCCCCAACATTTACTTTAACATCCTCATCTCTACCACATTAATTTACTTTTTATTGATACTGACATCTGTCAATTTGAATTATATGACTATATTAGTAGTTTCCATGTTTAGCATAACTGGCTGTATAAAATTTAATTTCTTTAAAATTCTTTAACTCTATATATTATTGAATATGTATAAAATGCATAGAGAATAATATATTCTTTAAGTTATAATAACGTTAAATATCAATAAATCAAATTTAACTATTAAATCTTCAAATGAAGCTACTTCTGGTTCACCAATTATAAAATATAATTTTTGGAATCGTGGTATTGAAGTTATGCGTTCCGAAATTTTTGTCACACAGACACACATACATACAGACATCATCGTAAAAATGGTAAAATCGTATTATAGGGATCCTAAAACATGCTTATTCACTAAAAACTCATCATTGATTTTTTTGACCAAAGACAATCCCTACCTTACCTAAAGGTGACGGAAGGTAAAAAAACCTTTTGTTTGCCGTACCTTTACACTTTACACTGTGGGGTAATAATAGGTTGGTAAAGTGATGATGATGCATAAATAGGGTAGGTAACACAAATGTATATTTGCGCAAATGTAACAGATCAACGTACATAGTTTGCATTCGATAAATTTAATTTGGCAAAGTAGGCCGTGAACATGCACAATGAAAACCGCTCAGTGCGTACACACAAACAAAAATGCATGTAGCTCTAATTGCCTGAGCGGCCGATAAAATAACAAAATGTATCAATGAAATCAAACGATTTAGAAGCTGGGGAATCATGATTCATTGCAGCCAGAGCCAGCCGAGCACTCTCCCCATGCGTATTCTGTTTTTCTGTTTGTTCAACATATCCATTCGCTATGCAAAAATATTCCCTGTTAATTTAAATTTGCTCATCAGGATAATCAGTTGATTGACCGATTAGTTAACACTCACAGAATAAATGTATGTATGTTTGCGAAGGGTAAAAGAAAAAAATTTAGGAAAATAAAACAGATGTTAAAAACTACCTCACGGTATTTACTTCATGTCCGCTAGCCACTTGTTTGTTGTTTATTTAAATAGCAAATAAATTTAGTGTAATTGCAGTTTCATAAATTTCATGTGAAGTATTGGAAAAATCGTTGGCACTATTGCTATCGCTTATTTTCTTGCTCAGCAAATTAATTATTGTATAGTTATTTTATTTTTACTTTTAGGTTATAAGATATTTTAACAGTAAAGCCTGATTTATAGATTGCATAGAATAGAATGGAATAGAATAGAACAGAATAGCACAGGGAATAGAAATATGAACCAATGTAAATGCATGGAACCATTTATACTTGCACAGAATGGAATAGAATAGAATGGAATAGAATAGGAAATAACCAAATTTTATTTCTTATTCTACTCTATTCCATTCTATTCCATTCGGCTTGCTCCGTTAATATTCGTGTGACTGGTGTGACTTCGTTGCATTTGGCCCATCCCCTAACCTAAAAACTTACTGTGGACAACAGTTTTTCTGCAGAAATACTATCTTTTTTAGTAAAAACAAACAATGATATTACTTACTCGGTTCTAAATGAAATTAATGGAAGAAAAAATAACCAATAAATTAGTTAATTTAGTGTAAAAGTGTTACAAAAGTGACGACATTCTATTCCAAACTATTCTATTCCATGCAATCTATAAATGGACTTAAAAATTTCTATTCCTATTCTATTCTATTCCTTATTCTATTCTATTCCATTCTATTCTGTGCAATCTATAAACCAGGCTTAACCATAGATTGTTTGGAAAGCTATCCAGGGGTGCGTTTCAAAATCATACCATGGAGTACGGAGTAGATTACTCCAGGGTTTTGTATAGTTTCGGAATGGCATAGTGTAGGAATTTAGTTATATAACCTCATTTATTTAGAGCACTTTCATACCATCGCATTTAAAACTTATTTACACTTCATATGTAAATTTTACCATTGTATTTCCTATGGATTCATATAAAAGTAGATACTCATTACTTGATTGATATTGAAATGAAAACCATTCTCGTTCAATATTTTAGTAATGGATTTCCAAACATCATTTTTTACCTTCGTGTCTTTAAATTTTTCTTCGTTCTTACTAAATATGTTGAAAAAAAGTTTTATAGCTGTCACTCCAAAATTTACTTTTATCTAGAATTGGAGAAAATTCTTTCGTTTTTTATTCGTATCTCGAATTCTCAAATACAGGAATTTAAATAACATTTTTAGTTTCTGTAATTAAATATATAAAATAAATATTAACGAATGATATGACTTAATTTCTATAAATATACTTTTATTTTACAAAAACAAAAAAGTTTTCTTTTTCTGCAATATAAAGTATTTTGTAATCATTTACGGCAATTGTGTGGCTGATTTTAATTTGTTGTCTGTCATCTTAGAAATAAATTTATTATATTATTACAATATATATACATATAAAAATGAATAATGTTAGAATTGTAGTGTTTCGCGCCAGAGTACGTGTGTACTTTCCTATTTTGCAGGGTACGAAAGAGTATGCTCTACGAGTAAACTCTCTTAGCTTTGGAGCACCGTCTTTGCAATAGCAAAATGCACAATGTAATACCAAGAATTAGCAAAACTACGAACACACAACGAAACACAAATTATCGATGCTAGAATAAAAAAATCATCTTTATCACATGATTGACAGGATGGCATGATTATTCAAATAATTCAAATATTTGAAAATTACATTTTTTTGTTACCGCGGTTACAATACAGTTTCTTTTTCATTTTTTGCCGTCGGTTGGACGGAGATATACCCCTTCGAAACACCAACGATAATGAGATAACGAATAAAAGTCTCATATATGTCATGTATGTATGACAAAGATGCTAGATAAAAGTTTAGCAATTCTTGCATCAGAAATTAATGACGTGGAATCAACTCTGAGATACAGCGTGTATATGAATAATTTGTATGATTATATGTGTGATAATGTGTAATCAGATTGATTGATGACATAATGAAAAATACGTAATTAATCAAGTCTTAAGTCTTATAGTTTTTGAGAAAACTTCCTTCCAACATCCACACACATACAATCATCGTAAAAATGTTAAAATCGGATACTAGAGATCTTAAAACGTGCCTGTTCACTAAAATCTGTATATGCGATTTTTAGTATGAATCCAATACCTCTTTTATCGAGAGGCAAAAAGTTTTCTATGCTACAAACAAATCAATCATAGACTCTGTACTTACGTATATGGCAGAACATAATTTTTACTTGTTTTCAATATATTGTTAAAATTTGTTTACATGTCTCTACATATATATCTTTCCAAAAATCTTAAGTCGTTTTCTCGGGAAAGTTTGCATTCGTACGCAATGCAGCCAAAGTAATATCAATTTAAATGTGACAGAGAATTTATAGCCGCCTAGCGTACTTACGAAACAAATGCAAAAAAGAAACTTTGACATCTTTACGCTGTTCGTCTTCTTTATCTGGCGAGGGTAATTATTCCACCACCGGCGTCGCAACTGGGGCTGAGGCTAATTAAGCACTGCCTCCTGTGATTCTAACGAAATCACAGCGAGGATGAGAAAGAAAGAAAAACTACCTGGGTTGCAGGGAAAAGAATTTTAAAGAAATTGTGACGAAGATACATGAGACGTTAGAATGGTGAATTTTAAAACTTTTTGAACAAGAATTTTGGAGGTGGGTAATAATGTTCAGAATCATGATCTTGCATTAATATATTCAGGTTTCTAGGGTAATGTGTCCCTCTATGGGGATCTCGAGAACTATGAACTCGGTCAATTAAACAAAAGTTGCCCTATTAAGAGGCAATTTTAGCGGAGTATTGTTTATCTGGAAAAAATCAGGGGTCACTAGATATAGGCGAAAATATAAATATCTAAGAATGAAATAATACTGGATTTTGATTTGTACTTTTAAAGGTACGCGACAACTGGGCGACAGGGAACTAAACGAGTCACACTGGGAGGTAGTTAAGCGGACAATGGTTGACGGCGACGGTCATCTCGGCAACAGAAACTAAATAATATACAATTGTTTTTTTTGCAACAGGACATAGTTACATCCAATACCAGTAGAAGAGCACTTACGGACCGCAATACTTATTAAGTTTTTTGAACAATCGACGCAAAAAAAAAGATTTGAAAATTATTTCGATCAGGATTTTTTAATGTTTACCGATAGGGTTTCCAAGGCAACAGGTTTTATTTACAAATTACTGATAGGTAAGTTATTGTGATTTTTGTCGTTTAAGCTTTGTGGTAAGTAAATAAAAACAACGATCAAAGTTTACTTTAAAAATGACAACAAAAATATGTCAAAACAATTTTCAAATTCTTTTACCTTCCGTCACCTGTAGGTAAGGAAGGTATTGTCTTTATTGAGTAAGCACGTTTTACGGTCTATTAAATACGATTTTAATTTTTTTACGATGATGTCTGTATGTATGTGTTTTTGTGTTTATCTGTGTGTGTAACATAAATTTATCCTTCAATAACTCCAATACTACAATTCGACAAATTATAATTCTTTCACATTCTTTTTATGTACGTCCATTGAAGAGTTGATTAGAATTTGGTTATAATTGGTTAACCGGAAGTAGCCTAATTTGAAGATTTTAACAGTTTTTCTTGAAAAAACGCTGTTAAGAATCATTTTTGATATTTTATGTTATTATAAATATTAATTTAATTATATTTATGAGTATTTCTTCATATTCAATGTATTTAGAGATAAAAAAAATATTTAGCAAAATCTTGCAACCTATGTTTCTAAAAGCTGCACCATGGAAACAGAATATTTAAATATTATTAATTGACAGATGTCATTGTTAAATAAAATTTAAATAATATGTTCGTGAAATGATTGTACTGGAAATATAGAGTCGTCTGCAAAAAAAATCTGTGTGGAATTGATACAAAATACGTAGAATTGACGGAAGGTAATGTACTATGGTCTCATCAGATTTTTAAATTGGATGTATTGGAGATCGAGACGAAGTGAGGTAGTTGTTTTTTATTTACTTATCGGCTCGCCTCCTGATTAGTAAGTAATAACAATCACCTACCAATCATAGTACCTAATTTGTAAATAAAACCCACTGTCATGGAAACGCTATCGGTAAACATTAAAAAAAAAACGATAATAGTTAAAAGTGACATACTCAATATTTATACTCATGCACATACCGTAAATATAACCTAACTTAAAGCAAGATTTCGTAATTCTACACATCTATTATTTTATTGCCCAGATGAATAACTCCCAGTCACCCTTCCCTAGTCGACCGTGTTGTTTAATTTTTATGTATAATTTATCATTTGTTTCAAATAGTAAATTATTAAATTTATAGGATAAAAAGTATGGTTGTGACTATGAAACAAAAGTAGAACGTAAATTAGTTAAATATTACGTCAACTGATGAACGCACACAAACAGAATTGTATGGAAAACTCATTTGAAACGTTTATGAGGATAAAGAAGAAGTATTTCCGAATTGTATAAATAAATAACCGATGATGAGATGAGACTACATCACTTCGAACTAGGAAAAAAGCGGGGTTGTTAAAGTGGTACGAGAGTGCATGCATGCGAAATTAGAAAATCTCTTCCCAAACGGAATTAAAAAGTTTGTTAAGACGTGGACGACTCGCAAGCGCATAGAATGGGGAAGTTTAGCGTGATTGAAATTACATATGAAATATTTTTTAATCGTAAATATATGAATAATTATAACTTAAAATGTGATGATAGTTAAAATTATGTTCCCATTTATTTATAATTAATTATCATTGAACTTTTGTGACGTCACAAGTCACTTGTGCGCATGCCTAGAATGAATGGTGAGACTTGACTTTTGGAACGTATATTGAGGCATTACACTACACACTTTTGGCTAGTTCACGTGGGTTTGTTTACGTATTAGCGGAGTGAGGTCATGAGTTTTTAGTTCGAATTGAAATTGTACTTGTTTTCAAAACTATGTTGCGATACTGAATTTTTAATATTGAATACAATAATACACTGTAATAATAAATAATTTCCTATTTCCAGACTAGGTATACCGAGAATATCTCTTAACCCTGTGTTAAAACGTTTATGGAGAGTTTATTCTAGAGTTGAGTCTTATTCCATGTTTATACATTTGTGGGTTAAGCTCGTGATAAACTAGGAATAGCTATTCCTGTGTTGAAAAGAAGCTATTCTGAACTTAACCCTTGTATATTATTACCGCTGTAAATGAAATAAATAGAACCAGTCGTTTGCACAAGAAGAACAACAAAATTATAATAATCACAACACAGAACATATGGATGCCATTTTTAAACTCTTTGTTGCCATGAGAAACCAGCGCGAACCTGCTTAAGGTAGACCATACGTTCTCCGTGAACTTCTGTGACGTCATTATTTTAGAAAATTTCATTTTTGAGAAATCTAAGCATCTTTGAGTGAAATATAATATAGAATATCACTTTTGAAGACATTCTTAATAAAATAAAAAAAATAAAAAACACACTAAATTTCCCCATTACATAGGGGAGATTCTGCAGAAGCCTTGAAGAATATCATAGCGTAATCTAAACGTTGGCATAATAATATAAATTGGTAAATATTTCTGACTGGTAGTGTATTAGTTCCATTCACAGTTTTAGAAAATTTCCTTCGCCAAATTGGAATAAAATTCAAATTACCCTTCTCTGTTCCGTAATTAAAGAAGCTCCCACAGAATGAGGTGGTAACAATTGAGAAGTAATATGCGTGGGCGGTGTGTGAGTGCGATCCGTTCGTTAATCGCTGGGACGTATCGGTTTCCATTAGCCGGCCACGAGCCGTAAATCTCACCCCCAACTACCTCCAAGCCACGACAACCGATAATAAGACCAGCGGAAACGTTTATCACCAGACTTAATCGAACCTGCATACTAACTTGATAAATGGAGACGGCCGACGGCCGACCAACAGAGGTTACAATAAATGAAGGGTTGGTGGTCAAAGGGTACGACAATATAACGTACTTTCCTTGTAGTTTTCGAATAATATTCTTTATATTCTTTTATATTTTTGAATAAGGATATTTGCATAAGCAAGAATAATGTGCTGTTCTATCACTGCAAAGAACTATAGCAAACTTTAATAATTATAAGGTAGCATAACTTTAAATTAAAATTTTTAGTACAAGAAAATTAAAAAATATTACTTTGCCGTAATAATAATAGTTACATTAAAAAAATCTGTTGTGGCCAGCACAATACCTTCCGTCATTCTCGTGTATAATGTATAAATTCCATAATTTTTCTTACAAAAGATTCTAAATTTCCCGTAAAATTATTTCATAAACAAACTTTTCAAATTGCACTTGACACTGGCATCTTCTTCATCTTTAGCTTATCCCATTTGTTAGGGGTCGCTATTTTTGCATGTCGTTCTCATTCAGTTCCTTTTCTCTCAAATCTTCCGCAATACAGTCCTTCCATCTTATCTTTGGTCTTCCTCTGTTCCTTTAACTTCCTATTATTAAACTATTCATTCTTGTTCCAATATAATTCTTCCTTTCTCCTCATGACATGTTCAAACCAATGTAATCGTCTTTCTTGTATCTTTCTAAAAACTTGTAATACTAGAGTTATTTTCTTACCATATTTTTCCGTCTATTCCCCAATATCTACTTCAACATCCTCATATCTGCTACATTAATTTACTTTTTATTTATACTGACATCTGTCAATTTGAATTATATGAATTTGATACTAGTTCCCAAGTTTGGCATAGCTGGCTGAATTATAAAATTTAATTTCTTTAAAATTCTTTAACTCTGTATGTATTGAATATGAAGTATAAATTGTAATCAAATCGTATAGAGAATAATATATTCTTTAAGTTATAATAACGTTAAATGTCAATAAATCAAATTTAACTGTTAAACCTTCAAATGAGACTACTTCCGGTTGACCAATTATAACCAAAATATAATCAGATGTTCTTCTGGATGTAAACTTGAGGAATACGAAAAAATTATAATTTTTGGAATCGTGGTATTGAAGTTATGGAATCCGGAAATTTTGTTACACACACACAGACACACAGACACACATACATACAGACATCATCGTAAAAATGGTAAAATCGTATTATATGGACCCTAAAACGTGCTTATTCAGTAAAAACTCATCATTGAATTTTTTGACCAAAGACAATACCTTCCTTACCTAAAGGTGACGGAAGGTAAAAACAAGTTTCATAAGGCAATCTGTTAACGTACGAGTTCATGTTTTACAAAGGACGAGTGCGATAACAGGCCTTATGAAACATGTTTTGTATACTATTTTTTCTATTAAGATAATTTTATAATTTCATAAAATTTAAAAAAAATTCGTCTTGTCAAAAATATGACTTGTTTTTTTTTTTCATCAGTTATGTTGGTAGCGCTTCCCGCTAATATTGACTGCGTTCGGTTATTAGCTCACGGAGCGCACAGAGCCCGATCCGTTCGCTCGTTCTCTAATCATGGAGCATATTGAGAAGTTGTCTGGCGCATGCGTATATAAATTAGTCATTTTAGAAAACATTTTCCTACATAATTTTCAGCTTTATGTTATCCATAATCATTTCCACATTCATCATCAAAAAAACGTTCATAACTCGCGCACAGTACACATGTTAACAGTTCTTTATTATTTTCCGGTTTTGTTTTGGCGGAAATTAATAAGTGTCAAAATGGCAGATAAACGCTCTATCCGTTCGGTTATTCAAGCTACAGATCGGAAATCGTAGATGAATCTGTCACGTGATCATATTTCTCAGAGTGCTCGACAGATTTAAATACCGAACGCACTCATTTTTAACTTACACGAAAATTCATTATTGACTGACAGCAATTTGAGGTTATATGTCATTCATCTGACAATTTTGAAAGCAGTCATACTGTCTCTAGAAATCGCCAAATACAGTGCGTTTATAAGATCTTCTTAACGACGTGTTTTGAATACGTTTATAGACTCATAAAAACTAAAGACCCTGATATAGAAAAAAATGTTTAAGTGGAATAATAATGCTAAGTATTAGCTGTTTATGTTTAGATTTAAATGTAGCGCGTTAGCACCATTGTAACAACATTCTCAAAATACCTATTTCATGAAATAGACCGAAATAATTAATTTATTTTTTCGCGATTAATTTACCGGCTATAAATTGTCATATTTTGTTTCATGCTTCGGAAATTTAGCGGTGTTTCTTCATAGCAAACCGTTTTAAACTGATGCAATCATTAATTTTAAAATAATAGTTATTTATGTATCAAGGTATTGAAGTTCTACTTTTTATCACGAATATAGGATTTAGTTGCCGTAAGGCCGAGGAAAATAAACCATATGAGTGATAAAAATGGACTTCAGTGTCGAGGTGCATATTAAATTTAATTTGAAATCGAAATTTTGTGAAAATGAAAGGAATATTTATAGGTTATGTACATTATATCTGTCAGTTTGACACTCAATGTTGATAACTTCGGATAACGAGGTTATCGTAAAGAAAAATCAAATTTATTGTTTAACTCCTCAAACTTCTTCATCGGACTTATTTAGTTTGTTCTTTTTGCACATATTTTTTGTCATTTTACGTACAAATAAACTGTTGTAGAACTTATAGCTACCCAAATTATCTTACATGCACAATAATTATCATAAGGTTGGTAACACTGCATTTATATGAAACCGTCGTATAATGGATTACTTTTGTGCCGATTTTTGAACTTTTAATGACGATTTTTGTGCTCCTTAGTGACGATTTTAAATAAAATATATTACAAACATAACTTTTACTAAAGAATTCATTTTTACGATTGATAAAAAGTACGCTTTTCTAATGTCATTTGGTTACACAAAGTGAATAATTGCAAACCAAAGCTTTTTGCCGACCGTTGCTAATAGTAATGGTCTATAAAGTAGACGAAACCAGTATGCTAGATGTGATGTGAAAAATTATATGAAAATTTTATTAATTAAATTGGAAAATGGTTTAATTGAATTGCAAACCTTAATAAGTTGCAGCCCTCGCTACCCTCGAGTAGCAATCGTTAATCTCGGTCTGCAAAAAGCTACCCTTTATTTACAAATAATTATTTTGTTAATAAAGCATCTAAGTTTTAATTAACATAACTAACATTGTAAAATTTGATTTATGAATTCTACTACATTTTGAAACACCAAATTTTGGAAATAGTTAAATTATTTTGCAGTGAAATGTAGTTCCGATAATATGTTATTTCTCACACAATTTCCGCTATGTGTGATATCCTGCAGATGGTTATTTCCGCGCGCTATATAGCAACAGAAATTACAGTTTGCTTTGTGGTTCAAACTACGATGTAATAGAACATAATCCATCGGCTAGTAGTAAGTAATGTAATTAAGCTATTATCCTTTGCAGTGCAAACGTGCTGGCAACTTTGTTTGATCAAAGATCTAGCGTAATCATTCATACACAATAACCATAATGTATAAACTGGATAATAGAAAATTTAAGTAGATATACTAGCAGGTATATGACACATCACACCATCTCCTACTTGTCATTAAGGCTTACATTAGGTTTGTTCATAGAACATATTTCCAACGGTTGGAGTTTGAGTTTGAGTGCGCATGCGTGGTTTCAAACTGGTTGCAAATCAAACTGTTTGAATTCTTCTGTGAACAGCATTATGTCACTTAACTTTTTAAAATGAATAATAAATGTCTCTGCTTAATTTTGGTAGTAAATATATCGATATTATCGATCACTGTAGTGACACTTGTCAGTGAGTCAGTCTTTTATTATTTTATTACATTAATTTACAATGATTTACTTACCGTAAAATATTTATTTCACTAATTTATTTTATATGTAAGTATATAACCAAACATTAAATGAAATCAAAACCTGTAATCAAAACAAATACAAATGTCTTGTCAAAACAGTGTAAGTGCGCATGCCTCAAATTTAAAATTTCCTCCCGAGTTGGAAATTATTCTGATAGTTGGCAACCGATCAGCAACCAGTCAGAAAGTTTCTATGAACATTGAACTAATAATTAGAGTTGGAAATTTGTGACTCTGCGAACGCTTTTATGTAACTGCGCATGCCTCTGACGGTTGCTGACGGTTTCAAACCGTTCTATGAACAAACCTAGTCAACAAATTCTAAAACATACGCAAATGGTGAGTAATTACCAAAATTATTTTTCGACTACTGTAAATATAGACTTCAAACAGTGGGTGATCAGTATTTTAATCGTCAGCTTCTATTCCAGATTTATCTTCTACCGAGACCTTTTACTTTTGACATAATATGAAAAACTTCGTCCAAAATCTGTGTGACAAATAAAATCTATTTAACATTGCTTGAACAGAAGAATATGCAGAGCTTGTGGATAAAACGGCTAATAACTTTGCTATTATTCATAAAGGAAATGTAATCCAAAATTACATGGCGGAATACTTGAATAACATATGTACAGTACATTTTTTTAAAGATGTCCGATCAAGGTCATCTGTATCATGAATGAATTAACAAATTGGCATACATTTATCTCTCTCATTTGCAAATATTACAAGCGTGTGCGATAAGGATGGATATAACACGCTTGTCTTTTTCCATTTTAAAACGATGCTCGTTGTTGACAATACTTTCCCTCTAACGTAAGTTTATTTAATAATTTAGATATATTACCTTGATTCATATAGTGAAAATGATTAGCCAGAAGACTTACGTCATCAACCTAAAAAAACTTAAAATTAAATATAACTTTTAGAAATCTTTGGATGTTATTTATTTTTAAAAGAATAAGAAAAAAGTATTAGTATTAAGTAATGTATATATTAATGATATTTTCAATTATTTCTAAGTAAATCGGTATTCCTTTTACGAAATATAAAATTATTTGAAATAATTGTAGTTTATTTTCGTACCATACGTTGGCACTACTGAGAATGATCATGTGTCAAATAATTTTCCGTAAAAGGAATAAGGATAGACTTAGAAATAAATGTAAATTTATTAATATATACGTTTCTTTAATATAGTATATTTTTTACAACTAATAATTTGTACATGTTATATTTCTTTTTATAAGGTTTTTTTCAGGTTGATGACGTGAGTCTTCTGCCAAATCATTTTCATCATAGCCGTACGAATAATGTTATTTTATGTCCGTATCTTATTTTCCACATATTTGGTTTTATATTTGCTAATAAACTTACCGGTTGACTTAGTTTTGAATTTTGAATGTTTTTATTGTACAATATATTTTTATAATAATAAAATAACAGTAGTGTCTTAAGTACCCTCATAAAAACTAAGTAAACGACACTACTGAATTTGACAGAAATGGCGGAGCTAAAATCTTAAAGTCTGATTTATAGATTGCATAGAATAGAATGGAATAGAATAGAACAGAATAGCACAGGGAATAGAAATATAAACCAATATAAATGCATGGAACCATTTATACTTGCACAGAATGGAATAGAATAAGAAATAACCAAATTTTATTTCTTATTCTATTCCATTCGTATTCCATTCGGCTTGCTCCGTTAATATTCGTGTGACTGGCGTGACTTCGTTGCTTTTGACCCATCCCCCAACCTAAAAACTTACTGTGGACAAAAGTTTTTCAGCAGAAATACTATCTTTTTTAGCAAAAACAAACAATGATATTATTTACTTGGTTCTAAATGAAATTAGTGAAAGAAAAAATAACCAATAAATTAGTTAATTTAGTGTAAAAGTGACACAAAATTGACGGCATTCTATTCCAAACTATTCTATTCTATGGTTTTAAAAATTTCTATTGCTATTCTACTCCATTCCTTATTCTATAAACCAGACTTAATTCATACAATTCGTAGATGACTTTGATCGGACATTAATATTTGTATGTGTAAAATCTATATTTTAAAACTCATAATTTATGTAAGTTTTATGATTTGTTGAAAACCTAAGCCGGCTGAACTGTTATGAGTCTGAGCTGAAATTTCATTTTATCTACAAGGTTAGGTTATTTAGATACGAAGTCCCTATTGGGATAGCCGGCGGATTCATTAGAAAATCTAATGAAACTAACATTGAGAAGTTGGCCGTTGGCTATGTCTGGTTTCTGGGTGAGAGAGACTGATAGACCCCCGAACGGGTCGATGTGTATAATATTCCTTCTAAAACATGCCAACATCGCCAGCTGTGTAAGGGTTAATGCGAGATAAACAAAGATTGAGGACTTGGGTTTGAGAAAGGATAGTTATTTTCGACAAGTTTATATTGCAACGTTTTCGATTCGTCCGTTAAGCGAGATAGAACAATTTAGAAGAGAAAGAGATATCCTGGTGTGAATGTACTAGTCGACGAGTGTAAATGTATAAAAATTTAGGACAAATACACTGGTTGAAAATTTAATTTTGTCCATGTCATTTGGAGATACAATGCTTTGCAAATTTCTGTTGAACAGATACGATAGTATATTGCGTTTAACGAGAGAGCGTACCTGTTTCGCACAGGAAACTATAAAATTTGTGTGGGAAGTCATATCAGAGTTATGTTGTCTTAGAGAGTTTTCACATATCGTCAAAATAGATACCGTAAACGTTAAAATTCAAAATAATGTGAATCTTATTTTGTACATCAAAATATGTTTTCACATACCGTACACGATATTTTATGTCACACAAGGAAAATGGCCGAATAAAAAGGCTTATTTTGATTGCTGAATTGCAATTTTAAGTGATAAAGATTTCGACGATGTCTTAATAAATTTTCACACAATATTTAAAATAGAAATATTACTTAGTCTTGCAACATATACACACAGTTGCGCAAAATAAAATGTAACTAAAACATTGCAGCTATCTTCCTCTAAAAGTTTGGTTATTCTGGTTTATCGTCAAATATAAAGAAGTTTTCGAGGGACGCTATTTCTGGATAAATAAGGGTAACGACTATATACATACAGTAAAAAAAATTATGTACGCATGCGCATTGAAATCAATTTGAGCTATAGCGTTCACACTATTTATTTTGATGTTATGTGAAAACTTTCTTTTATTATTAGATATACCGTGAGTTTATTTTAACGTGAAAATGGGATTTTTCATATCCATGGTTACGAATTTGATAGCAATGTATTAAAGCGTTCTTTTTTAAATGAAACATAGGGATTAAATTTGACATTTGTCAATTAGTGTCACACTGTTACTGTTATATACTTTTGAACGAAGGATATAATTTTTACATGCAACTTTTTAGTTACATGGGTAAGGAAATTAAAAATATGATTTTGTTGACTGTTACTAGTCAACAAAATATTGACTTAAGCCAAGCCCGAGAAATATTTTGATATAGAACAAAAAATAATTCATTTACTACCATCATTCTTAAATTAACATTAATCTAACCCGGTTCTTTTTAAAGAGAGTTTTGATTACAACAAAGAAATATTTGATTACAACAATGAATATGACTAATTTCACAATAAAAATATAATATTTGTTATTGTACGAATCATAAAATTGCATGTATTTAACGTAATATGACATAAACATTTTATTTTTTTGTCTTAATCCATAGCAAGCTTTATTACAAAAACAAAACAGTATATAATTTTTAAATTTACATATTTCGCTTATACAAAGGGCTAATTTAATAATACTTGATTACTTCTGCTACACGCAGAAATTAATTCTCTAAAACTTTTATTTGAAGAATTTATTTCTAAAATCAAAATAAAATCATTTTATTCAAGAAAAACTGTTAACAACTTCAAGTAATGTACCACTTCCGGTTAGCCTATTTTAACCAAAATCTATTATGTTATTTCGATTGACATAAAAGTCTTGTATACCAAATTTGAAAAGTTTTGGATTATATTTTAAAACAGTTTTTCATTAAAATTTATTATAGGCTTCATGTAAAGTGCCACTTCTGGAAATTGTGTAATAACCAGAAAGGGAGGTGCACAACTAGATGTTATAGCAGTCCTAAATACAAAATTTCAACTTTCTACGGCTTACCGTTTTTGAGTTATGCGAGATACGTAAGTACGTACGTACGTACAGACATCACGACGAAATTAGTCAAAATGGATTCAGGGATGATCAAAATGGATATTTCCGCTGAAATCTGAAAACCGAAATTTTTCGCGATTACAATACTTCCTTTACTTACGTACAAGGAAGTAAAAAGAACTGTATACTGTATAGCTAATAATAGTTATTTAACAATCTGTGTTAATAAGTAATAAGAACAATTAATAATCAAGACTTTTTTGATAAGATTAATAATCGCCGATTAAAACATGCGTTAGTTAATAGTTATTTAACTATCAAGTGTGTTAATGAGGGCGATTAATGATCGAGACATTTTAACGCGTGAGCGTAGCGAACGCGTTAATTGTTGAGATCATTAATCGCCAATTAACACACGTGTTAGTTACAATATTTTTTCGTTGACCGTATCTTACTTAAATGGAAAATCCAATTTTACTTCATGAAAAATTTTTTTAGGTTAGTAATGGTTGACCGAACGTCAAATTTTACGTCAGAAAATCAATAAGTTTTGTCATCAATTGTTTTCAGTGGGTGCGTTGAGTTAACTTAATCCTAGATGACACAAGCGGTTTTTTATGTTATTTGAGGAATTTTATTCTTTCAAATTCATTTTAAAGGTATGCTACGTGAATATATACCTAGCTAGTAAGTGTCAAAAGCATGATTTTTAATTCTGTTTACCTTTTCGCTATAACTTAGCGTTAGCAATATATGCTGTGTTCCATGTGGTGAACGCACCCAATAAATCGTTTATTAATAAAAATCATGCATTAATAGCGGTCATTAATGAATGATTTTCTATACATTAAGATAGCCTATTAATAAACGGTCGACGGAAAAATATTTTTCTGTTTATCATATCTTTTTATATTTGATTTTTTTTATTTTTTTAAGTTAGTAACGTTTAACGGAAAATTCATTTTTTATATCATAACAAAGCTATTACAGCACCCAAAAGAGTTCATTATTCATTAATAGCTCATTCGAGTATAATAGACTTGTAAAATATTTTTTTTAAGTTTGGTGGCTAAGAATGTTCAAAAATATGAAATGTCAAATCTTGCTAAATAAAAGAACACAAACGATTGTTACGAATTTAATTTTTATATAATTTGAATTTAAAACTAATAATAAGAACAGAAGAAATAGAGTAGTAAAGTTAGAAATGAATAGAAAATATCGTTTGATACGCAAGGTTAGAGTTGTTGAACGTCAAATGAATTTTTAAGCGTCACTTTAGTACCACCAACTGACAAAATTCCCTAAATTTGATACTACAATTTCTTTTTTTAAAAAGGGCATAGAATGCACAAAATAGAAAAAAAATAGTATGATGAACTCATTGTATAATTGTTGATTATTTTGTTCGAAGGGATGGATCACTTCGCTACGCGTCATGACCAAACCTGTACACAAAATAAAATGACAAGTATGACATTTGGTCTTTAATATACTACTATATTATACAAAAGCGTTAATCATTTCTGACATTAGCTCTTTCAGAAATAATCTGGAGAACAAATATGTACACATTCGAAATTTAAAATTCCTTGAAAGTTTTCTTTTCCAAATTTTTATGAGGTTACTTAATGCAAGAAATTGTAAAAGTTTTAAATGGATTGGTGGAGTAATTTCTAGCAGTAGCAATAACAGTGGTATAATGTGGTATGAATATTATACGTCACGACTGAGGGCACTCAGCGGTAAAGAGCGCATTATTATTCGAGGATCAGGGTGGAGGGATAATCCGTCGATGCGATTTACATACATTTAACTATACTTTAATTTTTAATATATTCCAGCTCAGTTCAGGTATTACTTATACGAATTTCCCGGACTGCATAACTTGTACAAAATGGAGTGATGATGTTTGCTTACATTATATAGACGCTTTTGAAGAAAACTTAACTTAGTTTGTACCCCATAAATATAATTATAAATGAGAATCGACTGGAGATTTCTGCACTGTTGCCAATCACGGGCAATGTTAAAAATGCTTAAGTTATGAAGAAATGGCACCACCCCATGGCAAGGGACAGGGTGCGGAGAAGGGAAAAAGTTAAGCATCATACTTATTTGACGGCGAATATAGTTACAATAAATTTTATACTATTTACGATATCAGGCCTGTGGTGGAACCATGCCACATTATAATTGATATTGACTTGATATATTAAACGACCAAATCATACTCAAGTCAATTGCTATTTTGTACTATACCGTATTGAGAATATAATTCCTTAGTCACGTGACATGTTTTCCGCCAATCAACATTTAGAATCTCCTTAGCTACAAGTCTATCACAGCGATGATAAAAAAACAAAGAAATAAACACCTTATTTATAGTCGTTACTAAGGGATTTATTTTCTTTATTTATGACATTGACATTTAATTTTGAGTATAAAAATAAATAATAACAATAATTCAAACTCTGAAATATTAAATAAAACCCGTAAGTACCATGTTTTAATACAATATGAATATGTATATCAAAAGTTAGGTGAGGTTAGATTGCAAAAATTCATTATATTCTCTCATTAAATATAAGCTCGTGATATGATTAATAATCGAAGATATTGTTCGTGAAACCGAAGCAGCATATTTAACTCGGCCTTCGGACTCGTGAAATCTGCAGCTCGGTTTCACTCGAGAATATCATCGATGATAATCATATCACTTGTTATATTACGTATGATAATACATAATTGATAAATGATTCGGATATCTTCGGCTTGGATTGATAAATCTACATAAATTTCAAAAACATTGTGTAGACACGCCTGCGCATACAATCATTTGAATAAACAACTGAATTATTTATTTATTGTTGACGGTTATGTACTGTCAATAAAAAATAATTAAATTTTATTTAACAATTCTCTTATACTTAAATATCTATAAAATGTTGCCAGTTAATTTCAGGGCCTCCTCCAGTTATTTGTCGATGTAATTTTATTTCCTGGCATTTTGCTTTCACTTTACATTTCCAGTCTATCAGGGCACTTTTACATTTTTCTTCAGATTTACAACCCAAACTTAATGCATTAAGACGAATAGCGATTCAATGTATTTTTGTTTACCGTTGATACTTAAAAATGTTCTAGTAACTAATCCCGGATGAAGTTCTACATAATCAATTAATAAACTCCAGTGTTTAGGTTGAACACGCATTCGTTTATTCATCTAAAGAAAATTATTCATTATTAATATAGTTTTTAATATAAATAATAACACATTTACAAGATAACACTTACTTTTAAGGTGTTAAGGTTATATTTTCGATTAATAAAGCCGGTTCTCATATCAGCATACACCGTGTACTGCAGAAAACGCTAACAAAGCTACGACGAAAAATACTCTGTAAAATGTTTTTGACGTTTGATTTCATACTTTTTGTCAAAAATATATTGCACAGTATGGTGAAAGCAACAACTTTATTTTGTCGCTTTCTATCAAGTCAATAATTTCTACATATCAATAAAAATAAAGCAATAGCAATATTGTGTAGTTCCAAAATATTGAGATAGACAAGTGATCTTGGGAAGGGGTAAAGTGCAGTAAGGGGAACATATCAATGTCAATGTGGCGTGGTAGTACCACTGTAGTAAAGATCAAAGCATTTATAGTCAAGCTAACGACACCGTAAATGTGGCTACTGGCCTTGTGTCGCATAAAGTTCTTTTTGTATATTGAATAAAATCCATTTTGAAAACAAATCATTTGGGATAAAATTGATATCTGTCACGCTGATAAGCTGTAAAAACGCATTTTTTTCAAATAAAGCATTTGTAAATGGAAAAAATGTACAATTAGGTATAGGCTTAATATTGAATAATTGATACATTGAAAGTATTTTTAAACAATTAAAATCCAAGTTTTACACCGACTTAAAGCCAATTTACAAAAGCATGGTTATACGCGTTAGACGCGAAGTACTTTTTTCCATATATACATATTTAAATAGAGTCATTTTGGTAGATCTCGGCTATCGCGTGCGACAATTCGCGTCAGGAACAATCACTATAAATTGAGCAGTATAGACGCGCACCAAAACGCGTCGTCTGAGAGTGATAAGTATGTAGTTTGATTGTGAACAGTTGTACTTGTATATTGTATGAGCAACATGGCACGAAGGAGGGTGTTTTTTAGAGAAGAACTTTTAGTTGAGCAGGTGGCAAAATTCTCCTGTATTTATGACATGAAATGTAATGCATTCTGTACATGGAATGCTGTTTTTTTCGGTAAGAATATCTTAGTTTCATAGCTAATAGTACATCGTCTTCAATTTCATCTAGCAAATAAACTTCCTTTTCTTGTTACTTGTCATTTATCGAAGAGTACTGGGCTTCGATTTTGTAACTTTAAATTCTAGTAGAATCGAAAGTTCTTTCCACTCTTTCTCAGAATAGATTTTAAATTCGATTAGTCTAAAGCAGCAGAATTTGTGTCTGAATTTCTTTCGTTTGTTTAATCATGCACGAACTGACATGACGTCTAGTAGAATTTGAAATCCAGTAGACTTTAAAGTTAAAAAATCAAGACCCTGAATGAAAATTTGATGCCCCACTCGCATTTTAGAATTTTACGGTATAAAGATGTATCCACCGGACACGATGCTAAGCTAGTACACAGTTGCTCCCTGGTAAATATACAAAAAACATAGCCGTATTTCGAGCGCATTTTTTTAATAAAAGGGTTTTTATGGAGCACACTCCTCATACGAATATAATGTACCTAAAACCGCTCTCCATTCTGCGCTTTTATTATAAAGTGCGCTTAGAATACGGACCACAATAATTTAAGCGGGAGATATAATGAAAAAGTCGGTTAAGAATTACAGCTAATTTTAGTACAAAATTAATAAAATTTAGAATTATATTTTTCCAAAAACAGTGAAAGATAATGCAACACCTTTCTAGAAGATCTTAAATTTCATGTTTAATTATCATTTGTCATTTTAAATGGAAACAAATGAATAAATTACACATTTATTATATTTGTTTTTAATATAATTCGTGATAATCTGATTCCTGTGCGATTTGAATTAAGTAATGTAAACGTATTATGCATTATTCTCAAAAAAATATTTTGTAATGGTAATACAATTTTATTTATTAAATTCAGAGTAAATTCACAATTTTGAAAACAAATCGACAAAAAATTGTGTTTGTTTCGCAAAAGAGTATTTCTTTGTTAGTTCAACTTATCTTGTATCACTTTCTTAACAATAGTGACAAACTTAAATTGAGCTTAATTTTTACAATTTTACGCAAGTGTAAAATTGCTGGACAGTGTTTCAGTTCCATCCTAAGCACCACTCCCGATAATTGGAAATAAAGTTTGCGCCAGTGATTATATGTGTATACATTATTGACCATTGAGCCTTGTATCATAATACTTTGCTGCGTAGATAGACCAGTCTCGTTTTAATTGGAAGTGGATGCGAATTCGATTCGCCATGTGAGTTTGATTATGAACTATTAACTATCCATGGTATCTACTGATACGGTTTCATTTCAGGAACACTATTAATGATTAATATTGAACTACAAGTGAGTAACTTAATATGTAATGTTATAGTAAATATTTAAAATACAGGATGACAACGATAAACGGGCCACTCAAAATAACTTTTTTATTTATAATTATTTTTTAATTCCATTCATATATTAGTAAACTGGGTTAGGGGCTCATAAATTATGGTATTTGGCAATATGGTAGCGCTTCCGGTTTAACCGGAATCTACGTAAAATTACGAATTCAACGACATGCATGTGCATTTTTATTAAAAAAACGGAAGAGAAAATTATGAACAATTAACCTGGTAAGCCATGATATTCGGCAGACTGTGAAAACAGTTGAGATAATATTAAGTAATATTTACGTTACATTGTACAGTTTTCTATTATATTCTGCTAGCTAAGCTCGCGGTTTTTTTGATAGATGGCTCTGCATGTATTTAGTTACCTCTGCAGGCCTGATATCTTTGTGAGATGTTTATCATCTGCCCGCTCAACTAGTCTCAGTGCCTCGAAAGAGGCGTCAGTACACCACACTGAAGAGCTCCAATAAGAGCGAAACGCGTCTGTGGTTCTGGAACTTTGCCAAGTGTAATTTAAATATTATTAATATTTTACGTTAATTGTTTACATAATAAGTTATTTTTGTAATATTCTATATTTTGTTACAAAAAAATGATCAATTTGTTATCAAAACCTACATGATATAATTTAGCAGGTTAATTATTTAAAAGTTCTCTTACGTTTTTGTAATTTATTTCTTCAATAAAAATACGTTTCAAGCATTAAATTCGTAATTTTACGTAAATCCAAATATATGAAAACCGGAAGCGCTATCATCATGCCTAATACCATGATTTGTGAGCCCCCAAGTCTAGTTTACAAGTAAAAAAATAAAAAATTATAAATGTAAAAGTTATTTGAGTGGCCCGCTTTTCAGTGTCATCCTGTATTTCACGTAACCTTGGACGATAGGACTTGTTTATGAAATATATTTTTACTTAAAATGACCAGAGGAATAACCTATTACACTCGTTAAAAATCAATTTTTATATAAAAGTGTACGTAATTATATTTCTACAAATTTATTTTTAACTAGACATTGACCAACCCCTCTCCCTAAAATATTTTTGTTTTGTTGAACGAGTTCATCAAGAAAGCCTTCAGATTAAACAGTTTTATCAAGATAAATCCATCGACAGAATAATTTTGCAAGATTTAATGAAGCCGGTCCCCAGAGAAACCCCCACACCCGGTTAAATGTAATTAATAAACAGAGCTTCCGACAAGCTCACTAGATGAGAAGTAGTACATTTCTTTTTACTCTGAATTATAACAGAAGAGTATAGAAAATATAACAGTAGCAAGATAGAATATTTTAACTAGTATGCTGAATTTAGAAAAAATAAATTTAATAATAGATAATTCTTAAAAAAATATACAGTAGTGCTGAATTCGAGGATGAATCATATACTCGTACATATGAGAGAAAGATATTTCATTATATTTCTATCAGAGGGTACTGTAATTAAAAAAAATGACATTATAATGAGGTACCACCTATTCTACTATTTTTTTTCTGAATCTACCGCTTACATGAATCATAAAATTAAAATTTTAAGATATTATTCATTTTTACCTTCCGTCACCTTTAGGTAAGGAAGGTATTGTCTTTGGTCAAAAAATTCAATGATGAGTTTTTACTAAATAAGCACGTTTTAGGGTCCATATAATACGATTTTACCATTTTTACGATGATGTCTGTATGTATGTGTGTCTGTGTGTCTGTGTGTGACAAAAGTTCCGGATTCCATAACTTCAATACCACGATTCCAAAAATTATAATTTTTTCGTATTCCTCAAGTTTACATCCAGAAGAACAACTGATTGGATTTTGGTTCTAATTGGTCAACCGGAAGTAGTCTCATTTGAAGATTTAACAGTTAAATTTGATTTATTGACATTTAACGTTATTATAACTTAAAGAATATATTATTCTCTATACGATTTGATTACAATTTATACTTCATATTCAATAGATACAGAGTTAAAGAATTTTAAAGAAATTAAATTTTATAATTCAGCCAGCTATGCCAAACTTGGGAACTAGTAACATATTCATATAATTCAAATTGACAGATGTCAGTATCAATAAAAAGTAAATTAATGTGGCAGATATGAGGATGTTGAAGTAGATATTGGGGAATACACGGAAAGATACGGTAAGAAAATAACTCTAGTATCACAAGTTTTTAGAAAGATACAAGAAAGACGATTACATTGGTTTGAACATGTCATGAGGAGAAATGAAGAATTATATTGGAACAAGAATGAATAGTTTAATAATAGGACGTTAAAGAAACAGAGGAAGACCAAAGATAAGATGGAAGGACTGTATTGCGGAAGATTTGAGAGAAAAGGAACTGAATGAGAACGACATGCAAAAATAGCGACCCCTAACGAATGGGAAAAGCTAAAGAAGAAGAAGATGCCAGTGTCAAGTGCAATTTGAATAGGTTGTTTATGAAATAATTTTACTGGAAATTTAGAATCTTTTGTAAGAAAAATTATGGAATTTATACATTATATACGAGAATGACGGAAGGTATTGTACTGGCCACAACAGTTTTTTTAAAATATTTATTTAATAAAAAAAAATATATATAAAATGTACTTCCAAGAGAATTTAACAACATATAAAATAATGCAAGAAGTTATTATTCAATTTATTAAAAAAAAAATTCTATATCATTACAAATTTTAATTTTATCGGATGTGATGTGCATCTGCCTAATGCCATTTATAAATGCTTGCAATTTTATCTATGAATTAAATAGGGAGACACACAAGAATGCTGGTGTTCAATTCTTTTTTTGCAATGTATAAAAACTACGTATTTAATATAATTTGCCTCTAATTTGTAAAAATGCCAATAAATAAAATAAATTAATAAAAATAACAAAATTTATAAGAATCGACAGGATAACCAGTTAAATGTTAAATAATAATTTCCGTAACACGTAGGTACATATTTTATCTACACATTTAATATATGGTGTGAAATACTCGTATGTGTTTAGTTTATAATAGTATATTGTGTTATTAGGAGTAAAAGTTATACTTTGTGTAGCGAGCGTGGCAGTTTGCACGACGAGCGAAGCGAGTCGGACAAATTGCACGAGAGGCACACAAAGACACTTTACTACTAATGACACATTATATTTAACAAGATATTTAAAGAAAAATATCTACTACTGACGTTACATTTTACGTAAATTACGTTTGCGATTTCAATTACCCTGTAGCTATGGAAATTTATTTGTTCACTTTTTGTTAAAAAACTTTGTAGTGAATTTTTTTATGTTTTCACGTTTAAATAAAAACTGTGCAATTTTATATCCTGCTTTTGTGCAATTAAGTCGGAATTTGAAGTATTATAATGTACGCCCCTTGAAGTTGTTCAATTGGATAGAATTCTAACAGTGTGGCTGAAAGATATGTTCAGGAATCACTGCAATACAATATAAACTTTTCTAATCACTTTAATTCTAAGTGTTCTTATGTTCATTACCGTTCCTGTAATTGTAATCTGTAAGTCTGCTATTCTTTAATATGTTATTTCCTCAAAAGTAAACTCTGTTTATATTTCAATTCATAGGTTATTTATTTAAATATAAACAGAGTTTACTTTTGAGGAAATAACATATTAAAGAATAGCAGACTTACAGATTACAATTACAGGAACGGTAATGATCATAAGAAAACTTAGAATTAAAGTGATTAGAAAGTTTATATTGTGTTGCAGTGTTCCTATTACTATAGTAACTTTATTCTTAGGTTAGTGTGTTATAGTGACATTTAGGGCGATATTACAGGTTTCTTTCATACAAGTTACTTCTTATTCGTTGATTCTGTATAGTTTCTATGGATATTTATTTATTTTATTTTTACCTTGTGAAACAAGTCATGAAAGATGCTACTTTTATGACGTTTGAAGAAAAAATGTTTTACTTTCCTGCGGCATAAAGGACGCACAGGTTTTTTTTTACAAAATTTATCTTTAATTTTTTTTTTTAGAACAACTGGCTAAAATATGTTTTTTTATCCACTTGTACTATAATAGTTTATTAAAGAACAACTTATATAAGATGTTTTTTTTGCACGTGTCAAAATTTAGAAAACGAACCCTGGCAAGTTTTCTATACTCTACAAGCGTGAAAAAAGTTTTATAAAATGAGTTCCTTATACTATTTTTTATATTTTGCGTCTTATATATCTAATAAAATATTTTAAAAAAATGCTTTATTAAAACGAGTTGATATAGGGAAATTTGTATGTGTAATATTTTTGTAGCGCAAGACACGTTCACTGTCACTGTGAAAATATATAATAATTATACAATTCAGGTGATTTATTAGATTAATTTAACCCATTAAGGCCCAATTTTATGTTTATTTTTACTTTATATGAACTGAAAGTTGCTTTAATAGTTATTTACACTACAAGTGGGATATAGACATTATAGTGCGGTAATAATGTAGTATCCAACATATAACGTACAAAATTTTATTTATCACCGTGCGTATACCATGTCTCACTCATTTTAGATGTGCAATAGCCTTGTTATCCCATCGAGTGCGATAATGCAATGATTACCACTAGAATTACATTATCGCATTCATTGGGATAACAAGAGTATTACATATCTAAAATGAGTGCGATAGGGCATAACTTATCCCATGATGATATATAAAATTAACCATAACACACAAGCTTATGTAGTAAAAATACTAGACACTTAGATATTTACTACAAAATGTACTGTACTTTTACATCACACATGTAACTTACCAATCCTTTTGTATGGAGATTATGAATGTTTTGTCGAAACGAAATATATATATTATTATTATATAAAAATAATGAAAAATGATTTTCTGTCAATGGAGCTACAAATTTCAATATTACTAATTCCATCTATGGACTAGTTCGAATACTATATTGACATTTACTCTATTTGTGACCATTTGTACATGCTCATGTAAATCCCCAAATAAATAATTAATAATTTTTGACATATGAAAATGTATAGTCAAATGTCAATTAACTAAACTAAATTACGTACCAACCTTCTAAAACAAAAATAGCGTATCGAAATGAATTGCGTATCGAAGTAAAAGCCATTACAATACGCAATTGGGTTTCGTAATGACTTCATTATCAACAAAAATATATAAAAATAACTGTTGTACAACACTAACTTATTAAGTATCTATTACGCGGGTCACGATAAAATTATTCAGAATAAGAATATCACAGAGCCGTGGAAAATAAAATTTGCACTCCAAACTCCAATTTAAACAGTTATTCATTTAAGTATCATTTGAAATTA
Organism: Harpalus rufipes; assembly: GCA_951394225.1. Lineage (NCBI taxonomy): Eukaryota > Metazoa > Arthropoda > Insecta > Coleoptera > Carabidae > Harpalus > Harpalus rufipes. The sequence continues at coordinate 9,543,116 of OX596275.1, forward strand.
GAGTGCGAAAATTAAGTTATTTAGAACTTAGTTAACTAATTTATTAAAGTACACATATAGTTGTAAGTGAAAATATGTACGCATTTTCAAATCATGATTTATAATTTGACAGCTTTGTTAACTTTTAAGTTAGTGTGAAATTAATTTGATAGTTTTTAAGTAATCTAATATTTAGTTTGACAGCTTTGGCAAGTTTTAAGTTCCCAAGAAATTAATTTGAATGCATTTTAAAAGAAAATTGGATGGGAGCTTTTCAGAAATGGAAGGAAAAAATGATGAAGTGTATTAGTTGAGCATGTTTAATATAAAATTCTAAAAAATACGCACCATGTCTCTTATTTTCAACTCTAGCGTGACCCGTGTATGATATTTTAATATGAATTTTAGAAATTAAAAAACAGTAATAATTGTACACAAATATAATAGAAAAATTTCCATTTAAAATTATATTTGTCATTTCTTGCGAAGTTTAAAATGTGTCCTTGATAATATTGATTTTTCCATTAGGTACTGCATCTTTTCCTAAGGACAGCCAATTTAGAATATTAGCATATTAGATTGACATTAACCGCCATTATTTAAATGAATACTGAAAAGACAAATGAAAACCAGCCTATTTACATTAGTAGCAACGAAAATTTAATGAATAATAATGACGTTATGTATTTTACAATTATTTAAATACGAGAGAAACAATAATTCCACTATCACTGGAGCCAAATATAGTGGTAGAGGGATTATGTACATATATTTTATGATTACCAACAAACAATGACAAATTCAGGCAAGGTATGGTCGACAATAATCATTTGAATCAATATGCAATGTTTCAATTTGTCTTGTATGTTGAAATTAATTGTGCCTTCAAATGCAATTAGTTCTGCTCTAATTCTTTCGCAAACGAATTGAATTAAATCTATTATAAACTATAATAGAATAATAATTTAAAATAAAAGGAATAACTTTGCAAAGCGCGTTTAAAACTTTAAAAGTAAAGAAAGAATAAAGACATTTGCATTCCTATTTAAAGTTTAAATTGGAAATAAAAAGTATGATATTCAATTATTTAATTTTCTACTTATTTAATTTTGAACTGGAAAATTGTTTTACATATTTTAGCAATATAAAATAAATTTAATTTATAACTGAAATATTTAAATACAAAGGGATCTTAAGTATTAAAAATATAAGATTTTTAATTGAAAACTAGTGCTGGGTTGTTCATGAACGAGTCGCTCATTTTGAACGACTCACTTTAGTGAGCCATGATCGAACGGTTCTTTAGTTCGCACAGTACGGTATGTGGCTATCGTTCACGGGCTGTGCTCTTTAGATCGCTTATTAAACAGTATACTAGTACATACTGCACACCGTTCACTAAATTGCACAGTAGCAGTAGCTCAGCTGAGTTCATATTGGGATAATTCATTTAGAATGCGAACCTGGTGGTAAAATTAATTATGAAACAAAGTAGGTATAAAATAAGTTGTTTAAGTAAAATGAAATACTGTTTTAAAGTACTAACGGACAAAAAAATAAGAAATTTCATGAAAAATAATGAAAAATCTAAGATATCAATCTAAAACATGATTAAAACTGCTGTAAAATACTAACATTTCACTAAACTGTGTTTCTAACCTTGTCCGCCATATCAAAGTAAACAATTGCCAGCAACAACAAACTCGACGTTAGTTGTTTAGTTTCTAATTACAATGTTTGGAAGCAGCACTGTTTACAAGTAAACAAGTATGAAGCTGCGCCTACATAAAAAAAAACAGTTTTAAAACAGAATAAATATACAGTTTTAATGGAAAATTACATACAAGACGCTAATGTTAAATGTCAATGCAAATAAGAAATATTTAGAGAATTTCTATATTTATAAATTAGTTTTTAAATATTTTTTTGTAGACATACTATAATGCCGTACTGGTATATGATAAATTTGTAATTATTGGTCTCGTTCTGCAAGAAAGTGATGAATTTTTAGAAACTAGTTAAAATAAAAATCGAATTTTTCCCGTACCCACTTGATTGGTGCAAATTTTTAAAGATTTGCTAAAAATTAACCAGAACCAGAGTCATAGGCGCCGACTTTTTTTTAAATAAAATGAATTATTGTATTCATATATTTTTTTAATTCAATGAAATTTATATCTTATCAATAATAATTACAGAAAAATTAAATAAAATACAGTTTAGTTTAAATACTTATCTATAGTTTAATACTTATCTTATGTCTTTTTATATTATATTAAATATAAAAAAAGCTATTTGAAATTCTATTTAAATCGAGCTCATTTTTAATTTTTGTATAACAATTAAGTATAGAAACGTGATTTAACCTGTCTTGTGTCATTATCAAATGTGAAACTAAAATGAAAATTGTGGATTTAGTAGTCATCTATCGAATAAATTCCAAAGGAAACTTGGCCAGGGATGCAATTGATGCAAATGCCATAATGGAAATATTTTTAAATTAATGAGATCGAAGCAAAAGCGCTAAAAAAATTGTATAGGGCTAGGGGGGCCAAAACATAGTTTCACCCCTTCTATATTTTTTCAGGGGAGGCAGTTAAAAAAGAAAAACGAAAAAAAAAACAATTTACTTTAGTTGCCTGTAGTTTATACTAAAGCGTTACCAATATTTTTTTTTGTCCATTGGACAAATACTCTGTCACTTGTCACATTTATTTGCGTTTACAACGGCTAAAACGGAAATCTGTAACGTCACGAATTTAGTCCGTGTTTACAGCCGCGAAAGTTTATTAGCAAATTTATAATTTGTGAATGGAAAGTCGTATAGTTCAAATAATTTTATTACTATATTTATTAAATGAGACGAATTTTTCAATTTATAAAAAATAAACAACTTTTTTTAAATGAATTCAAAAATGATATAAAATTGCGAATTTATGAATAATTCTTAAATAATTTAAGTGTTTTACATTTCGGAAAACATTTTATATGTAAGTCAGAAAAGTGTCTTCGCGGTACTTATCAGGACCCGTCCTGCAAAAGATCACTTTCCAATGTAAATTACTACTACGTAGAAAATTTAAGGAACATTATGATAAATGATAAAAATGGATATTTGAGCATGTTTTTAGTAATGTATTCGTTGACTTATTAATGAAGATATTACTGCTATTATATTTGCTGAATTTTAATGTAAAAATTAAATTACTTGCAAAATGTATAATATGAAAATCAAATGTAGTTTTTATTGAATTCTAAATTATAAAAAAAATTGCATTCCCATAAATTTTGTCAACGAAAATTTTTCTTGAACCCCAGCACCTGTCATACAGAGTAAATAGTATGATTTTTAATAATTCTGCCGCGTGATATATGAGTGCAACAAACCTCTGAATATGAAAAGTATTTTTTGTGATAGATAGGGTCGATAGTGTTGGTGGTAGCGAGTTTTAATTGATGAAGTTTTAACGCAGCGCAGTCATTTTTCTCACGGGCTATTAATTCAAGCCGGCATCAGATCAGATAAACGAGACGAAGCGATATTATTAATGGAATCTGTTTCTTCGAGTGATTGCATTGCTTCCCGTTGGGAAATAAACTTCAGCTTTGCGGCGACCAGCAGTCACTGAACACTGGTCAAATACTTTACCCTTTATAACTAGCTTCACTGCAGATGTACCTACACTGTGGAATTTGCTTCTTATGTTGTGGACAGTGACTTGTTTGCAGTGTGCTATAATATTAACGGGAACGTTCATATTATACCTATGTCAATGCTCAGCAATGTAATCGCATGGTGTCCGCCATTTTGATGGGTTGGCAGCAGTTGGAAACCCCACTTTTTACATAAAAGAGGTTGGTACATACTGTTTGGTGGTTTTACTGTGTTGATATTTAACGCTAAAATTTGTTTGAGCAGTTTAAAATATTTTTGAGCAGTAAAATTTAACAATATAATAAATATTTCGGCAGTAAACATGTATCTCAGTGCTAAGATTCATACATGTGTACAGGCTGTTCATTTTAAATGGGCCACCAATGCTATCTCGAGAACTATAAGAGCTACAAAGACGTTTATGGTGAAAATGATTAAGCAGAAGACTCACGTCATCAACTCGAAAAAAACCTTATAAAAAGAAATATAACTTGTAGTAATTGTTGGTTGTTATTTATTTTTTAAAAAAGAAGAAAAAAATATACTAGTATTAAAGAAACGTATATATTAATTAATTTACAAATATTTCTAAGTCAATCCTTATTCCTTTTACGGAATATAAAATTATTTGACACAACATGATCATTCTCAGTAGTGCCAACGTATGGTATGAAAATAAACTACAATTATTTCAAATAATTTTATTTTCCGTAAAAGGAATAACGATTGACTTGGAAATAATTGTAAATATCATTAATATGTACATTACTTAATACTAGTACTTTTTTTCTTCTTCTTTTAAAAATAAATAACACCCAATAATTTCCACAAGTTATATTTCATTTTATAAGGTTTTTTCAGATCGATGACGTGAGTCCTTTGCTTAATCATTTTCACTATAAATGGGCAAACAATATAAAATATTACAAGACAACTTTAAAGAAAAGAAATTTTATTTTTTTCGACCAATGGTTCTAAATATACGGGACCAAACTTTTTTATTTTAAATGAGAGCATACACTTTTTATTTACTGAATTTAATTCTGAATTCATTAATATAATATTTTTATATCCTTATATAACGAATTTTTTGAGAAAAATGCATATAAGTTTTTATATTAATTTGATTAAAATATGACTATAATAAGAGTGCCTCGAATGAAAAAATGATTATATGTTATTTTTTACATAGAATTAGAGTGCCCTGACAAAAAGAAGTGAATATTTTGTTCTTGCAATTGAACATAAATGTCAACGCAAACAAAATATTCACGTATTTCTTTCATGGCATTCTAATTCTATGTAAATAAAAAATAACGTATTCATTTTTTACATTCATGACACTTATTATAGCCATATTTTATTCAATAATAGGAAATAAAAATATATGTTCTAAATCAAAATAAAAAAGTTAGGTCTCGTATTTTGAGAACCACTGGTCGAAAAAAATATTTTTTCTTTTCTTTAAATTTGTCTTGTAATATAGAAATTGTTTGCCCATTTAACCGTCTTTGTAGTTCTTATAGTTCTCGAGATAACAGTGGTGGCCAATTTAAAATGAACACCTGTATATATTTCATCTGTAGAAAGAATACTCAGGCAGACTTTGTGCGTTAGGTTATTTTAAAACATATTTCAAAAAATTCTAATCTCATTAAGTGCAAAATTCAGCATTTACAAATTACCTAATTATTTTGAAAACGACTAGACGAAGGTATTATAAAAAAGACGAATATTGGTTATAAAAAATAATAATGCCATTTAATTTTTTATTCTGTCAATTTTTATTTGTACTGCTACCTACATATTTAGTACTGTTACTTTTTTTAATATTACTGAATATCAAGTACTTTTGTAGTACCATTTTATCTAGTTAATACTGCCAATTTATCCTTTTTTCACTGCCATTTTTATTCATATTAGTATCTGTTTTTGCAGCCTTTTCTTATTTGCAAACCATAAAAACAATAACAGGTTAAGTGTAATTTGGAAAAATACCAATAGATTTCCTTTTTGAATTTATGTATGTACAGAATGATTTAAATTTATGAGGAAGAAGAAAAAGGAGTGAGTTGTGAGTTTCTAACTGTTGCCAACCTAAACTCTATACCGGCCCCTTTCTATTTTTGTGTTGTTGTTCCCGTTAATAAATAGTTCAGTGCTTGTTTGTAAACAAACTGAGTGTACACATAAAAGAATAAAAAGAAAAATGTATCATTTAACCTGGCCGTCACGTCCATGTTGCAAACATAGCACAATATTCCGGCGATATTGCTTTTTTAATAAGGGTCCGGCAACAATGCTCGCCCCATTCAAAGCTCTAATTTAAACAAACGTTCATCGCCGCCGAAACGGGAACACGTGATTGGCACAAAGTTCAGTTGAACGAAGAACTGTCCATAGTTTGTTAGTGAGGTTAGAGAAGTTGCGGGAGATTGTCCTGCCAGTCTGTGTCGGGAGGCGCGGGCTCGACACGCTCTGCTCGCGTTCAAAGGCACCGGAAGATAAAGAAGTGGATGCGCGCGCTCTGTCTCACTCCTGTGTGTCCGTAACACCACGCTTAATGTCTACACCACCGCCATCACGCACAAGCTACACTAAATCTTCAAAAATATCATCTACGTCGTCGTTGGCGTGAACCGGCTGCGAGACGTGTCTGCTGGACCGGTGGGGCTTGATAGTGTGGTAATGGAGGTCGAGGGATTCGGTCTGAGTCTTGGTGCGTGGCGTCCGCGTCCGCGGGAGTGTGCTAGGAGCTCTGGAGCGCTGGTGAGGAGTGTGGAATGGACGGCTGCGTACAGTGGGTGAACGAGCGAGTCGCGAGGGGGATGGATGTCGCTGCAGCGTGCCGAACCCGCGGCTCTGCGCGCCTCATACGGTGGTCTCTCGATCCACGTGTATGTACTCCACAGACTGGCCCTTGTGTCAGGAGGATACCGTCGATGAGGGATCGAGCAGCATCTCCTCGGTAGCGGTGCGGTGGGGGAGTTGGTGCGGGAGTTCAGTCCGCAGCAACTGCTTCTTGCCGAGCTGTTGGCGCCTACGACGCGCTCTGGCCCTGTGAGCAGCTGCGAACGCTCCGAGGAGGAGAAGTGCTGCTGCTGCAGCTGCCGCACAGCTAAGCGCTGTGTATATCCCGCCAGGGAATAACCTGAAGAACCTCCTTCCTACCCCACAGTGCACCTCCGCCTCGTCGTAGCCGCTGGGGCAGTTGGGCCGTCCGTCGCACCATAGCGACGCGCTGATGCAGGCGTCCAGTTCCGGACAGCGGTGCGGGCATTCCCAGTCCGGCGGGAGTAACGTATCATTCGCACTTAAGTTCCCGTTGTAAGCAGGAAACTCTATTTGTAGTTGCTGCAGCAATGCAGATCTCGATCTGGATATTTCCAGCCAATTAAACGCAGCTATACCTGGTTCTCGACTCACACATTCCACCAGAAAACTGGGCGGCCGTGGTGGTTGAAGATATGTGATTGTTTGCACGCTCACACTATCTTCATCGCCGAGATTACCACCGCCGCCTGCTCCAAACCATTCTTCGCTGAAAACATGCACAGCAAACTGCCTAGCATTAGGTTCTGCTGGACATACTACTCGTATAAGTCTCGGTGGCCGTCCTGAGTATATCAAGACTCTATTCTTTGAAGAACATCTTGCAGGTTCCTCGGGGCCAGGTTCTAGCGGCAGTACTGTACCCCAAGTTAACAGGAACAACGATCTATTTTCATGTGCTTCTACTAACCACGGCAATCCATCACAATAAATATCTGCTCTGGTAGGTGGAGGATGAACAAATGCGACTTCACCACCCGAACCTCTTAATCTTTGTCTTCGAGGGCATTCTGGTAATCGGACCATTTCAAACGTAGCAAAGAAATACAGATCCCGAAAATCTTCTGTTATATTCATTCTAGTAACAGTATAGTGTATTTCCATATATCGGGAAGCGCTTAGGAAGACGAGAGGTCTAGCATTGGCTGAGCTCAGAGTAAAATTGTCACAAATACAGGCTCTAGGTACGCGAACTTCACGCCATGGGGCTTCATATATTCTTAGATCAGCACGAGGTTCTGGGTGACCGTGAGGAGGCACGCATCTTGGTCGCCCAGTATGCGGATCAGGCTCCGTACTGCATACAGGACTTGCACCAAACGACACATTATGTAACATTAACCGTATTTTCTCTCCGGCACCCGCTTCTAGTCGATAAATACACGATAAGTTCGTAGCACCGCCTCGTCCGAACATAAACACGTTTCTAGGTGACCACAATTCCCCTGATCGAATTCGACGGAACACTCTAGCACACGGCGTTTGCTGAACGTGTTGTTGTTGACTGTGCAGTTGCTGTTGTACTTGATGCCATGTTTCACCACCCAATCGAGTATCAACAAACTCGTACTTCAATCTGAATGAAGCTGGGTGCAGAGCTGTACCATCTTCCGTATGATGTTGAATCATCAGACGAGACCCACTAGATACGTAACTTTCTGTTGGCGTGCAAGGTCGAGTCAATCGTGTAGAATTGGATAAGGAGGTATGGTCACATAGTTTAGGCAATTCATCATCGCAGTGATCAGCTATGAGTCGTTCATGGCCTCCTCCATCCCAAATTCGCAGGCGAGTAGTGCATGGTCTACTAGAACTATCATTTGAATTTGTTCTAGATGGTCTAGGTTCTAAATGAGGCATCAGGGCATCATCCGGACCTTCCGTGGCAGCTGTAGGCGGTGGCAGTAATGGTCTATGACTATACGACACAAAATACACCCAAACCAAATCCCCATCTTGTCCGTGGAACTTGTATGTGCAAGTAGTATTCGGTGGCAGTGTATGTCTTGGACTTAGCAATCGACCTCTGCGCCCTCGTTCGTCCCAAGTATCATCTGCGTTAGTCGCGTTCACATCGAATTCACACCTTCGCGATTCGCGGGAATAATCTAACGAGTCTGAATCTGCGAATATCACATCCACATCGAGTTCGAAACCGCGGAGGGCTGAGTGAGCAGATGCTGGAGAATGTAAGGGAACACTAAAGGGCGAGGAATGAAACGCGACCAGCATCCAAGGACCATGAGATACAACTCTAGGTAACCAATCACCTCCACAATATTTTACAAGTACTGGATCGTTGGTAGTTGGTCCATCATAAAATATAAGATGGTCTCTTTCTCCGGTACATTCTCTCCAAGCTCTAAGAGCTTTAGCCCCAGTTTTATTCAAGCTCGCCATACTTATTGACCGTTTCATCTGCATTTTATGTGCACTTTCCTGCCTTACAGCTATCATTGCATGCTTACACGTCGGCACGTCCTTCTGATGTAAAATCCAATAACATGTGACATTTCTAGGGTACATCCCAGGATAGTTAGGACTTTGTAACCTGCACGGCTTGTGTCTGCACTCATCAAATTGTCTCGTGCAATAAGTGCCCGGCGAGACCTGTCCACGTTCTAAAGGAGCTGCAGGGCTTCCAAATCTGACTACGGCTTCTAGTTGCGAGACAAATTTGTATCGCAGATGAAAGGCGAACGGTACAGAAGGATGTGCATGGAATAGTTTGACTGAGACGGTTATTGTGGATGTTTCGCTGTAGTAGACGGCATAACCACTGCTGGATCCGCACCAAGAACCTCCGGTGAATGGTCGACCAAGCTCGGATAGCTGCATGTAACCATCTGGACAGCCGTCGAGTTCCGAGGCTTCGTACCGACCCACTTTGAACGCATCGAATATCAACTGCAACAAAACAAACAATATTATATTAGATTAATTCAGAAAGCACACAGTGTAAAATTGTTCTCATAAATATTAATTATTAAAGTTTACAGAAAGTAAACCGTTAAATTCCATATATTGTATAAGTTGCAGCAAAAGTTTTACAACAATTTATATTACAGTTTATACATACAATATTAATATTAATACAAGTGCAGGTTGATAATAGTCCGGCCAGTTTACATTATTGGGTTACATCCTCCTTTATTAGTATTAACAGCTTTAATTCTATTAGGCATCGTATCCCCAAGCCTTGCATAATCTTCTGTTAGAAAATTTTTCGTTGTTATTATCCGGCCGACAGTTTTTGTAATTTTTAAGTCTACATTTAAGGTGTTAAAAAAGGGTAAATTTTTTTGAGACTAAATATTACTCATTAAAATAAGTAAAAAAAAGTTTAATTAACATAGGACTGATCTTCAAATGTTTCCGAGAATGAGGCCATTTAGTGTTAGAATCGAAGAAAAACTGACAAAGATAGTGATGGAACAAAATTTTGTCTGTCAGTAAAACAATAAAAAAAAATCGGACGTGACCAGAACATTACCTTCCGTAAGGTCTATATATTTTGTACAAATTCCATACAGAAATTTCTTGAAAAGATACTATATTTCGAGTAAAATTATAGCTCAAACATACTATGAGCCCAAACTCATATTAGTGAAATTAAATTAACCTAGCTTGACAGATAAATCGTTAACATTTGTTAATTTTTTGTTTCAATTCCATGGCTAAAGCTATTTTTGCCGTGATTTTCGACATTTTTGACGTTACAAGGCCTACAAAATTTATTTGGCTTAATGATTCAGATGAAGAATTTTATGCCCTACAACTTTTATTTGAAGCATTTTTACCTAAAATAAGTAGGGAAGCAGGAAATTAAGAAAGTATGATTTTACATGTTAAAGTCCTGTTTCGAGGTCGCGGTCATCATCCTATATAAATTAAAATTGTTTAGAGTTGTCATTCACTTGGTATAAAATGTACTTTTTGGTATGCAATAAACATATTAAGTATTATTATTAAATAAAATTAAATACTTAAGTTAGTATAATTATTTAATTTATTTTGGAAAACAAAAACACATCTAAGGTGACCTCTAAAAGGCAAACAAAAAGTCTCATTTAATCGAAATCGTAACTCTAATGGTCGATAGTATAAACATAGTTCAACTCTTGATCTTAGTTTGCAGATGTTGACTGACTGTTATGAACCAGCGTTGAGTAGTATAAACATTTTTCTTTACGTAACCGAAGTTTAACTGATGGTTAATTTGAACGATCGATTTTGCTCATTTAACGTCAAGTTCATTTCTTAACTGACGTTTGCGAATATGATAAATCCAATTTTATTTACTTTATAGTACTATTTAAAAGGCTAACAGCGGTAATAATAAACAAGGGTTAAGTTCAGAATAGCTTCTTTTTAACACAGGAATAGCTATTCCTAGTATATCACGAGCTTAACCCACAAATGTATAATAATAAACATGGAATAAGGCTTAACTCTAGAGTAAACTCTCCATAAACGTCATTTTAACACAGGGTTAAGAGATATTCTCGGAATAACTAATCTGGAAATAGGAAATTATTTATTATTACCGCTGTAAATTTTGATTCATCGAGCTCATATAGTGAGGAGGATCAAGTTGCGAATTTTAAACTTCTCTGCGTATTTCGGGATAGAAACAATCCATTTGAAGTTGATGACATAGAATTTAAATTGTTTTAGTAGAAATATTAAGTCCACAATTAGAAACAGTCAAACTTCGAAATAAGTCTCAATTCACTACTACCAATTTTAGTTCCTCTAAGGAGTCTAAGGTATCTCGCAACAGGAATATTTCAGTGTAGCTGGTGATCTTGTTTCAGTTGAGGAATCTACTGCGGGTCTAATAATACACAAAATAGTACTCTATATAGCATTGTTTCGTTCAAGTTACATTTAAATGCTCCAGACAAATGAAGAAAAGTTACATAATCGATTACAAATTCAATATAGATAGTACTACAATACTTAATTTATCGTGAGCTAAATTTGTTTTTTTTTTCTCTTTTCTTAATGTTTTCGTAGCAAATTTTTATTTGTGACATAATTCGGTAACAGTTATTTGTTATTTCTATAATTAAATTTTTTGTTACATCGTTCCACGCAGCTAATTTTGCGGAGTTGTTGGTTGCATCGGTTTTTTTACCTCCCGCTACCTTTGGTATGGGAAGTATAGGGATCGCATATAGAGATTTTGGTAAATGACCACGTTTTAAGGTCCCTAGAATCCAATTTTAACATTTTCACGATGATGTCTGTGTGTATGTGTTTATGTATGTATGTATGTATGTATGTGTGTGTGTGTGTGTATGGGTGTGTGTGTGTGTGTGTGTGTGTGTGTGTGTGTGTGGATCCTCTTTACGCTCTGACTAAAATACTATCATTTAGAAAGTTTTCAAACCATGTATTTCTACCTTATTTTAATATGGAAAGAAGCTATTAGATTTTGGTGGCAATCGGATAACCGGAAATGGCAGTTTACTTCAAGCTCAAGATAGTTTTTCTTCAAAAAATTCCTTTAAATGTAATTTTTTCTCAATTTGTTTTTATAAAAATTAAAGATTATTCCATTTTCTACAGGTTTGCTTTAATACTTCGTCTATATTTTATGGATAAATTTATAAAGTAATATAAAAATTATATCTCGGAGCTTATGCTTTAAACACATCTCTATGTTTACATAGTTCAGCTCAAATGTATATAACTGCCAGATAAATGTCACTGTCAAAAAAATAATCATTTCAAATTAATAATATTAACATTTTAAAAGGAAAATTGTAAATAGAACAATAGTTTTATGGAAAGGAATTTAATACGAGTATACATAATTTCTCGAATTAGTAAATATGCAGGTATGTATTTAAATAAAGAAATAAATAAATATATTATCACGGCATATTATCCATTGCTGGGTGTGCTAATCTGATCTGTACACACATTTCGGTTGTGACGATGACATATTTGTATTGTGCGGGCGTTTACCAAAAGGGTTAATTTTATGGCATTTAAAATTCGAATTATTTGGCGTTAATCGGGATCGAATCGGATTCTCCAGATTCGCGACCAGACATCAGGCACGCGGCAACGAGAACCGATAGGTAAATGGCGGGAGGTACTGTGTTGGTCACATCAGATTTTTAAATTTTCTATTACTACTTATGTTTAAATAATCCTCCATTATTTCTTACATTTCATAATGTCACTAAAGTTTCTGGATAATTTTATGTCAGACATCATCACTCTCTCCTCTTATAATAAAAATTTATATGTGACATTTCAAAATATCTGTGAAATTAGTTACATAGTAAACTTACCGACTGAGTCTAAACTTAGTTCAGTTGAACGTATTATTCGAAAGTTTTATACTATGCATATCATTTTAATTCAAGTTCAAATAATGAACGTAGTTGACTATAGTTCGGGGTAAGATTTGACTGCGTTTTATAAGGTACTATCGGGCATTATAGTTTTTGAGATAGCACAAGCAAACCCCGTAAAAACTCATTTTTCACTGCCTTATATCTCTTTTTACTCATTTTGATCAGTACTATATGCCCTCAAAAAAATTTACACTATTTTTAAAACCTGTATTGTGTAAACCCGGCTTTCATTTAACAATTTAAAACTCATTGAAATGCAGAATGGATGCAGTTATAAATTTTAATCAATATTGTAAAACTTCGCAGAAAAGACATTAAAATGTTAATAACGTTTCAAATAATAAAGGAACAATTTATTGGCTATTCCTGTAAAGAGATTTTATTGGTGTGAAATAAAAATATACAACCATTTTAAGAAATAAAAAATGACTTTAAGACTCTAAAACGTAACGACACAATATACGGTGCAATTAGCTTGCTATAAGATGTTATTCGTTTTAATTACCTTTCACAAGAGTTAAATACTCTTCTAATGAACTATTTAATTGCACATTACCTTTACGGTACTATATTTTAAGAGAAAATAAGTTCTTTTCCAACTTAATAGATGTTTTTAGCTTTAATTAATGAAATAATAGATTCTTTTTTTAAAGCGTAACTGAATAATTCATACTTAATAAACAGGATAAAAGGCTACTTAATTGAACACTGCGGGAAACTTAAGATGTAAAATCGTTGTGACTGCTAATAAATTTCAGTTTAAGCCAGTTTTAAATCATTATAAATTTATTGACTGAAGTGAAGCTAACAAATTTATGGAGGTACCGCATGTAAGACTTTGTATCGTTTTAGGCCAGAAGTTTCAGCAACACGCAACTTCTGTTATTATCACATATTTGCAGAATTACATAAAATATAGTATATATTTGGTTGTAAGACCTAATTATCTACATCGATTCGATAATTTATATTTAAAAAATCTGTTGTGGCCAGCACAATATCTTCCGTTAATCTTGTGTATTATGTATAAATTCCATACATACATTTTCTTGCAAATGATTTTAAATTTCCAGTAAAATTATTTCACAAACAAACTATGCAAATTATATTTAACTGTTAAATCTTCACGTGAGGATATTTCCGGTTGAACAATTATAACCAAAATCTAATCACTTGTTCGTCTGGGTGTAAACTTGAGGAATAAGAAAAAATTTTTTGGAATCGTGGTATTGAAGTTATGCGATCCGAAACTTTCGTCACACACACACATACATACAGACATCATTATAACAACGGTAAAATAGTATTACAGGGACCCTAAAACATGCTTACACTAAAAACTCATCATTGAATTTTTTGACCAAAGACAATACCTTCCTTACCTAAAGGTGACGGAAGGTAAATAGAATATTATTAAATAAAATACGGGTTCAGTAGTAAATTATAATTGTCTGCATATTTTTTAAATGTACCTATTATCATTTAATGAGAAATGTAATTTTCGTAAGTAAATAATGACATTAACATGAAACCCTGTTAGAAGACAAAGCAAGGAAAAAACATTAAATTTCAATAATCTGTTTTCAGAAGAACAACTGATTAGATTTTGGTTATAATTGTTGTACCGGCAGTATCCTCATTTGAAGATTTAACAGTTAAATTTGATTTATTGATATTTAACGTTATTATAACTTAAATAATATATTATTCTCTATACGATTTGATTGCTTTTTATACTTCATATTCAATAGATATAGAGTTAAAGAATGCTAAACATGGAAACTACTAATATATTCATATAATTCAAATTGACAGATGTCAGTATAAATAAAAAGTAAATTAATGTGGCAGAGATGAGAATGTTGAAGTAGATGTTGGAGAAAACACGGAAAGATAGGTAAGGAAATAACTCTAGTGTTACAAGTTTCTAGAAAGATACAAGCGCGATGATTACATCTGTTTGAATATGTCATGAGTAGAAATGAAGAATATATTGGATGAAGAATGAATAGCTTAGTGTAACAGAAGGTTGAAGAAACATAAGAAGACTAAAGACAAGTTGGAAGGACTGTATTGCGGAAGACTTGAGTGAAAAGGAACTGAATAAGAACGACACTCAAAACAGAAATGAATGGAAGAAGAAAATAGAAAATAGCTGCCCGTAACGAATGGGAAAAGCTAAAGAAAAAGAAGATGTCAGTGTCAAGTACAATTTGCATAGTTTGTTTATGAAATAATTTTACTGCAAATTTAGAATCTTTTGCAAGAAAATTTATGTATGGAATTTATACATAATACACAGGATTGACGGAAGGTATTGTGCTGGCCACATCAATTTTTTTCGAATACTGATCGAAAGTGACAAAAGTGGAGATGAAGAAATATGTTTCCAGTGTGTAAACTTGCCCGCCATTCCAACCAATCAGGGACAAGGTTAAATTAGCTCCTATCTTTCCTTAACTGTTTTCTCTCGTGAAACAATTCTAGTGGAGAGGGATCCTCGTATTAAGTACTTACTAATAAGCATAAACTTCAAAAAAATGGCGGAGAAACTTTTAAAGGCTTCCAATACAGTATAAAAATATCCAACAAAATGTTTCTTCTCTCCTTGTCATCATTGTTAGCCTTTGTTGAAGAGGCCCGTATAATTTGCAACATAAACCTTGTAACATCGATCCTCTGAAGTTTGAAAACTTTGCCTGCGAGTTGATGTTCTTGAATGGAATGATTTAAGATGAGTAAACGTACTATTATGATGATGTTTAATTAAAATCAGGGGCTTACTTCAAAGCCTTTCTGTGTCTGTTGGCAACAACACGCTACAAATCTAAACGCTGTAGAGGGAATTTACGAGATATGCTGGATGTGTTTGTGTGTCGTACTCGCGAACGCAAAGAATTAACGTAGCGTGAAATGTTAGTTCCATTGGTAAACGAACGCTCGCATAAATTATTTCTGCCTGATATATTATATTTCCTGCCATGCTTTCAACGATCTACTACTAAATTTTTGGTGGATTATATATTATACATTCATACGTTTGTTCAAGTGGACTTTTTTCTGAACTGACTGCAACTGGAAAGTAGGTTTCAATTTATCTTCGTATTTAATTTTCTGGCTTTTTTCCTTTACTAGCATTTTGAAGAATTCTTTTGTGGAAATGCTAATCGTATACATGATAAATTTTTTCACCTTAATGCTTCATCCATCATACTTAGTCAAAAAGTAGTTACACGTAATTCAATACTTCTTATTCTTTGTAGTAATAGCTAATAGGTTTCTTTAAATATATACAAGCTATTGAATTTGCAAATAAAGTTTATTGTACAGAATTAAAATAAACACGATCAATACGAGAGAAATTTAATCTCTATTTACGATTTCCGGAAAGTGTAATAGTAAAAGATAACATTTTGAAGCTTATTAAAAGTTGAACACCTCAGATAGATAATTTACCTACTCTTTTTTTAATACTAGCAAAAACAAAAAAATTCAAAAAATAATATTTAGACGTATGTTTTAAAAATCTGCTACTTCCGGTTGTCCAATTATTACCAAAACCTGTTCAGCTCTTCCCAGTAATGTCCAATTGAGAAATACATAGTTAAACAGATATTAACTATTATAGTTTAGAGAAATCATCCTCCCAACATCCCCATACACACATACATACACATACATAGATCCACACACACATACACACACACACACACACACACACACACACACACACACACACACACACAGACATCATCGTAAAAATATTAAAATCGGATTGTAGGGGCCTTAAAACGTGCTTAATCATTAAAATCTGGATATACGATTTTTAGCATAAATCCAGTATCTCTTTAGCGAGAAGTAAAAATGATTAATTACACAGAAAATTGATTATAATTATTGTTACTACATTTGTATGAGAAATAAAAATATTAGGACAAGCTGACATCAGCTATGTATTTATAAATGATATAACCGAATTAGTAAAATAAAAATGAGATCGACGCGGGCTGTAGTCTATAATACATAATTTAAAGTACTGCGGCTTTCTCTATTATTAAACGTGTTTTTTACTTCCTTGTACGTAAGTAAAGGAAGTATTGTAATCGCGAAAAATTTCAGTTTTCAGATTTCCGCGGAAATATCCATTTTGATCATCCCTGAATCCATTTTGACTCATTTCGTCGTGACGTCTGTACGTACGTACGTATACGTACGTCAGGAGTACGTATCTCGCATAACTCAAAAACGGTAAGCCGTAGAAAGTTGAAATTTTGTATTTAGGACTGCTATAACATCTAGTTGTGCACCTCCCTTTCTGGTTATTACACAATTTCCCGAAGTGGCACTTTACATGAAACCTATAATAGATTTTAATGAAAAACTGTATTAAAATATAATCCAAAACTTTTCAAATTTGGTATACAAAACTTTAATGTCAATCGAAATAACATAATAGATTTTGGTTAAAATAGGCTAACCGGAAGTGGTACATTACTTGAAGTTGTTAATTTCTGCGTCTAGCACATAAAGTATTATTAAATTAGCCCTATGTATAAGCGAGATATGTAAATTAAAAAATTATGTACTTTTTTGTTTTTGTAATAAAGCTTGCTATGGATTAGGACAATGTTCATGTCAAATTACGTTAAATACGTGCAATTTTATGATTCGTACAATAACAAATATTATATTTTTATTGTGAAATTAGTCATATTCATTGTTGTAATCAAATATTTCTTTGTTGTAATCAACTCTCTTTAAAAAGAACCGGGTTAGATTAATGTTAATTTAAAAATGATAGTAGGTAGTAAATGAATTATTTTTTGTTCTATATCAAAATATTTCTCGGGCTTCGCTTAAGCCTCTCAATATTTTGTAATTTAGTTATTAAAAAAATATGTATAGTTTAATAATCGTACAAGGAAGTCATGTGGTGTACACATCAGATTTTTTGTTTATTGTTTACTTCTTGTTTCTACCATTATATAAATCGTTCGGTTAATCAACCCTATAAGGGTAAACCTTATAGCCACTCTTCAAAGCTTTAAAACAGCCCACTGAATTCAATATATTTATATTTATTCTAACCGAAAGCAAATTCAATATTATTTTGAAAAATTTGAAGTGACATAAATTGTCGCAACTCTGTATCTTAGCCATAAATATCGTGCATCCTTGATCCTTAGCTCTGTCGTAAATAAGCCATGGGCAACACGTGCCAAAATACAGCACTGCGGCTCTTTATCAAGTTCAGCCCCGGTGACCAGTGGTGCCAACCTTTCGTGGCGCACTCCCAACTTGCTGTGGCTCAGGTGGCCACACTGCAATGTCCTAATTTCAAGGTTGGCTGCCATGTTTCCAAGTCCACGGTCAGGAGTCAGGAGTCAGGAGTTTAGATAGTGCTAGTTCACTCACTTTGCAGGATCATCTATTAATTACAAGTTTATAGTTAAATAGGGCCTTAATTTCTTCACTAACAAGCACTGTAGACTGCAAGTAATTTCAGTTAAGTTAAGTACACAAATTAAAGGATAAGGGAGATGCATCGGTAAAGTTTAACTACTTGTTTTATGTACTTTTAATTTTTATAACCGTTTGAGGTGCTCATTATCCATTAAAACAGAAATAAAATTCTAATGTGACCAACACATTATCTACAAGTTTTATGAGACTAATTGTGTATTCGGTTAAAAAAAACGCTATTTTTTATACAAGAACAATTAAAGTTTACGTAAATGAAACTGCATAAATCACCAGCCATTCAACCAATGTTATGTCATAAAACTAATAATAATAATAATAATTTATTACTTCAACAGGTATAAAACCCAAAAGAAGTAAATGATACAAAAACGTATACAAAACAAAAAAATCTGTTGTGGCCAGCACAATACCTTCCGTCATTCTCGTGTATAATGTATAAATTCCATATTTTTTCTTACAAAAGATTCTAAATTTCCAGTAAAATTATTTCATAAACAAACTATTCAAATTGCACTTGACACTGGCATCTTCTTCTTCTTTAGCTTTTCCCATTCGTTATGGGTCGCTATTTTTGCATGTCGTTCTCATTCATACTTGTTCCAATATAATTCTTCATTTCTCCTCATGACATGTTCAAACCAATGTAATCGTCTTTCTTGTATCTTTCTAAAAACTTGTAACACTAGAGTTATTTTCTTACCGTATCTTTCCGTGTATTCCCCAATATCTACTTCAACATCCTCATATCTGCCACATTAATTTACTTTTTATTGATACTGACATCTGTCAATTTGAATTATATGAATATATTACTAGTTCCCAAATTTGGCATAGCTGGCTGAATTATAAAATTTAATTTCTTTAAAATTCTTTAACTCTGTATCTATTGAATATGAAGTATAAATTGTAATCAAATCGTATAGAGAATAATATATTCTTTAAGTTATAATAACGTTAAATGTCAATAAATCAAATTTAACTGTTAAATCTTCAAATGAGACTACTTCCGGTTGACCAATTATAACCAAAATCTAATCAGTTGTTCTTCTGGATGTAAACTAGAGGAATACGAAAAAATTATAATTTTTGAAATCGTGGTATTGAAGTTATGGAATCCGGAAGTTTTGTCACACACACACACAGACACACAGACACACATACATACAGACATCATCGTAAAAATGGTAAAATCGTATTATATGGACCCTAAAACGTGCTTATTCAGTAAAAACTCATCATTGAATTTTTTGACCAAAGACAATACCTTCCTTACCTAAAGGTGACGGAAGGTAAAAACTGTTGTGGCCAGCACAATACCTCTCGCCATTTTCATTAACATAGGGCTCAAACAGTTATGTGACTTTGATAACCTTGGTAAGCAGATATGGGGTCCGTGTCAAAATGACAGCTAGTAATAATATACATAGGTGTCAAGTATCTTAAGTTTTCATTCAAAACATTATGATTTTCCTAATCCATGTGGATTATTTACCTCGACAAGTGTATTCCATACTATTAATGACAAATAAACATCAGAATATTTTAAAATTTTGGATGAAAAATTATGACATCTATGTAAATAACTACTAACAGTCATTCTGACATGGATCCTCATTTGCTTGCCAAGGCCAACAAAGTCACACGACTGCTATAAGTAACGAATTTAACATTTCTTGTACACACAAATAATTGAAAATGTATTTCTTCTTTCGTTCTATGAGAAATTTTATCTTACTATTCTACTATGTTCAAAATTCTTCAAATGCATTAACAGTATTAGCGATGTTTCTTAAGGATATATGTAATATTAACATACCTATATTTTAAATACATATTTAATTAGTAATACAGTAATATATATTAAATGTACTCGTACCTCTTAGAAAAATCTGATTTGAATTTATCTGTAAATTACAAACATTTAAATATCTCAACTGTTTTTTGAGCAAGATTAATTACAACAGAATATTTTATTATTATGTACTATATCTCCAAACCTAGACGAGATATAATAAAAAAAATTAAATGTGTCAGATTGAGAATATTATTTTCTTTAATATTACGAAGAATTTTTTAAAAAAAATAATATTTAGAAGTTTTTTTTCAAGAATCTGCTACTTCCGGTTGTCCAATTGTTACCAAAACCTTTTTAGCTCTTCCCATTAATGTCCGATTGGGAAATACGTAGTTAAACAAATATTAAGTCTTATAGTTTTTGAGTAATCGTCCTTCCAACGCCCTACACACATACCCACATACATACACACACATACATCCACACACACACATACACACACACACACACAGACACACACACACACACAGACACAGACACACACAGACATCATCGTAAAAATGTTAAAATCGGATTGTAGGGACCTTAAAACGTGCTTAATCATTAAAATCTGGATAAGCGATTTTTAGCATGAATCCAATATCTCTCTTAGCGCGAGATAAAAATAGAAAATATTATAATATATTATATAATATTAATAACCAATTATTTCTGGTTATATGGATGTAATAGCCGTTTTTTGTGGCTAACCGGTTAGCCCTATTAACTAATCGCGGATAACCGTTTGTTAATGGTTAGTAATCACTACAAATATATATTAAAAAAATAGGTAATGTAATCTTTAATTTTTGTAATAAAATAAACCGTGAAAATATTATATTTAAAGGTAGTTTTACCTCGTTCATTTTGTGTGTAACTTTCAAACTTTCCGATATTTAATTTCTGTAAACTATGTAGCTATCGTCTATCGCTGCAACTGCAATGTTTTAAACTAGATGGTAGATTGGTTTTATGTTTATTGCGATCGAAAACTAAAGTTACGTTTTACGTTACTTCAGGTGAGATCACAGTTGCTGTGCTTGCCAACTGCAACTAGACTCCGTAGTTTTATGACGCTGAGATGGTCGAATGAGCGAGTCCACTGAATGCAAGCCATTTTCTCTCTCAACACAACTGATCTAGAGAACTTTGTTTTATTAAGAGCTCAAAAGCGAAGCAGTTAATGGCGACACAGTTATTAAAGAAAGGAATTCTGAAGAAGAATGAATTTTGCTAGTAAATAGGAAAAATTGCTTTTTGTGCCGCTTAATTTATTTCTTTTTACCTACCGTCACCTTTAGGTAAAGAAGTTATTGTCTTTGGTCCAGGGCCGTAGCCAGGGGAGGGCCAGGAAGGGCGCGGCCCTTCCTATGACAACCTTTCGCCCTTCCTGGGTCTGATGTCTATATACTTTCAACTTTCATCATTTTATTTTACAAATAAAAATATTGAAAATAGTTTTTTTTTCTTGCAAAACAATATCGATGTTAGATACAGTAGCCGTGGTTACATAATACTGACATTTGACAACAACGCCATCGAGCGTCACACTGTCGCGTCATCGTTTGAACTTCGAATTATAGTAATCGTTTTGTCCATAAATATGCGTATACAGCAGGCCTATGAAACTCGAATAGCCAGCCTATTATACTGTTGTAGTTCGAAAGATGTTGATAGGGGACGATTTGGCGCTACTGGCGTTATAGCTTCTCCGCGAGGCGTCACTTCATTTGTTTCTGTGAGCTTAAATTTAACCTAAACCATATATTTGTGCTTTGTTGTGTTGTGTTTGTTCCTAGTAATTTATTATTATCGTGTCTGTTGCTATTCACTTCGTTTTGAAAATGGACATAAGAAAGTTTTTTACCAAGAAACCTCGTCTACGGCTTGAAACAGACAAGGAACCAAAATCAGACGAACACGAAGAAAATGGAACTGCTGCAAAAGTAAAAGCTACATCACTGGTTGCTAATGTAGCAACATCATTACCGGCAAATGATTTGGCAAAACTCGGGGAACCAATTAAACAAATGCAATTAAAAAACTACCCGAAACAAAACAATAATCGATCGTTTCATGTGGAATGGTATAAAAAGTTTAAGTGGCTGGAATATTCTCCGCACATGGATGCTGCTTTCTGCTACCCTTGTAGACAATTCCGGCCACTTGCAAGTAAAGAAGCCACATATACAGATACTGGTTACAGAAATTGGAAAAATGCTTTGGACCCCAAAAATGGATTTCCAAAGCACGAAAATAGTGATACCCATATTATATCAATGACTATGTGGAATGAAAAATTATACCGACAATTTAATGCTACTTCTGTAACAACATTGGTTAACCAAAATGTACTTGAAAAACATCGATACTATATAAAATCGATAGCTGAGGTTATTCAGTTTCTTGCCGTGAATGAGTTGGCACTTAGAGGAACCTACGAAGCGGAAGAACATATTGAAAGAGGATTGTTTGTTAATTTATTTCGATATACCTTAAAGAAAGATGCAACACTCGCTGAATGCGCACAACATATTCCTAAAAATGCTCTTTACACTTCACCTGAAATTCAAAATGAAATAATTGAAATTTTAGCAGAAATAGTTCGTGAAAATGTGGTTAACGATATAAAAAATGCAGATGTACCGTGGTTTACATTGCTTGAAGATGGAACGAGAGATAAAAACAATCGAGAAAATGTATCCATTGGAATTCGATATGTTAAAGACGGTAAGATTTTTGAGTCTTTACTAGGAATTTACACAACAAAAAAAATGGACGCTAAAACTTTTACTGAAATGACACTTAAAATTCTAAAAGACAATAATATTGACGAATCTCGACTTCTTAGCCAATGTTACGATGGTGCTTCGGTTATGTGCGGGAAAAAAGGGGGTGTCTCTGCATTAATTCAAAAAGCGTTAAATCGACGCATCCCTTATGTACATTGTTACAATCATCGACTTCACCTAGTTGTTGTTAAGATGGTCTCGGAAATAATTG
Organism: Harpalus rufipes; assembly: GCA_951394225.1. NCBI lineage: Eukaryota > Metazoa > Arthropoda > Insecta > Coleoptera > Carabidae > Harpalus > Harpalus rufipes. Next base: position 9,566,277 of record OX596275.1, read on the forward strand.
TTGTGAAGCACTTTTTTGATCAGTGTATTTTGTTACATACATTTTTCCAACACGGAAAAGTAGCAGCTCAATATGAAGGAAAAACAATTGTTCGAGTTCTAGGACAACGATGGTCAGGTCATTTAGCGATTGTAAATGTTATACTTTCAAACTATAAAGACATAATAACAACGTTAGATATTATTATGAAACATGAAAATTTTTCTGGGGAAGATGAAAGTAAAGGATTAAAATCTGTAATGCTGGAACTAAAATTTCGCTTTGCTTTATGTCTTATGAAGAAAATTTTAGGAATTCTAGAGCCAGCTGATTTTGTTTTGCAAGCACGATCAAGTAGCTTGAAAGATGCTATATCGATTATTAAATCTGTCAAACGCCAAATTTCTATAATAAAAACAGATAAAGTATTTTCCGAAATTTTAAACGAGGCAATCAATATTTTAGAAATTATGGAAGACAAAGCTAGTTGTAGTAAGAGAATTGGAAAAACTCCTGCCAATATGAAAGACTATGTAGTTTTGGAAAAGTTGCCAATATATACCAATAAGGAAGATAATTGTGCCTCACATCTTAAGAGAATTTATTACGAAGTAATAGATTTAGTAACAATACAACTCGAAGAAAGATTTTCTGATAACGATGAACTTTTGAATTCCATTAGCAGCATTGAAGAATTTGATTTTGAAAAGATCCAGTATTTGAAAGAGTTAGGTAAATACTTGTTGTTAATTTTTTTTACTAAACTTATTCAAAACTGCTTTTTTTGCAGGTATTATCATTCCTTCGAGAGAGGAATTGGCAGTTGTAAAGGATTTTTTGTCCGACAAATTAAAAACAAACGTATTTCAAGAGCTGTACAAACAACGAGAGGTCTTTAAAAAAAGTTATGAATTGTTTGCCTCCACTGCAACTATCGGATGTAGTACAGCAACATGTGAATCAACATTTTCAACACTTACTGCTGTTAACCGTCCGCAAAGAATTTCTATGGAACACCAACGGATGGCCGATTTAGTGTTTCTGGCTTTTGAAAAGAAAAGAGCGGAAGCCATCAACTTTAATTTATTTTTAACAAAATTCAACAATAGGCGTAATAGAAAGTTGCAACTATTTTAATGTCCATATTATTTGTATTATTCCCAGTTGCACCGCTGACCTTTAAATTTAAAACTAGACTTAAAAAAATAAATGCAAATCGAAATTTTGACAGCAATATTCAATTACTCATTTGACGTTTCGTTTCAATACATTTTAAATTTAAGAAACACTTAAAATTTAAGTGTCGGCGGTGCAACCGGGCATTACTCGTATTTATATAAATTAAAACCTCAAACTTTCAAAAAGATATGTTTGCCCTTTCAATAAAATATTTCGCCCTTCCTAGAACCATAGCCTGGCTACGGGCCTGCTTTGGTCAAAAAATTTAATGATGAGTTTTTAGTGAATAAGCATGTTTTAGGGTCCCTATAATATGATTTTACCATTTTTACGATGATGACTGTATGTATGTATGCGTGTCTGTGTGTGTGTGTGACGAAAGTTTCGGATCGCATAACTTCAATACCACGATTCCAAAAATTTTATTTTTTTCGTATTCCTCAAGTTTACATCCAGAAGAACAACTGATTAGATTTTGGTTATAATTGGTGAACCGAAAGTAGCCTCATTTGAAGATTTAACAGTTAAATTTGAATTATTGACATTTAACATTATAACTTAAAGAATATATTATTCTCTATACGATTTCATTGCATTTTATATTTCATATTCAATAGATATAGAGTTAAAGAATTATAAAGAAATGTAATTTTATAATTCAGCCAGCTATGCTAATCATGAAAATCGTTAATATATTCAGATTGAAAGATGTCTGTATCAATAAAAAGTAAATTAATGTAGCAGAGATGAGGATGTTGAAGCAGATGTTGGGGAAGGCACGGAAAGATAGGCAAGGAAATAACTCTAGTGTTACAAATTTCTAGAAAGATACAAGAGAGATGATTACATTGGTTTGAAAATGTCGTGAGGAGAAATGATGAGTATATTAGATGAAGAATGAATAGCTTAGTAATAGAAGGTTGAAGAAACAGAGGAAGACCAAAAATAAGATGGAAAGACTGTATAGCGGAAGACTTGAGAGAAAAGGAACTGAATGAGAACGACACGTAAAACAGCAATGAGTGGAAGAAGAAAATAAAAAATATCGACCCCTAACGAATGGGAAAAGCTAAAGAAGAAGAAGAAGATGTTAGTGTCAAGTGCAATTTGCATAGTTTGTTTATGAAATAATTTTAGTGGAAATTTAGAATCTTTTGCAAGAAATTTATGTATGGAATTTGTATACATAATACACAGGACAGACGGAAGGTAATGTGCTGGTCACATCAGATTTTTTTTATTATTGCATTAGTTGCTTTTCACAACCTTGACTAAACTTTAAACCAACCTTCCTATAGTTCAAACTTGGTGTCATCTTCATTAGACTATTATTTATTCTTAAATACATCATCATTACCGAAATCTGTGTACAAGGCAGATTGGCACACCGCAATGGGTAATATGCCGTGATGATATATTATTTTATTTTTATTATTAAATTTAATAAAAGGAATGATGAAGCGAAACCAAACAAAACTTGTTTTCGAAGATAAAAATAAAGTTCTTGAAAGACTTGAAAAGTGTACCTATTATGTTTCATTCCGAATTTTTTTTGACCTTATTTGACATAAGACACAAAGACAGATTACGAGGCATAATGTAACAATAAATAAGAAATATGAAAAGAAAAAGAAGAAAATGGGTAAATTAAGAGATAGTTGGTTTAGGTCGAAAAGGATCTATACTATATTTCAACTATGGACTAAGGAGTAAGATAGGGCTTACGATTCCATATTTTTGATTGCCATAATCGAAAAACAAGTTTATAAGAGCGAAAAGTATGTAACATGACTTTTCAGTCAGCTGTTAAACGTCGTAAGAACTAGAGTTGTAATTTATTTATTAAAGAATTAAAAATTGTCTTTTGACGTTTCGAGCTGTCAATACATAAACGAAACATAAAACGAATTCATACGTCCGTTATACGGACCGGCTCCGATATGTCACCAAGTCTATTCTTAATTAGAATACCGAATAGATACGAAAGCGAAACAATAAGAACGAATGAAGAGAAATTGTTAAAGAAGTCCAAGGTCTGCAAAGGTTATGAAGCTAAAATTTGTTAAAATTCTTGTTAAAAATTAACAATCACTCCTCAAGGGATCTCGTTTCGTCCGTGACAGATTTCGTTGGCTAATGTAAATATTATCGACGGATAAATATGATTAAATTATGTCAGAAATTCCTGGTAACAAGAACCTAAATAAGTTAAAATCAAATTGGGGGGTCCCAGAAGTAATTATAAACTGTGTAGGCGACACAGCACGTACGGAGACATAAAGCCTCAACTCTCCAAGTCTCACGCACCTTAATATGAATATAGTGACAATTTACAACCCTGGACTATCCCAAATTACAACTTTACTATTTATGGCCGTGTTTATAGGTAACATAATAAGCTAAGTACCAGTAAATATACAGTCATGCTTTAAGTATTCATCGATTTTACACAAAATTGACATAAACGGTATAAATGGAACATGGATTTTTACTTACTACTTACGGAGATCGTGAAATAACTATAACGGGATAAACTGGTAGTTAAATACTCATAGTAAATAGTGTCATCAACTATTAACTATCATCCGTCTGGCAACAAAATTTTAGTGAATTGTTTCCGAAATATATATTCCTAGTTTGAATTTTTGATTAGTAACATTAGGATATGGGGTCTCATGGCCGCGTGACTGTCTGGTCGAGAATCTGGGGAATCGGGGTCGATCCCGATCGACGCCACATATTTCGTATTTGAAATGGCACAAAATTGACCCCTGTGGTTCACTCTCCACGCCAGTAATGAGTTCCCGTGATTTAACGCCTGGTAAACACCCGCACGGTACAAATATGTCATAATCATTCCTGAAATCTGTGTACAAAGCAGATTGGCACATCCAATAACGGGTAATATGCCGATATGATAAATTTATTTTATTTATTTGTCTAACATTAGGATAATACTTAATCAAAACAAAAATTGTCATTATTTACAAACTGTTTAAGTGCTTAATCGCTCATGCTTTAAGGATTTTTCTAACTCCGTTTAGATAGTTCAAAAGTACAGATTGTTTTGTTTTAGAATTTTTATTTTTGTTATTTCAAACTTATAGTAAATAAATATTTTTATGTCATACTGGTTTCTCAAGCAACATTTTTTGAACAATTTATAAAACAAAAAGTGAAACATTAAAGTTAAAATATCATTTTAAAGTTCAAGGACTTTAAAATCTTCATACTGAATCCTTTATTTATGCGGCCTTAAATTGTTCTTCACCTCAGTAGCTTCATCCAAAATATCTCGGGGAATGTATTTTTCATCAATTATTGCGAATGAGAATGTTAATGAAACCAGAAAAATTGAATTTTAATCTGTCAAAATTTTGCTAATATTTTCGAACAACTGCGACTTAGCCTACTTATTCATACTGCTATAAATTGCTGCATATTTCTTTTGATAATTTAATAACTAGAAACCCATATGACATAAAATTATTTATGTACCTCAGACGAAAAGTGTCTTTAAGGTACTCACAAGTAATCATTACACATAAAAAAAATTCTGACTTGATTTACTCTGAAGATGATGATTATATGATCGAAACGCTGGTTTAAAATCAAATAAATACCTTAAGACTGCGTTCCGACCTTTCCTTCTATAATTGTAATGTTTCGCACAATAATATATGTTCGAGACGTGTTTTTAAAACCGTTTGGATATTCCGCCGCTACAGCGCCGTCGTTGGCCTTTGACACATGCGCACTTTGTACCGCACTCTGTTGGCAAGCCACAGATGTCATTACAGAGTTATTCGGCGTGTCTTTTGTGAGTATTTAAAATGCCTCTTTCGATTGGGAATCCCACCGACTGTGAAATACGCGCTGTGATTCGTTTTCTTAGTGCTAAAGGCGTGAAAGCGGCTGAAATTCATCGTCAGATCAGAAATGTGTACGGAGAAAACATTATGAGCGATGGGATGTTACGGAAATGGGTGAGCGCTTTTAAAGATTGTCGCACGAATGTGCATGATGTAGTGGGCGACCTTCAGTTATTACTGACTGGAAACAACTTGATCACCCTACATACAGCCCCGATCTAGCGCCCAGTGACTACCACATATTCCTGCATTTGAAGAACCATCTGGGTGGTCAGCGCCACGACGACGATGAAGATGTTAAAGCGACCGTGTTGCAAAGGTTGTCTAATCAGGCGGCAGATTTCTATGAGGATGGTATTCAAAAGCTGGTTGTAAAATATGAGAAATGCCTTAAGGTAGTTGTCACTCGAGTGTACCTATTCAAAAACTTGTTCTATGTTCAAAATAAAAATTAAGCTAATGCAGTTTATATTTGCAATAACATATTTTTTAACATTATATTATATACACAGATTGCATCAAAATAGTTAAAAGCTAATATCAAACACTGTAACAGATGAATTTTCTTTATTTTTCCGTAGAAAAGTTTTTTTTTAACTGTACCACTCGCACTAACACATACACAAGTGTCGTATTTAAATGTTGAAGAATAACTGTGGCATCGTCGCACCTAGCTATTTATTAGTACATTCGGGTATAAAAGTAATGATATTTTAAGATATAAAATGGAAACTGCAAAACAAATTAATATATTTCTTTCTTAAAATTACAAAACTAGTATTATACTGTTTAAAGTTTTCATGCTTTAACGTAAAATATCAATTTAAAAAATATTTCTTTCGAATGTACGTCTGAAATTCGCTAATACCAAGCGGGTGTTAACTAATATTCCATCTGAAACGCTTGTAAATGGTTGTCAAGTATAATTCTACCTATTTATCGTATCTTCAGATTACAATTTTCTAGAGGCAATAAAATTAAATCTGGGTGGTAAATAATTTTCTAATTTTTGCATAAAATCCGTTAATTAATTTACTATAACATACTAGTTTTTCGATTAAATGTCATTATGGATATAAAAGTTATAATTTAAAATGTTGTGTTTATTTTGCCATTTCCTATTCTCGCATGTTAAAAAGGCCAAATTTAATTGCAAATTGCTAAGAAAAATCTACTTGTTTTATTTTTATTTCAAAACGGTACTTACTTAAAAAAGACGCCTCGTGTAATAAAAATTAGATTTTTGTTTTGTGTAATTACAGTTACTATTTTGTTTAATTCTTATACCTCTACCTTGGACATCTATGCATGTTTAATATTTTTTACCACATACATATTTATTTCACTCAGGATATATGAACAATATTTTTAACCAGAATTTGACAGAAAATCAATGGTAATTACTGTATATTCATCATTTCCATTATCTGGATATAACAGTTATTTTTGTAATGAAATTTTGTTTGAAAGTAACAAACAAGAAAAAGTGGAAAAACGTAATTAAAATTTCACGTTTTAGTTCTTCTTTTGTGACTGCTGAGCGTTTGTTGCAATCAAACAGAATAATAATTCAATTACAGATTTACGCTTCATCAGAACAGAATATTGATTTGTAAACTCTATTCCCTTCGTGTATGCAATGCTTTTATTGGAATTTCATAAAAGGCTAGGCTTTTTCAGAAATTAGATACAATTAAGCTGTCATGTATAAATCACATGCCCCGAAACGGAAAATAGTGTGTGTCATGCGAAATTTAATTGAAATAAAACTTCATACAGCAGATGCAGATGCTGTCGCTGATGCTTTTGATTAGATTTATATGAAACGTCATCATTTTTATATCCTTTTTACTGCACTATAAAAAATTAACAGCTGTGATATACATTCAAATATAACTTTGTAATACTTCTATGTTATAACATAGTTTTTGTTGATAAGGCGGATGCACAATAGACCGGAAACGTAAACTAGAATAGTAATGGTGATTTTATCAACACAAAAACATTTATTTGATGATGAAATTGGTTGAAATTTACAGGAAATGTAAAATGAATTGAAATCATTTATAAAAATAAATATATTGTAACGTTTTATTTATATGGGTGAAGTGTAAAACTCAGACAAATATTATTAGTTAAAAGAACGCGTTTATTAAAGGATAAATAATTAAGGTTAAATATTAAACAGATAATAAAAATAACTTAACACTATGATTAAATAATTATATTAACACTAATTTAAAGACTACGAATATTATAAGACACTTAAACACTAAGATTATTTATTTAAACAATTAACACTACTATTTATGCCACTAGTTACATTTATTTATATTCACTTCTTGTCGACTGTTTGTTTGTATCACCAACTATTCATAACACGACGCTTATTTATATCAGACTTCTTTACTCGTTACTTCTATATCACAGACTACGTTTATCTCGCACTAGTTTATCCACTTAAATGCTAACCCGCTTGAATTAAGCGGGTTAAACGTGCGAGATAAACACGTTAGTTTAGTGCTAAGTAAAGTAACTTAAATAATGGGTTGAGTTAACTAACCTACTTGAAATTTTGCGAGATAAACATAAACGGTTAAGGCTATGGATTAACCTCAATTTTTTTAACAAAACTTTTAAATAATTATTAAAAATATATATTACTACACTCAAAACTTCTAAAAACTATTTGTTTCGAGGTCTGCTTCAAGATCGTGAGCGTTTTGTTATTACTATTATAGTAAATCATCCGCAAAATTTTCTATCTGTCCTTGTTCAACAGCAGTGGATAAACGCTAATTATTCGGTAGTCACTTTAAAACGCGATATAAACGAGCTGGAGTTAAGAGTTAGTTTTAAGTCACTAAATTTTTAAGCGGGTTATGCCACTGCGAGATAAACGTAGTCACAGACTATCCCGTTGGCCTCTCCGACGTGCTTATATACCCGGCGACTTTTGTTCCAGAAAGGACTAGAACAGTCACGAGATAAAAATAGCGTGCACAATAGATCACGTCACCGCAACAAGTCCGAACAGGTCTGTTACACAGCGGCGCCGGCTATGGCGTGGCGGTGGCGAGGTCTACGGAGCGGCGGTAGTGGCGACGTTACAATATCATCACGGCGTATTACCCATTACTGGGTGTCTTAATCTGCTTCGTATACAGATATCGATAATGATGAAATATTTGTACCGTGCGAGCACTTACCAGGTATCACCTCACGGGCACTCATTGCTGGCTTGGAGAGTGCACCACAGGGGTCAATTTTGTGCCATTAAAATTCGAAATAATTTTTCGCGTCGATTGGGATCGAACCCGAGTCCCCGATTCGGGACCAAACACTCAGGCACAAGTCCACGAAACCCCAGGTATTTATATTCAAAATTTATCTAAACATTAACTTTCATATAAAAATATTTGTTTGGCACTTAAAAAGTGAGGTAGATAGTTAACCAGTTTTTTGTATTCCTCAAGGTTACATCCAGAAGAAGAGGCGATTAGATTTTGGTTACAATTGGTCAACCGGAAGTACCCTCATTTGATTTGATTTGATTTTTTAACAGTTAAATATGATTTATTGACATTTAACGTTAGTATAACTTAAATAATATATTATTCTCTATAACAGAATTAAAGAATTATAAAGATATTAAATTTCATAAATCAGCCAGCTATGCTAACCATGGAAACTGCTAATATATTCAGATAATTCAAATGGACAAATGTCAGTATCAATGAAAAGTAAATGAATTTGGCAGAGATGAGGATGTTGAGATAAATATTGGGAAAAACACGGAAAGATACAGTAAGGAATGACAGAATAAGGAAAATAACTAGTGTTAGAAGTTTGTAGAAAGATACAAGCGAGACAATTACATTGGTTTGAACATGTCATGAGGAGAGATGAAGAATATATTGGAAGAAGAATGAATAGCTTAGTAACATAAGGTTGCAGAAACAGAGGAAGACCAAAGATAAGATGGAAGGACTGTATTGCGGAAGACTTGAGAGAAAAAGAACTGTATGAGAACGACACGCAAAAATAGCGTCTCCTAACGAATGGGAAAAGCTAAAGAGGAAGAAAATATCAGTGTCAAGTGCAATTTGAATAGTTTGTTTATGAAATAATTTTACTGGAAATTTAGAATCTTTTGCAAGAAAAATTGAATGAGAACGTACGCAAAGCAGAAATGAGTGGAAGAAGAAAATAAAAAATAGCGAGCCCTAACGAATAGGAAAAGCTAGCGAAGAAGAAGAAGTCTGTCAAGTACAATTTACATAGTTTGTTTATGAAATAATTTTACTGGAAATTTAGAATCTTTTGCAAGAAAATTTATGTATGGAATTTATACATAATAAACAGGATTGTGCTGGTTACATCAGATTTTTTTTAGAAAAAAAACTGTTTTTCCATGTTAAAGGATTGCTTTGGACACCCGGTATGTGTTTAGATATATACTACGGGTATACCTACGATACTTCAGACCCAGGAAATGCAAGAGTATTATGCCATTTTGAAGATGATGACCAATGCCCATACATGTATTTAAAACCTTTCTTTGCAAATAGTGTTAAATACAAAACTATTGCTCTTACACAAACACAATAGGATAGCCTTTCCGTTAACCCGCACTATTTATCCTTGTATCTGTTATCTTAATGCAGTGTTCGTTTTGGCGGCGACAACACAACACATTGCAGCAGATGCCGATATTAATTGCCTTACAGGCTGCTGTTGCAGGAGCGTGAGTTGGTATTGTGACAACTCACAATGCAAGTACACGACGCGGACGCGGACGCGGACGACGACGACTTGTTTTGTTGCAACGCGCGCCAGGAAAATGCTGTGAATTTCTGTTTCAAAGCATATAACTAATGTTGCGGCCAACTTGATTATACATTGTACAAGCGACAAAACCCGTACATGCTCTAACTTACGGACGACTCGTTAGATCATGTTAGTCGGGGTGACATGTTTCAGGAGATATCAGTCTTTATGAAATACAACTTTTTATTTTATTTAAGAGAAAATTTAATATTATTTTTCTTCAGTCTACATACAAAGTAGAAAAAACGCTCGCTGTCCAAATTTCTAACTATACAATGTTGTGAAATGTCATTTGTCCACATTCTTAATGGAAGCGTTTAGTCAGGAACTAATGGCACTGTAGTGACACATTTACCACCTTTACAAATCAATCTGACATATAACTGCTCTGTCGTTATGTTACATAACCAAAAAAATGCCGCACTATTGTGAAAATAAAATAGGGCATTCATTTACAAAAACGAAAGTATAAAATGTTTAGATTAGATTGAAGCAATAGGTCAAGAAGAATGGGAAATAACGATAAATTAAAATTAAATATAAAAGACGTTTTTCCTTTATATTAATCCTTATTAATTGAGTAGTAGTGTAACTACAAAGTGTAAATTTTATTATTTTTTGTTATGGTAGCGACTATAGAAAAAATCTTGTGTGTGTTTCGAGACATTGTCGATTTCGAGAGAAACTTAATACACAAATAGCTATTATATATTATTCTTACCCGCAGGTTCAAAATTTATACCGGGTGGAACATCATACCTGTGTACATAGGCGATTCATATGAGAAAAACAGTTTTTTCGTGCGCATTGCTCCCCAAATTATTTTAGACAAAAATGCTTCAAATAAATGTTGTAGAGCATAAAATTCTGCATCTAAATCAATAAACAGAATTACTTTTCTTTTACATGCTTTGTAACGACACAAATTAAATAAGAAAATATTGAAAATTACGTTGAAAATATCAAATAGCCATGGAATTGAAACAAAAATAGAAACAAATAAATGTCTGACGTTTGACAGATAAATAACTAATTTGATAGGTCTTAATGTTTACATGAATTATTTCCAATTTAAAAAGATTTTCATTAAAAATCCTATAAAAAATAAATATTTCATTGAAATGTACAATTGTCGTAATAATAGGTATGGAGATTTTTGTATGAATTTAATTTACCTATTTATTTGTTTCTTTCAATTCCATGGCTATTTGATATTTTCAACGTAATTTTCAATATTTTCTTATTTAATTTGTGTCGTTACAAAGCATGTAAAAGTAATTCTGTTTATTGATTTAGATGCAGAATTTTATGCTCTACAACATTTATTTGAAGCATTTTTGTGTAAAATAATTTGGGGAGCAATGCGCACGAAAAAACTGTTTTTCTCATATGAATCGCCTATGTACACAGGTATGATGTTCCACCCGGTATAATAAAAAAATACCTAACTTATAATATTATAAATACATTTGCCTATCTACATGTCATTTTTACCTTCCCCAACCTTTAGGTAAGGAAGGTATTGTCATTGGTCAAAAAATTCAATGAGTTTTTAGTGAATAAGCATGTTTTAGGATCCCTATAATACGATTTTACCATTTTACGATGAAGTCTGTGTGTATGTGTGTTTGTGTGTGTGTGTGTGTGACCAAAGTTTCGGATCGCATAACCAATACCACGATTCCAAAAATTATAATTTTTTCGTATTTCTCAAGTTTACATTCATATGAACAAGTGATTAGATGTAGGTTATAATTGGTGAACCGGAAGTAGCCTCATTTGAAGGTTTTAACAGTTAAATATGATTTATTGTCATTTAACGTTATTATAACTTAAAAAAATATATTATTTTCTATACGATTTGATTGCAATTTATACTTCATATTCAATAGATATATAGTTAAAGAATTATATAGATATTAAATTTCATAAATCAGCCAACTATGCTAACCATGAAAATTGCGAATATATTCAGATAATTCAAATTGACAGATGTCAGTATCAATCAAAAGCAAATGAATGTGGCAGAGATGAGGATGTTGAAGTAGATGTTGGGGAAGACGGAAAGATACGGTAAGGAAATAACAAGTTTCTAGAAAGGAGGAGAGATGAAGAATATATTGGAAGAAGAATGAATAGCTTAGTAATAGAAGGTTGTAGAAACAGAGGAAGACCAAAGATAAGATGGAACGACTGTATTGCGGAAGACTTGAGAGAAAAGGAACTGAATAAGAACGACACGCAAAACAGAAATGAGTGGAAGAAGAAAATAAAAAATAGCGACCCCTAACGAATAGGAAAAGCTAAAGAAGAAGAAGATGTCAGTGTCAAGTGCAATTTGCATAGTTTGTTTATGAAATAATTTTACTGGCAATTTAGAATCTTTTGCAAGAAAATTTATGTATGGAATTTATACATAATACACAGGATTGACGGAAGGTAGGTATTGTGCTGGCCACAAAAGATTTTTTTATTTGTAGCTATTCTCTTACAAGACTCGAATTATTTGTAGAAACGTTTTTATGTATGAAATTAAAATTTCTACTAAGCCCTATTTTTCGGCACATTGCTGCAAATTTGCTTTTTAAATATCAAGGTAACCTTTACTATAATTGTTAAAAAATAAGGCAATTTTCTTACTCTCGTTAACTATATCCTTAAAATTTAAACATAGAAATAGGCCGTAGGGTCGAGGAAATATTTAATTACACGAAGAAAGAATTTGTGTAAAATTCATATCTAGTGAGACGCTCTGACCAACTGAGCCACAAGATCCCGTTCAGTTGATTACAGCGTGTCACTAGATATGAGAAGGTCCAGGGTTCAAATCCCTGCGAGGTCCATGAATTTTTCACAAATTCTTTCTTCGTGTAATTAAATATTTCCTCGACCCTACGGCCTATTTCTATGTTTAAATATGATATGGTTGGTCACAAATAATTCTTATCAACGTACTCGTATATCCCTAAAACATAATGTTACAGTGACCCCACCAAACAGTGTTAGCCCAGGGCCCCCAAAGTTCACGGTCTGCCGTTGTGTCTATAGGATAACTATAATGTTAGAATATGATTGGGATGAAAAGTTCGCAACCTGGTACAGGCATAATAACAGATCCCAAATTTATTATGTAGAAAAACAAACTAACTAATAAAACAATTCTATTTTAACATGCCTGGTGGTATACTTATTTATTTATTAAATTTTTCAAATCCGTCAACAATATTTCCTTTGTTTTGTTAGTGGAATATATCATCCGGTTGAAATGAACTAATTTCCACTACATCCTGGTGCAATCTACGTTGGCTGTGGAGTGGTATTGTTTGATAAAGACGGCGAGTGTTGCGGGCTGACTCGCCGCTGCAAAAAGATGATTTGTGATTTAATGTGGCGAGCATGGAGCGTGTGTTACGCTGGGCTTTGTAGACAAAGTGCAAGCGCATAGCTGCCGCTACCGTCCTGCTGCAATGAACCAGCTGAGCGTTAACGTAGATTGTGGCCAGGCTACCCACAGACCAGGAGATAAATAAGAAATAAAGGTGCATTAACAAATATTAAGGAAAGTAATAAGCGATTAAAAGTCTAGAACTACACATTTGAACAGCACTATGAAATATAACAAACTACAACAAAATCTTTTGAATATTCCAGATTCCAGCTCAATAATTTCATTGCCTTTTTGAAAAAAAAAATATGAAATAACAATTTTCTGCAATCAAGTTTATTTTAAACTTTATAAGCACATGAACTAATTTTGTAATGAAGAATTATCTAAAATTTATTATTGTAATGTTGTAAAGTTAATAGATTTAATTCGAATATTAGCGCAAATATAACTAAAATCATCGCCCAGCTCATAATGGGCAACAAACAGTGACGGATTTACGATTTTGCCGCCTTTAGGCTGATATATTTTGCCGCCTAGTTCAACCCCCACCAGGACCAGGGTAATTAAATTTTTTTCGTAAATATTTGCGAATTTGGTGCCATTTGAGCTTCTCTCTCATAAATTTAAAATTGGATATAAAACTTAGGCAAATAGAAAATAAATAAATTAAAACTTTATTTAAAATATAACAGAAAAGGAAGTTAAATTAGTATTTAACTCCAATCAATAAAAAATATCACTTTTTTGTTACAATTTTTTTAACATCTTTTAAAACTGTAGCGTAAACAAAGTAAATAGATTAGATAGAATCTCTGGTATATCATAGGTATTTAGAAACATTTCCATCTACATTTTTTTTTGAGTACCTACCTATATAAAATTTAAAAAATTCAGTGTATAATGAAATTGATTTCGATATATCCGATTCAATTGATATTTTACAAATTTGTTTGGTTGAAAATATCCCATTCGACGGCTTTTAACCTCCCGCTAACCTTGGTAAGGGAGGTATAGGGATCGTGCTAAAAATCGCATATCGAGATTTTGGTAAATGACCACGTTTTAAGGTCCCTACAATCCAATTTTAACATTTTTACGATGATGTCTGTGTGTATGTGGTTGCGTTAATATTTTTTGTATATGCTACAGTTAAAGTATACATTTCAGTCAGTGCATACACTGTCTAGTTGATGTATGTTTCCGCTAGCTGTTTTAGTGAAAGTATAAATTATTGCGTTGCCCACGCAACATGCCCACCCAAACTGCCCACCCAACAATCTAGGTGTATAAATTTTATAAAAAAAAAACAAACAGAAACAATACCTAACGCACAGAACTCGGATTTAGGTAGACAGTGACAAAATAAGGTGTATACACTAACTAGTCAATGAATACATTAACTAGATAAAGTATGCACTATATAAAATAATGTATACTTTCACTAAAACAGCTAGTGGAAGCATACATCAACTAGACAGTGTATGCACTGACTAAGTTGATACTTTAACTGTAACATATATATTTTATGGATAAATTTCTAAAATTATCTATAATTTTAATCCCGGAGCCTAGGCTTTAATCACAACTCCATGGTTACACAGTTCAGATCTCAAATGTATGTAACTGACAGATATATGTCACTGTCAACAAACTAATCATTTCAAATAATAATAGTAATCATGTAACCAGTTCTTAAAATTTGTAGATATTTATACCCCGTTATGTTTTCCAGAACCCTGATGATGGTCTAATAAATAATCTTCTAACAAAGGACTGAATCTCCATTATTTTCACCTCTCTAAATAATAGTAACGTTTTAAAAAGAAAATAATAAATGGGGCAATAATTATATGGGAAGGAACCAGGTTTCACCTCACGAGCACTTATTGCTGGCGTGGAGAGTACACCACAGGGGTCATTTTTGTGCCATTTAAAATTCGAAATATTTGGCGTCTGTCGGGATCGAACCAGGTATTTAAATTTAATTGTAAGTATGTATTTACATGAATAAAAATTAAATTAAACGGGAGGTATTGTGTTGGCCACATCAGATTTTTGGGATTATGAGGTCAGACGCATTTCTCAAAAACTGTATTTTTTAGATTAGATTAATGTATAAAAACCGTAGAAGTCCCCATTGTAAAACTAATGTCAAAACTAACACTTCTGAATTGTCCTTGTATCAGATTTCTATTTAATGTTTTAGTTAAAGTTCAAGAAACGCAAAAAAAATAACACAAAAATGTCTTTTTATAAGTATAAAATAATGTTATACCCTATAATATGGAATAATTTTCGTGCAATTATTTAAACAAGCGTCCAATTAGAAAGCCAAAATGTAAAGACGGTACATCAATAAAGACAAATATTTACGGATGAAATTCTACGACATTTTTCATTCCTTCATCTTCAAACAGACGAGAGTGAAGTTGGGCGTTATCCAGTAACGCGGAACCAGACGCTGTTTACGTTTCATTAAACACCAGTAATTAAAAAACCTGGCAAATATAATATAATATCGCTCTTAACTCATACTACAGGCTCGCTAATAAATTCAGCGCTTTGTGATTGAAAAGCGATACTTATTTGGTTTTTTGTTAAGTATAGCTCGACTTCAAAAGTTAAAAATATAAAAATGTTTAATACAAGAATGTACAATAAGAAACATCATTGTGCTTTATTCTATTAATTGATTTTACATTCTCAAATGTACTCAATTCAAAATTGTAGATAACTATGCATCCAAGTATTTTTACCGAGTGTCTACTTCAAATCCGTGATATAGCGAATAAAATGTTAATTTTTACCTTCCGTCACCTATAGGTAAGAAAGGTATTGTCGTTGATCAATAAATTCGACGGTCAGTTTTTAATGAATAAGCACGTTTTAGAGTCCCTACAATACGAATTTACTGTTTTTACGATGATGTTTGTATGTGTGTGTATGTTTGTGTGTGACAAAAATTTCTTCTTCGATAACTCCAATACTACAATTCCAAAAATTATAATTGTTTCATATTCGTCTTTCGTACGTCCATATGAAGAGTTGATTAGATTTTGGTTATGATTGGTTGAGAAATTAAAATATCTGTAATTGACAGATAAATTTATTTATTTATTTATTTATTTATTTATTTATTAGCATTATTCAACAGGATACATCGCAGTAACAGAATAATATAATATAATACAAAGAGAGAATGAGAAAACAATATTAAGATATACCAAATTCAATTTACATACAAAAACATACATACATAAGACAGAGAATAAAGTGAGTATATATATAGATACAAAATTAGAGTATAATAAATCAAACTACATATATAATTCGAGCACTTTCCTTCTGAACACAGATAAATTATCAGAGAGATCCAAATATAATGAGCAAATATTGAAATTTCTACACATTGCATTTAGGAGAATTTAAATAATGGTTTGTCCTTGAAAGATCACAAAGAAAAGTAATAGCGTTTCTAGTATTACATGGACGTACATGAAAATTTAGATGCACCAATAATTCAGGTGAATCTATATAACCATTTACAATTTTGTAAACGAATAAAACTTGCTGTTTGAAACGGCGAGCTGACAAACTTTCTAAATTGAATTGTTGCAATAAGCAATAATAATCAATATCAGGCCAGGAATTATAAATACGAAAATAGCAGTATTTACAAAATTTTCTTTGAATACTTTCTAAAGCAGCGATTTGATTGTTGTAAAACGGATTCCAGAGTACACAACCGTACTCAAGTTTATGTCTAATTAGAGTGAAAAAGATATTCACTATAAGCACCATTTATTATTGAAATCGCGAGTTATACGAAATAGAAAACCCAGTTTCTTGTAGGCGCCACTTATTAATTTTTCTATGTGCGGTTGAAATGTAACTTTCATGTCAAATAAAATACCCAGGTCAACTTTAGAGTTGACTCTAACCAAACTTGAAACATCCATTGTATAGTTGTAATAAATCGTTTCAACCTTTCTTGAATAACTTAGGATATGACATCATTTTGTAGCTCCCGGCAACTACATAAATCTGAAATAGTATGAAATAGCTTAAAGTCGTCTGCATATATAAGGCATTTAGAAAAATGAATGACATCAACAATGTCGCTAATGTCAGTGTCAAAAATTCAGAGATAGTACTGAAGCCTTTTTCTGTGAACGATATTTAATATTTCTTATTGTATTATTAATTATATATTTAAAATTATAGGTATATTAAATACACCCTTCAGAAATACCGCCAATCTCGTCAATGATTTGGAAGAACCTCGAACATTTAGAAGAGTAGAAGAATACTTGCTTATATAGTGAATTTAAAATTATAGAAAATATCTAAATATAAAGATTAGATGTAATTAGAATTTTTTGTGTGTTAAAGAAATGTTAAATATAATACTAATATATCCCACAATGGAAAGGGCGTGAGGTATTGTGATGGACACAACAGATTTTTATAAATTTGAGAATGTACGAGACCTTCTAACTGGCATATTATACCCAGAAAATGTCTTCCTTTCCCTCTCAACTCATATTTATTCAACTAACAAACTTAACGAACAAATAAAACTTGGTCTCATCAATATTTATTACCGAAAATCTCACAATCCGCTGGTAAATTTCTCAAACAGCTTTATTTTCATTTCCGTAAATCTGGGAGCGTCAGATTAAGAAATATACAACGAGCTGACATAAATTCAAGACAAACTTAAACATTCCCGGCTGACGTCACAAAACAAAACAAAGTAAAACTCAGCGATTATGAAATAAATCAAACGCCGGGCCACGGTGACGTGGCTTCAATAGCATCCTGGAGCAAACTTTGGGAATCCGCCCCTTACAATACGAAAACTTCGTGTGCGCTGAAAAATCATCGAGTGTGACAGTGTTTTTGTTAGGTATGGACAATGCAATTTTTGGCTTGATGGCATTGTGGAAAAATCGGTTTATCTATTGAAAATGTTTCTGTTTTGTGTGGCTTGTTTAAAATCTAAACTAGATGTGTTGTTTTGAGAGATCAAAAGATACGCGCTTCATGTGCGTTTGTGGTTTCGTTTCGAAAAGGATTAGAGTGATTTATATTCACGTATATGGAGGTATATTGTGTCAAAATGATTAAATTTTTAAATATTTCACTTGAAATTACAATGAAGGATTATGCGGATTAATTTTGGCAGCTATAAAAAAATCATTATGTTTCAGCCCCAAAGTATTCATAATCGGTAACCCAAAAAGCTGTTGTGACCAAATCAATACTCTTTTATTTTACATTAAGTATCGTATATTGTATAGATGACCAGGATAACGTGTACATGAGGATCTCGAGAACTACCCATAAGATATAAAAACAGTTACTTACGCAAGACTAAAATAGAAATTTTGTATACTTACCTGTCGCTAAGAAAAATCGCATATCTAGATTTTAATGAATAAGCACGTTTCAAGGTCCTTACAATTCGATTTTAATATGTTTACGATGATGTCTGTGTGTGATGTATGTATGTGTGTGATGTATGTATGTGTGTGTGTATATATATGTTTTAAATTTTTTTTTTGAAATTTTTTGTTCTTGTTAATATTAAAGAAAAATAAATTCTCTATCTGATACATTAAAATATTTTATTATATCTTTTATAGATTTAGCGATAAAAAAATATAATATATAAAATAATCTGTTGTAATAAATATTATAGCCGAAATAATACCATGGAAATCAATTGAAATATTAAAATGTTTGTAACTAACAGATAAATATCAGTATCAGAAAAACGGAGATATTACAGACAAGTAAATTTCACACTCCTGATGACAAATTAACCATGTGAACTTAGAAAATCGTGAAATCTTGAATGAAAAATTATGACATTTGACACCTATGTACATAATTATTAGTTGTCATTCTGACGCGGGCCCCCATATCTGTTTGTTAAGGCCAATAAAGTCACATGACTGCTTGCGCCCTATACTTATGCAACCAAAAACAGAAGTGGCGAGAGGTATTGTGCTGGCCACAACAGATTTTTTATATATTTATATAGAAATATCTTACAAAATGAAATAATACTGGATTTTACATCTGGGTAACCGGATTCGATCCCGACCGACGCCAAATATTTCGAATTTTAAATGGCACAAAATTTACCCCTGTGGTGCACTCTCCACGCCAGCATTGAGCGCCCGTTGGGTGACGCCTGGTAAACGCCCGCACGGTACAAATATATTATCATTATTACCGTAGTCTGTATACAAAGTAGATTGGCACACTTAGCAATGGGTAATATGCCGTAATGATATATTTATTTTGTTTAATTCCATTGCATCGCACCACAAAATGATAGATAAAAAATCTGATGTGACCAACACAATAACACCCGCCATTTACCTATAGGGTATAATTTGTATATTACTTTATAAATTTATCCATAGAATATACAGAAAAAGTATTAAAGCAAACCTGCAGAAAATGGAATAACCTTTAATTTTTATAATAACAAATTGCGAAAAAAATACATTTAAAGGTATTTTTTGAAGAAAAACTATCTTGAGCTTCAAGTAAACTGCCATTTCCGGTTATCCGATTGCCACCAAAATCTAATAGCTTCTTTCATATTAGAATAAGGTAGAAATACATGGTTTCAAAACTTTCTGAATGATAGTATTTGAGTTCGAGCGTAAAGAGGATCCACACCCACACAGACACATACACACATACACAGAGACATCATCGTGAAAATGTTAAAAATGGATTCTAGGGACCTTAAAACGTGGTCATTTACTAAAATCTTGATATGCGATTTTTAACACGATCCCTATACCTCCCTTACCAAGGCTAGCGGGAGGTAAAAATCACTAAGCGCGTAAAAATCATGCGTAATTTCTATATATATTTTTTTGTAAATTCTCGGTATTTTCTGGTAATTTACGGTAAATCAATTGGTAATTTACGCTTTTATATCCCTGGTACATGTCAACAATAATTTAGTTAAATATTCATTTCGTACAACTCCGAAATAAGTTTACAAATAATTCAAATCGACAGCAAGTAGCCTGTAAATTCTTTTCTTCTACATAGCAACATTTCCATCGTATATCGCCTATAGCTACAGCCCTACAGGCCTTGGAAAAAGCGGCAAAGCACTTGAATAACTCCCGACAGATTTGATTGATGATTTCATTCCTGCTGGAGATTTATTCCAATCGCATTTTAAGTGGGATTTCATATAAAAAACAGAAATGGAAAGTAGAGCAGCTGCAAGGGAGAATATGCTTCGCGTCTGATGAACGAATGGGAATCTTAGATCGAATTGCCTTGTTATGTTGGAAGCTTCGCGGAAATCGTCGCGAAAGAACTGTTTGTGTCAATCGTCTCATTGAAATCTAAAAGCACAAGATAGCGAGGCTTTATCCGACCGTTGCTCTTTTCAACTCTTAATTGATGGAGATTTCAATCTACAATAAAAACAATATTTAAAACTTCATTACCGATCTAGAAAAAATTAACAGAATGATAGATGGAAAATGGATGAATAGTAAAATATGATAAATTGAATATTGAAACGATTTAATTGTGTGTATGAGGATTTGGATAATTTATAATAGTTAATAAGAGATGTGTCGTAGAACTCAAAGGTTAATGCGCTTGCGAATTACACAAGAGTTCTTGAATTAAATTCCGCAACTGGTGAAAATTATTAACGAAAAATTAATACTAGTCTTCATGAAATCACTATTCAGAAAATGGAACCTATATATCTTTTACCTAACATAGTACATAATACAGGTGGCTCATAAGTCGCTTTAGCATTTAACAATCTAATAACTTTTTTGGCATTATTACCTTCCGTTACCACTAAGTAAGAAAATATTGTCTTTGGTCAAAAAATTCGGTGGTGAGTTTTCACTGAATAAGCACGTTTTCGGGTCCCTACAATAAGATTTTGCTATTTGTACGATGATGTCTGTATGTGTGTGTGTGTGTGTGTGTGTGTGTGTGTGTGTGTGTGTGTGTGTGTTTGTGTGTGTGCGTGACTATAATTTCAGCCGCCATATCTCCAATACTAGAATTCCAAAAATTACAATTACGTATTCCTTTTCCTTACATCTATATGCACACATGATTGGGTTTTGGTTATAATTGATCAATTGGAAGTACTCTCATTTGAAGATTTTAACGGTTTTTCTTGAAAAAACGCTGTTAAATATTATTTTTTGACACTTAATGTTATTATAAATATTAAAAAATATTCTATCTATACTAATTGATTGCATTTTATAATTCAATGGATATAGAGGTAAAGAATTATTAGAGTTTCACTGCTTGACTTGATATTCAAGCTACTTGACTTGACTTTGAAATCAAGTCAAGCTCAAGTCAAGTAATAGTAGCCGAAAGTCAAGTCAAGTCAAGTAGTTACAATTTCAAGTACTTGAAAAATCTAGTATTTATTTTTCAATTACTTGAAAAAATCAAGTAGTTATTTTTTTAATTACCAGATTTAAAAGTATACCTATATGAATTAACAAACTATTTATAGTATATAATATTATGGTGGACCTTAAAAGGGGGCAAGTCGAATTTTAACTGAACCACCCCCTAAAGTGGTTCCAAATAAATAAATAAAATATACTGGCAATGATTCCGCTTAATTTTAATATTTGACCGTGCCTAAATGCATTTGATTTTTCCCCATTTAAATAACCTTCGGTTTTGGCACATTTTAGAACTTTATTTTTCTCCGAGATATTAGGAAGTTTAAAAAACCCATTCATTATTGAAATATATACCAGAATGACTCGAGAATATGTGGACAAAATCTGAAGTCCCAATTATTATTCTTAATTCGAATGGAGTATAGCTTTCTGGGCTTTTGTGCGATAGTTTAACCATCTACAGTTAACTTAATAATAATGATTAGGACTTCAAATTTTGTCGATATATTCTTGGGTCATTCTAAAAACAAAATAACACCTCTTATTGGAAAACCCTTTAGTATATATTCCAATATTGAGTGAATTTTTTAAACCCCTGCACAGATTTTAACTTGCAGTAGTGGATCAGCATAGCATATGGCAGACCACGCCGTATCACACACAGTTAGGTTACGATTCGCGCGTTTTCGTACATAATCGGTACGTTATCAAGTAGCTTGAATTTGCTTGATCAAGTCAAGTAGTAACGATAGAAAATCAACTCAAGTCAATGAATTTTTGAAAAGCTTGATTTTCAAGTCAAGTCAAGTAATTTACAAAAATATCAAGCTACTTGACTTGATGAAACCCTAAGAATTATGAAGAAATTAAATTTTATAACTCAGCCAGCACTGCTATAACCATGGAAACAGCTATTATATTAAGGAAATTCTAAATGACAGATGTAAGTGCCAATGAAAAGAAAATGAATGTGGCAGATATGAGGAAGTTGAGATAGATATTGCGGGCAAGACACGGAAAGATAGGATAAAGAATGAAAGAATTAGAGAAATGACTCGAGTGATAGACGATTACATTGGTTTTAACGTGTCATGAGGAGAGATGAAGAATACATTGGAAGAGTGAATAGTTTAGTAATAGAAGGTAGACGAAACAGAGGAAGACCAAAGATATGATGGAAGAACTGTATTGCGAAAGACTTAAGAGAAAAGGAAGTAAATGAGGACGAACCGCAAAACAGAAATGAGTGCAAGAAGAAGAAACAAGCGACCTCTAACGACTGGGAAAAACTAAAGAAGAAAATGTCAGTGTCAAGTGCAACTGGAAATATAGAATCTTTTGCAAGAAAATTTATATATGGAATTTGTACATAATATAAAGGATTGATGGATGGTATTGTGCTGGCCACTTCCGATTTTTTTTCTTATTTTTGTTTCATATTTGGAAAATTTCTACCTTGCATATGTATAATGGAAAAATAGATCAACGCATAAAAATCTAAATTAATTTTTATTTTATTATTTAGAAAGATGATAATTCTATGGGGTCTCGTGGCCGCGTGCCTGAGTGTCTGGTCGCGAATCTGGGGAATGGGGTACGATCCCAACCAACGCCAAATATTTCAAATTTTAAATGGCACAAAATTGACCCCTGTGGTGCACTCTCCACGCCAACAATGAGTACCCGTGAGGTGATGCCTACGAAACGCCCGCACGGTACAAATATTTCATCATCATTACCGACATCTGAGTACAAAGCAGATTGGCACACCCAGCAATGGGTAATATGCCGTGATGATATATTTATTTTATTTATTTTTATTTACGATAATTCTATTCATAATCTGATCATGTGAGATAGAGCACATTTTCACTTGAATAGTTCTGTGAATTTACGAAATTATTGTTCGTCTGACGAGGTGAAAACTGTTGTAGACAAATATTTTAATAACCTCAAATTATAATATTTTCAAAATTGAGGACAAGAAATGGATCAGTGTTAAAATTATTTATTGTATTATATTGGGATTACATTGAAAAATAAAAGTAATTTCCATTGTTTAAAAACATTCTTTCTCAATTTGACCTCAAACTTTTCATCCTGTATACAGTAAAAGAGAGATGTAAACATTTATTTAATTAACATGAGAGCAACAACTGAAGTTATCTCGTACATAAATTCATCTCGAGCGAGCAGATATCACACAAAAGCAAACTAACTCGCGTGTAGAAATTAGTTTTCTTGTTTTCTCCATGGTCTGTAAACGCATTCTCACATGTGAGGGTGTCTGTGTGCATGTGCGATGACTCCTGCTGTATTCACCGACGCGATGGTGGTGCCGCGCCACGCCGCGCTCTGAGACCAAATTTTCGTTAGTCATTAAAAGTTTGAGTGCGGAACGAAACGAATTAAAATACTGTGCAGTTATGAACATCAAACGACAAGCGGAAACTCGTTACCGCCGAGGTGTGTACGCTGAATGCAGAAAGTCAAATGTGAAAACGGACCATTTGAATAAATCTCCAACCACACCATTTCAATTCCAACTTGTGCAGATGCTGACGACGTATGAGAAATTTAAATAAGATGGGAAAATGTATAAGAATATGTATAAACGTTTCATTTTTTACCGCAAGACCTTTTAGTACTTTTTTTGCCTCTCTAAGGGAAGTATAGGGATCGTGCAAAAATCGCATACCAAGATATTAGTAAATAAGCAAATTTTAAAATTAAATCTACATATATTAATAACTTTTTTCTTTTACAGCCTACGTATATGTAACTGACAAGAAAGTCGCTGTTAAAAAATAAATTGAAATTAATATTGATACAATTTTAAGAAGAATATTCGATTAAATGAGGTACAAGTAAGGTAATGTAGCGTGCGTGCACCCATCGGCACTGAGTCTAGCGAGCACGCGACCGACGCTGGAATGTTCTAGTAGTTTTCTAGAATAATGAGGCGGCGCAGTGCTGTGCGAGTTTATCAGTGGAGTTCGAACAATTGAATGGTGAATAAACAGTTGGTGATATAAATATCGCGTAAATAAATAGTCTGATGTTATTGTTTAAATAAATAATCTTATTATTTTTAACTACTTATTATAATTAATAATCTTCGTCAAATTAGCATTTATATGTTTTTAATCAGTGATCGTTATTTTTACCTCTAAGAGAGGTATTGTATTCATGCTAAAAATCGCATATCCAGATTTTGTGTGTGTGTGTTTGTGTATGTGTGTATGTGTGTGGGACGTTGGAAGGACGATTACTCAAAAACTATAAGAATTAATATTTGTTTAACTACATATTTCCCAATCGGACATTCATGGAAAGAGCTGAAAAGATTTTGGTAACAATTGGACAACCGAAAGTAGCAGAACAAAAATCTTCTAAATATTATTTTTTGATTTTTACCTCTCGCTAAGAGAGGTATTGCATTCATGCTAAAAATCGCATATTCAGATTTTATTGTATAAGCACGTTTTAAGGTCCCTACAATCCGATTTTAACATTTTTACGATGATGTCTGTGTGTGTGTGTGTGTGTGTGTGGATGTATGTGTGTGTGTGTGTGTATGTATGTAGGATGTTGGAAGGACGGTTACTCAAAAACTATAAGACTTTAAATTTGTTTAACTACGTATTTCCCAATCGGACATTCATGGGAAGATCTGAAAAGGTTTTGGTAACAATTGGACAACCGGAAGTAGAAGATTCTTGAAAAAAAATCTTCTAAATATTATTTTTTGAAAATTTTTCTTGATAATATTAAAGAAAAATAAATTCTCTTTCTGATAAATTTAAATATTTTTATATATATTCTATAGATTTAGAGATAAAAGGAATATAATATATAAAATAAACTGTTGTAATTAATTTTACAACCGAAAGGATGCCATGAAAAATTTTAATTATTTGTGACAGATAAATGTCAGTGTCAGAAATAATGAGTAACGAAAGAAAAATTTACTTGGAGAATCCCTTAATTCTTGATCTGTCTCTATTATGGAGATGACAAGTCTAGGTTGAAGGACTTAAATTTGTTTCAAACATTATGGGACAATGTACACCAGCACTGTAGACTAGAGTAACTTTGAATTGCGAAAAAGCTATCAAATTCTTCTCAAGTAAGTTGTAAATATTGACAAAATTACACATCAATATAAGAATAATCGGAGTGCAATCTATCCGTCACTTTATTAAAGGGAATTAGTGTTATTTAGATATAACAAGTATGAAAAAATAAAATGTAAAAGAAGATATGTAAGAATAGATGCACAATCCAGATATATACATTTTAGACCGCCCAAAATTAATGTTTTTACTAGAAGAATATGAAGTTAGAGTAAACAAGGTTGTTCGAATTGAAAATTGCTGTTACCAGCCTAATATTTATATATGGTAAACTCTACTTTGTAATTTATTGTAACATAATTTATGGTAAAATATCTTTATGTTGAGACATGCTATTATTGAATAATAAAGAAGTTTATACGTCATAGATTTATATGAATATATTATTTGTATTTATAAAAATATTCTTTGCTTTATGCATACAGACAGGTAAAATATACGGCGAGAGGTTATGTGCTGGCCACATCAGATTTTTTTTCTTGGTAATATTAAAGAAAATTAAATCTGACACATTTAAAAAAAATATTATATCTCGTAGAGGTTTGGAGATATAGGATATAATAATAAAGAATAATCTGTTGTAATACCTAAATCTCGTTACCAAAAAACAGATAAATGCAAAATGTCAGTGTCAAAAATCATTTTTTTCTGGGACGAACGAATACATTTAATATATATTATTGTATTATTAATTAAATATATGTTTAAATTATAGGTATATTAATATTACATATATTCTTAAGAAATACCGCTAATACTGTCAACGAATTTGAAGAATTTTTAACATATTAGAATAGTAGGACAAAATTTCTCATAGAACGAAAGAAAGATTTGTCTGTAAAAGAAATGTTAAATTCGTTACTACGCGAGCATCATGTGACTTTGTTGGGCTTGGCAAGCAGATATGAGGATCCGTGTCAGAATGAGGGCTAGTAATCATTTACATAGATGTCACAATTGTCATATGTCATAATTTTTCATTCAAAATTTCAAAATATTCTGATGTTTATTTGTCATCAATAGTATGGAATACACTTGCCGAGGAAAATACTCCAATGGACTTGGAAAATCATGATGTTTTGAATGAAAAATTATGATACTTGACACCTACGTACATTATTAATAGCTGTCATTCTAACACGGGCCCCTATATTTGCTTGCCAAAGCCAACAATGTCAGATGACTGCTTGCGGCCTATGCAACATAAAATGAAAATGGCGAGAGGTATTGTGCTGGCCACAACATCTTTTTATAATAGCATTCTTAACCTTTTATCGTTTAATAGACATTTAATTTTAATTAATAATTATTTGATTTTAACACTTCACCCAAATAAATAAACGTTACAATACATTGTACAAGAATTTTAAAAAAATTGTTAAATATTAAAAGAATTTTGAATCTCTTTCTCGTTGCTTTAATTTTAATAAATAATATTGTATTTCATTTGCGAAGCGCTTTTCGCATTTTTTTATCAACTGTTTGTTGAAAGCCCAATTTTAGCAGCGACAATATCATTTTCTCATTATTTCATCCACAGAACGAACAAAAAATATTTTACACATGTTATGTGAAATTCATAAAATGTTAATGTATGGCAAAAAATATTACACGCATGAAATATATGTCACTCACTTAAATTTATACGCATATATTTTTATGTACATTAATTTTTTATTCAATAGTATTATGTTTTCAGGGAGAGGAATTACGTTAGACTAATTCAATAATTTAAATTAATGTGAATTTATAATAACGAATATAATTTTTAAGTCGAATCAGAATTTAAAAGTTTTTTTTTAAATTTGTGTATAAATGACCATTCATATTTATATTTTTTTTACGGTACAAATTTTATCATCAAGCACGCATCGTTTTCAGCACGGTTTGATACTGTCCGTCTCCGTTTTGATGGATAGATTCTTCGCGAGAATATTTGTCTGATATGCTCTATAGTGGAACATGCCGGACCGGACCATGATATGTGCAATACAGTTTTTCAGTTTGAAATGAGCTGTCAGTCGTATTCACGTTCAAGCACAATTGCTACTACAGTCAGAAAAATGATAAAATTTAAGTTTTTGAACAACTCATTGATAAGATACATACACATTGTCAGTGTCAGTGACTGACATAAATTAATGTTATTCGTACGGTCATGAATCAATGTAATATATCTGAATTAATAATTAAACTTACGTTAAAGCGAAAGTATTGTCAACAACGAGCATCGTTTTAAAATGGAATGTCCTAACTTAATAGAAACAATATGAATGTTTGAAAGACAAGCGTGTTACAGCCATGTCCTTATCGGACATGCTTGTAGTCTTTGTAAATGAGAAATTGTTAATTCGTTCATGATACAGACGACCTGGACAAAAAAATTACTGTACATATTTTTAAACATATTATTCATTCATTGTGAATTATTCTTAAATGTAAAGATGTAAATCCTCAAATCATTCATACTTTAAAATTAGTAAATAATATACAAAGAAATCAGAATATAAATAACATAGTGTATTATAATGTTTGGTGCTTTTGGTTGTCAAAATTTTGAGGGGGGGGGGCAGCGGCTTATCCTTGTCTTCGCCAATCTGGAGTAGTTCGTAGTATGATAGGAAAACTCGCACAAATGTCCTGAAAGAAATGCCAGGTTCGGAAACATTTCTATGCATGATAATATGAATGGACCTTTTAGCTATAGACTATTTCCATATGCATCTAAATATTTACTGATATGTAGCTATGTGTTTAATAAATTTTAGGTTAGCCTTTGCGATTTTATGATTGTTTTTGAATAATAAAAGTGTTCTTTAAAACTTTGTTTGC
Source organism: Harpalus rufipes (assembly GCA_951394225.1). Taxonomy (NCBI): domain Eukaryota; kingdom Metazoa; phylum Arthropoda; class Insecta; order Coleoptera; family Carabidae; genus Harpalus; species Harpalus rufipes. The sequence goes on from OX596275.1 coordinate 9,594,934, forward strand.
ACTTATCTGTTAGTATGACATTGTTCTTGAAATACGTAGTTAGTTTTATTTTCACCTAATTTTAATAATTTAAATACTATCACATTCCCCGATTGAAGTTGAAATATGGAGAAAATTTATACTATAGTATAGTAACGTTACATACAGGGTGTAACACCAAACACCAAAAAAATACTATAGAACAAAGTTGTAGGAGACCAAGAGGGACATCTCATTAGAGAAGAGAATATTTTTTTAAACCAGTGGTTCTCAAGTTACAACATAAAGTTATATTTTTTTAAGTGGGATTATACATATTTTTTATGCCTATTCGATAGTATTTTTTTTAATTCAACCATGAGATTATTTTATATCCTTACATGACAAAAATATTGAGAAAAATTTAAATGAAATTTAAAGAAATTTAATTTTTATAATTATTTTTCAGTAGGCTATGAATGAAAAACAATTGAGCTTCAATTAAAATGAAACAAATAATTGTTAAAAACGTTATAAACAGGGTTCTATTTGATTTATATCCTAAATAATTCAAATTTACAAATAACAGTTTTTGTTTTTCATACATAGCCTACTGAAACATGACTAGAAAAATCAAATTTACTTAAATTTCAATCGCATTTTTTTCAATATTTTTATTATGTAAGGATATAAAACTGATACATGGTTGAATTCAGAATAAAATACGCTATCGAATAAGCATAAAAAATATGTATAATTCCATTTGAAAAAATATAACTTTGTGTTGCAACTTGAGAACCACTGGTTTAAAAAAATATTTTCTTCTAAAATGGGATGTCCCCCTTGGTCTTCTACAATTTTGTTCTATAGTATTGTTTTGTAACCATAATAATAAAGAAAATAATTGCGGTGGACGGTTTTGGTGTTACACCCTGTATACAGCCGTTCTTGATCCTTAACGCCTTCATATGCTGATTCATTAACTATTTTGTGATGGGGGTTGTTTTTCAAGACTCTAAATTTAAATTTATGAAAGTTGTCACTACGTACTTTTGCTGAACTTCTGTACTTTTGCCGATACCTGATGATGATAGATATATTAAGGTTCGAAACCGGTAGTATTTCTTATAACTAAACATGAAGGAAGACTATTTTATACTTTTCTTATTCATACCTATTCAAATTGGATAGATCTTCTTTCCAATTATGGAACATAAGACTTTAACATGTAAAATTGGACTTTCCTAATACCTTTAGGTAAAAAAGCGTCAAGTTGTAGAGCATAAAATTCTGCATCTGAATCAATAAGCAAAATTAATTCTGTGTGAAAATGTCGAAAATCACCTCAAAAATAGCAATAGCTATGGAACTGAAACAAAATAAATAACAAATTCTAACGGTTTATCTGTCACGTTAGGATAATTTATTTTTATTAGGTATCAAGTATATTTTTATAATAAATAAAATTTCGCTGAAATAAGACAATATTTTACAACCAGGCATTTTGGTGTAATACCTCAAATGGGTGTCACCCAGTGCGGACCCCTAGTGACGCCACTGCTATAGTAGCTACAAAAGTGCAAAATAGCTAACAAATATAGGGGAAGTGGGAGGAATTTTTTGTAAAAATATTTGCATGCCACAACAAGTAGTCCATGATGCAGTCGGTAGTCCTGTGGTGTTACATGCACTCCAGTCCTGCAACTCCTGCTGGAATCCCTTTGTGCAGGAACGCCCGGGTTGAGGGGTTTGTAATTTCATTAGTTGCCCCGGATGCGAATACACAAACTCTACTTGAGCCCGTACTAGATACACATTATAGGACTACGGCTTGCAATTAATATAGATAATATTATGTAATACTATCTTGAGATAAGAGATTAAGGATGTATTTAGTTAGTTAAATGTATGGATTATTATAATGTCATGGTATGTTATATTGGCCAGACGTGCCTTGAAAGTATTTTATCGCCGATAAATTAATGGCGGAACGGGCGCCATAAAATATCTGGCATTAAAATAATAATCAATACATAAATTGATATTTAGGAAAATTGATCGCTACATATTAGATCGTACAATATATCAGACTATCAAATTATTTAATATCAATTCTAAGCAAAATACAAACTAAAATTTATTGCAGTTTCATTCTCGGCTTGAGTTTTGCAGGCGTGAGGTATGTATGTTAGGTAGTTAGGTTATGTTACGGTATATTTTATAAGAGAGTTTTCACATAACGTCAAAATGTCAAAATACATAACGTGAAAGCTATAGCTCATTTAGACTTCAATGCGCATGCGTACGTAATTTTTTTACGGCGTTTAACCTTATTTGTCCGGAAAGAGCGTTCATCGAAAACTACTGTATATTTGACACACAGTTCTACATATAAATTGACAGATAGCTTGTCCCATATATATTTTCTGTGCCGACATGGGAGTAACCGCCATATTGAGCTGCCCCAGCAGGCGGGAAATTTAAATGTAGTAATATTCGAATCTTAGTAATTTTGAAATTCATTACTTGAAAGAAAAGTATATTTATTAAATGTAAACAATTTTTTTATAAAATAATGTGATAATGGGAGTAATTAATAGATAAATGAAACAATATTTAATGTAACAAATAGATTTTATTGGTGGCGAAATAGTATAACTTTTGATATTTTTTTTCTTATTTTTTGTAACTATTTTCTGTATCTTTAAAACATAATTTTCTCTTGAATTTGGCTGTTTTTAAAAACAATGTAGGAACTGCTCCTGGCTTGAGTTTTCTCAAAGTGTACTTCATATCGAAATCATCTTTTTTAAAATGATCCGAACAAATTACATTTTTTAATGAATATTTTTTATCCTATTCAATACTTGAAACCAGGCTTTAAAATTATTCTTCGGAAATCTAAAAAAAATATTGCTATTTTAAGTAAACTCAAACCTATGGACCTCAAACCCATTATTCTTTAAATACTCAGTAGGCTCAGTATTATAAAGAAATTTTTCCTCGATTTTTACAACTTCGCACAAAACAACTATGCACCATTATTCTTAAATTGTCACTGTTCACACACAACGACAAGGATATTTAAATAAACAACAAAAATGTCTAAAATAAACCTACAACCAACAAATAAATACGTGACGGATGAATATGAATACACAAAAATGGCGAGTAAACGACAAATTCAAACTAGCGCGTCTCTACCGTTGCCATGCTATTACGATCACGTGACGTATGACGTTATTTCAATGAATCTGATTGGTCAGAAAGTTCCCCGGCTCAATATGGCTACTTGATACATATCGCCACACTTTTAAGCGCCATGTTCCGTATGGTCCAGCTATCTGTCAATTTATATGTAGATCTGTGATTTGACGTTAAAGCAGATATAACCTAGCTTTTAGACAAAAGCTGCAACGTTTTAGTAACATTTTATTTTGAGCAACAGTATGTCAAGGTTGTAAGGGCTGTACGAAGTGTTACAGGGGTAGGGATAGTGCTAAAAATCGCATATGGTTTGGTTCACGAAAGATGACAATTCAAGGTCATTTATTAACCGTATGGTAATAATATTACTAGCAGATAACTTCACTGCATTTCGTATACATAGACGTGGAACATGAAATATTTATGGATACATTTTAACTGAAAAAACAAGTGTAATTTATTTGAAAATTATGTTTCTTTTTAAATAATGCATTTCTCAAGGATTTATGCTCTTCACCTATGTATTTGCAAAACACAAAAACGTAAACTTGACAAAAACTATGAAATAATAATTTGATTTAAATGTCAACGTCACTGGGTACCTATTAGGACAGAGGGCAGTGCTGTAGATAATTAGATATTTGTAACTCTACAACATACGTCATTATTATTTGTAATGTGTTAGAAAGTAATGTCACCATTTACGTATATCTGTCACACAACATAAACTATATAGACATACGTCAAATAATCCTTCTCTTTCTAACATGAAATGTTGCTAAGGTACTACTGTATAAAGTGCTGTGTATTCTTTCTTCGAACAAGTGACATTGAATAGTCATCTTTCGTGAAACAAAGTATACCGAGATTTTGGTATATGACCACGTTTTAAGGTCCTTATAACCCAATTTTAACATTTTCACAATGATTGTCACTTTAATTTGTTAAGAGTGAGGATTTGTTGTATGATGTTGATGTTGTTCTTATTTTCGGGTTTTTGCTAACCCACTAAGTGGAACATGCGTGATTTTATGTATGTGAGAAAAATATATTTCATTAAGCAGTGGAGATACTACCTAATGTCATGACAAACTGGGAATGCATTAAAGTTTCATAATTTTAAAAATTAATAACTACGTTAATTTTTATTAAAATGCAAATATTTGATATCATTGTGAAGTTAATTTAAATTACTTTCAGAAAATGTAAGAAAATACATTATTCCATTTTAAAAATTAACGACGATTCCAGTAAAACTAAAAGTACAATTCAAGTCCTGATATATACGTAACTTTCGATCTTAATTCAATAGGAATTGTCATGCCACTAATTACATTGATTAATTATTAACTACTTCGAATAAAAAAGAATGAAAATGTTAAACACGGCATTGTTAGCATATTCATGTATTTATAGCAATTTCTCGTGTTTCATTAGAAGCCTTTGTATTCCATCTTATATTCCGGTTGTCGTCCTAACCCATGTCACCATCACCACCCACGCAAGTATCTTCTCCTTCGAGAATATCCTGGGGCAAGTCACGCTTCCAGCATACTAGATGCCTACCGAGCGTGACATCCAAAACGTCACATTTGCCACGGGAATTACAGGCGTAATTAAGGGATAATGAGAATAATGCCACCTAACGCCCATCATGAACTTGTTTGTATTGGGGGTGGATGTTAATATTAACTTACAATCTGTGGCATCTAATGTTTACTGGGCCAATTAATGTGAGACGAGGTTTGTGGTTGATAGGAATCCGTGGCTTCTTACAAGCGTGATTTACAATGGTATACGAAGGTTCACACAATTATTTTTTGTGAGGTTATGTGAACTGTCATTAGTGTATCTGCGAAGTTCTATGTTAATGCCAAGTGTCATTCGTATTAAAGAGGATGGAACAAAACTCTGCATTAAATTTTGTTTTAAAAATGATATAAAGTGCAGTGAAGTTGTACAAATGTTAAAGAAAACTTTTGGCGAGAAAGATTTGTCCAAATCAAAGATTATAAACGGTGCAATTAACAAGGTGGTCGTGAAGACGTGGAAGGCGACAAATGTGCCAAGAGTCCTAGTTGAAACGTTTCATATCCGGTCCATATTATTTGGGAAAGGGAATAAGAACTCGTCTTGCGCGCCTATGACGTATTTGATATCGATCATCTGCGGTTCACGCTCAATGAAGTATGTTACCATAAATCGAATATCAATTATATCGTTATATATAAAAACTAACCATTATAACAGCTACCCAGTTATCTAAACGACTACGATCTCACATAAAAGGGGGATAAAATGTCATACTATACGAGGGTGGATTGAAAAGTTTCCGGAATCACTGTGAAGGTCTTGGTTTTTCGCAAACAAACTTATGTCGTTGTTTTGTTTAACTCTTAATATGAACTGTCAACAATCTGTCTATCAGTCTAATTGTGAAAAGTGTCTGTGTCGATCTACCCAGCGTGAAATCGATAATGGATAAAAACGAAGTTCGTGCGGTGATATCAAGTTTTTTTATTTGGAAGGAAAGACGGCAACGGAGATCAAGACCAGGTTGGATGCTGTCCTTGGGAATGCTTCCCCTTCGTTTTTCACGATGAGTTTCTGGGTTTCGGAATTTAAGCGTGGCCGAACACACACCTGTGACGAGCCACGTTCACATCGAATCACAATGAAAGTGCGTAAGATTGAGGAAGTCATAGGGACCTCTTATGAACGTGTAGCTGGACTGAGAAAAATGTGCGCCAGGTGAGTGCCGCATTTTCTTAGTTCGGAGCAAAAGCGCATTCGGGTACGAACTTCAGCCAAAAACTTGGAGTTGTTTAAGAAAAATCCGGTCGATTTTAAAAGACGTTTCATAACCATGGATGAAACTTGGATACACCATTACACTCTAGAAACAAAAATTCAATCGAAAGCGTGGATTGGACATGGTGAGTAGGCCCCGAAGAAAGCGAAGTCAGTTCAATCGGCAGGAGAGGTGATGGCGTCAGTTTTTTGAGACGCCAAAGGCATTCTGCTAATTGATTATCTTGAACTGAAATTTGAAATCGTCCCCCATCCACCGTACTCGCCCGATTTGGCTCCCTCGGACTTCCATCTTTTCCCGAAACTCAAAACGTTTCTCGCTGGGAAGAGATTTAGATCCAACGAAGAAGCCATTAAAGCAGTAAATGCTTATTTTGAGGACATCAAAGAAAACCATTTTCGGGAGGGAATCGAAAAGTTAGAAAAACGTTGGACCTCAGAAGATTTTAGACAAAATGTTTCAAATGGATGTTGTAAAAAAAAAATTCGATATCCGAATCAATCAAAAAAAAAAAAAATTTTTGGCTACTTCATAATTGCAGAAATAAAATTTGAAAATTCACGGGATTACAATTTAATAGTATAAGCCATGGAATTAGAAACAAGAGACGAACAAAAGTGTAACGTTTTATACGTCAAATTATTAGTATTTATTTTGACAATCATTATTCTGACACTGACGTAGCCAGTCACCTAAAGGTGACGGAAGGTATTGTCTTTGGTCAAAAAATTCAATGATGAGGTTTTAGTGAATAATCATGTTTTAGGGTCCCTATAATACGATTTTACCATTTTTACGATGATGTCTGTATGTATGTGTGTCTGTGTGTGTGTCTGTGTGACAAAAGTTCCGGATCCCATAACTTCAATACCACGATTCCAAAAATTATAATTTTTTCGTATTCCTCAAGTTTACATATAGAAGAACAAGTGATTACATTTTGGTTATAATTGGTGAACCGGAAATACCGTCATTTAAAGATTTAACAGTTAAATTTGATTTATTGACATTTAATGTTATTATAACTTAAAGAATATATTATTCTCTATACGATTTGATTACATTTTATACTTCATATTGAATAGATACAGAGTTAAAGAATTATAAAGATATTAAATTTCATAAATCAGCCAGCTATGCTAAACATGGAAACTATTAATATATTCATTAATTCAAATTGACAGATGTCAGTATCAATAAAAAGTACATTAATGTGGCATGGTGAAGATGTTGGGGAAAACACGGAAAGATACGGTAAGAAAATAACTCTAGTATTACAATCTAGAAAGATACAAGAAAGATGATTGGTTTGAACATGTCATGAGGAGAAACGAAGAATTATATTGGAACAAGAATGAATAGTTCAGTAATAGGATGTTGAAGAAACAGAAGAAGACCAAAGATAAGATGGAAGGACTGTATTGCGGAAGACTTGAGAGAAAAGGAACTCAATGATAACGACACGCAAAAATAGCGACCCCTAACGAATGGGAAAAGCTAAAGAAGAAGAAGATGTCAGTGTCAAGTGCAATTTGAATAGTTTTTTTATGAAATAAATTTACTGGAAATTTAGAAACTTTTGCAAGAAAAATTATGTATGGAATTTATACATTATACACAGGATTGACGGAAGGTATTGTGCTGGCCACAACAGATTTTTTTTTTATTGATTCGGATGTAGAGATTTTTGCTTTACAACATCCATTTGAAACTTTTTGTCTAAAATAATTAGGGGAACAATGCGCCCGGAAAAACTGATTTCCCATGTTAAACGCCTATGTATCACTTTCCGGTATCCACCCTATATATATTCGTTACAATGACAGGACTTGATTAGGAGTAGATCTGGTCTAAATTGTAGACTAGGTTTAAACTACGTCTTGGTCAACTGTTATTATAAATATTTAGGATATAAAGTTTGTTCGGCCTTTTTGGGAAGTATTTAATTTGGATTTTTTACATAGTAGGACGTTTCGAAGGCCCAACAGCCTTCATCTTCAGCGGATATAATATATACGATGTTTAGATTTCACATTTATTTGTGATCCAAAGATCTGTTTGCTCACAAAGTCCCGAACACGAATTTAAAACCCAGAGGACACTCACCAAACTTTCACCTGCATTCGGATGTTTTTTGAAGGATTGACGCATATTATGACTTTATTATTACATTTTTATTGTTACGCAGAATTACTTATAAAAAATTTATGTGAATTTTGATTTATCTTGGTCGAAAGTTGTTGAAAGAATCCTATAATAAATACGGAAAAAACTTAGTCCTAAGATAGACCTGGTTTAAATAACGTCAAAATTACTATGAATAAGTCTGTAAGGGTCTTTAATTACTTTCCAGTTTTTGCATCAGGGATTTAATTAAAACTTTCCAATGTCTAAAATCATCAGTAGCATTTCAAATTTCAACATTTTGGTATGTTGGAATAGTTAAATTGAAACATTAGTAATCATCCAAGTTGAATGTTGTTATCCAGGGTGAATTCTCCATGGACGTAACCTCTGCACCATCGTGTTAGTCTTGTTAACCTACCTCCTGAGCTTGATTGTCCTAATTGCGCGGTATTTTAGCTGCGAATCCTTCGTGCTGATTGTTAATTATTCAAGAATGTTAGTCGGCTGCTTGCATATTGATACGGTCGCATAAATAATGTATGTTATGATGAACAATGTGCGAGATGTAAGCCAAGGATTTGCAAGAGATATGTGTTTCCCGACCGAGCCACACTACACTTTGCGGTGCGGATTAAGATAAGGTTTTTGTTGGCTTTCCTAATTAAGGCAACGTTACGGATTACGAATATTTCTGTTTTCTTTGCTTGTTCCACGCCAGGGAAAATTCTGTGTGCTAATCGCGGAATAATGTACTAATTATTCAATTTATAATCAACAAATTGCTACTCACGGGAAAATCTTATACATGTTTAACTTTGGAAAGTATATATTGGCAACGTCGACGACGACAAAATGAAGTTTTGTAGAAATTATTGTAATCGAAATTACAGACAATAAGTTGTTTCATTACTTTATTTTTACTACAAAACGCCACAATCTACTAAAATTAGAAATTTCTTTCGTTCCGTATTTGGATTCATCAGTTTTCAACAATAACTGCATGAAGTATGGCAAAATGCTTTAATAAATATGCGTAGCATAGTTTTGTTCTCCTGTAATACAAAGGCGGAGTAGTGACAGCACGCACTTCAGAATTCTATTAACCCTTTCGCGACTAATGTGTGATATACTCGTATGTCCCATGAAAACTTGATACCCGAAAAGACGACTTTTTTATATTGCACTTTTTATTATTATTTTTCTATTGTTTCTAATGTTACTAAATGTACAGAATAGTTTGGCATGAATATAATTATTTTCCACGTATATAATTTGCCATGGGACATATATGTCCCAGTAGTACAATGATGTCACAGGAATCAAAATGAGAAAAAAAATATGGCTTCGGTTTTATTATAATGACTAGATATTACAAAAATATCAAAGTATCTTATACTTCATATTCTGATCCACTATTTTCGTAGGGTTTAATGTACAGACTATACATCGGATAAATTATTCGCTAATTCCTCAAGTTTCTTTTTTGTCAAAGTGCGTTTACTGCAATAAAAGGTCATCACTAGACATGGGACAAAATTATATAATCATTATAAAATTAATCGACTTCAAATACTATTGGGACACTGGTGTCCCGATATCACAAAACTGTGCATTTCCATGAAATTTCGTATACAAATATAATAAAAATATGTTATATCACTTAACGATCTTTATTACATTAATTTATAACATAAAATGGCGAATTTCAATCAACTCACACATAGAAACACATATGAATACTTGCATCGCACATGTAGGTACGCAGACAAACGCCGTAGTATTCTACTAACGTGCAGAAAAATGTTAACTCAAACACCGTAAATATCAAAACTAGACCTACATGTACGATTGGACAGTTCGCAGTGAAATTTAAATGGCATTTGTAGCCTAAATATTTTTTTCAATTGTCAATGTGACATATATGACCCAATAGTCTTTTCAGAGCAATTTTTTAAAAAATAAAGTCGTCGCGAAAGGGTTAAATGAGGCATTTGTTTTCGCTTTTCGCCATGAAGCGAAAATTTGGTAGCATGCGTGTCTCAAAATATTCGCCTACAAGCGTACGACTCGAGGCGAAAGTATTTAACTAACGTCATTATTTTGTCACAATTCAATTCAAAGCCAATTTGTGTATTTATTATATACAACTGTCATAATATTTTCTATTTTAATAGTATAAAACCTGAAAATTTCCAAAATAAACAGCGAATATAGAATTCTAAAGTGCATGCTACCAAGATTCGTAAAAGTAAAATCGCATTCGCCTGTTTTCTATGATAGAACTCTAAAGTGCGGGGTTTGATGCCGACCACTGAACTCATTATACAGGGTGTAACAGAAATAAGTACATTAAATTTAAGCAGTAGAACTCGTCGAGTGCAACAATATTTCTTAATAACTTTTTGCTGCAAACCTTCTACACATTGAGTTAAAATTCTTCAGTTTTGTTACATATTTCATTACCCGCCTATGGTTGAATTCAAAATGGACTACGCATACGTCTACAACTAATTGTTTCCGTTGTGACTGCGACTGAATACAATGAAAGGTCGAATGAATTTGTCAACACAAAAGAAAGTTTAGAAATTGCTGAATAGATTGACCGATACACCAGATGGTGAAACTATACACAAATCGGGAAAGATAAGAAATAGAATAGAATATCTCAACTAAGGTAACAAAAAGAATCATACGTCAAAGTTTTATGTTACAACAGGTTTAACAATCCAAAAATTGCAGGATATTTATAGGATGCAATCGACCAACAACTACAATTGACGGAACAAGAAAACGCATAAAGATGAATAAAAGTGATGCAGGCCTATATGAAATCACAATAAATATTCAAAATGGGCACCGCCATTGTCAATACACTCTGAAGGCGTCAACAAAGTGATGTAACTATTATTCTTTCAGTATCCTACAAATTGTCAGATATTACATTTTCTATTTGGAATTAGAAGTGATTTAATTTCATGTTTCATTTTCGGTTGAAATTGAACCCGATCACCTAAAGCACACCGTCACACGACCCCTATGATTTTTTATTAGTTTATTAAAAGAAAAATCTCCCTTACAAAGGTGTTTTTGACAAAACCTTGTTAGTAACTTTATGTCGCGATCAGAATCAAATGATATGGTGCCATAATCCGGAAATTTGTTCGACTCTTGTCGGAAACTCATTTATACAATATACAACATACAAGTACGTGTCGTATTCGTTGCAAGATAACAGTATTATTCTAGGAAATTTAACTGAATCATACATACATTTATTATTAACATAGGCGCCGTAAATTACCTATTTTCTTAATACACTCCTGGCCAAAAAAAAAAACCGGACACCAAAAAAAGTTTTTTTAACATTTAAGTCCTAGATGTCCGTTGCTTGCCCAGCTTTGCTCGTAGCACGAGTATAGCGGCTATGTTTTGCGCGGGAACATAGAGACTAGGCAATGGAGCATTGGAGCTCCTTTTTGTTCATATATGAATCCCATTTCTGTCCATGTTCCATTTCAGGAAATTACATACTCTGAAAAACACCATTTGACAGTGGTAGGAAAATGGCATGGGCTGGTATTTCGATGAATTGAAATATTAAGCTAGTTTTGGTTAAATATAGTGCTTTCGCGGAAGTTCTGTAAATTAGAAAATGCACAGCTGACTCCGTAGTATATTTTGCTCCATTTGTTCTCGAGAATTTCATCTTAAAAGTTGACAACATGCGTCTTAACTCTGCATACATAACAAAGCAGCATTTAAGATAAGTCAATATTCGATTATTACAATGGTCAGAGCGCAGTCCTAACTTAAATTCCGGTGAAAAATATGTTAAGGCAAAGTGTTCAGCATCGATAATTCGTACTAAAAACTATTCAATATCTAACAGTACCCAGGGACGTAACTATAGGGAGGCCTGGGTGGGCCATGGCCCACCTATTAGAAGTCTTGGCCCACCTCCTAGCCCACCCAAAAATTTTACTAATACATTCAGTTTATTTTTACAAAAGAAATAATAATTTTAGAACGCGTTTTACACATAAATTTATATGTAACGTATAAAACTATTTGTATATTCCAGAATAGACATATTCGAGACCTTTTTAACCTACCACACTCGTCTTTAATTATAAACACTGCCGCCAGCCGCCATCATGTATATTGGCGCTGCGTATTTGTTTATACTTTACCCACAAAACTTTATACCATTTTATTCTCTGATCACCCCACATTTCACCCTGTCGAATATTCAATATAAAAGTGTTTAACAAAAATGAGTAATAAACGTAATATAAAAGATTATTTTACTGCTCAAAAAAAAGGTAAAGTGGATACGGATATTGCATTATCAATTGATTCTACAAAAGACTCAATTATAAATGAAGTTCCATATATCGATGATGAATCTGACAAAAATTCTTTCCAAGATGAAGACGATTTAGATGAGACTCAGTTAACATTTGAAGAATGGATAGAAGCTTAGCATATTTTATGATTTTTGTTATTATATTACCACCCGCCTACGTGCCTATATATGTACAGAAAGTAATCTAGAATCAGGAATGATTTGAAGTCAGGTGACTTGAAAAAGTTCTGATATGATCAAAATTATCTTCCACGAAAAAAAATAGCATCAATTTAACGGCTACAGACATTTGGAAAAGTCAGCGGCGTTATGTGTTTTGAATTTTTTGACATACAGTTTGTTTTTATCTTTTAAAACAAACTGTTATTTATTCAAATCGTTACGTTAGAATAGTGTTTACAGAAGAACATAATTTTATTTTGGAAGCATATTTTCGTAACTAAATTAATTCTACTCTAAATATCCTGAATACATTTATTTTCATCCCCTTTCAAAAATTCACTGTACGCCAATGGAATTTGTCATTATTATTGTAAAACTATAATGTTTATTTTATTTTGGGCTTTCTAAATCTTATCTGTAATAAATATATAACGTTTTTGAGTAATCTGATTTATATTGTCGTATAATTATTGCCCACTTAGATTTTTCACTGGCCCACCTTTGGCCCAGCCAAAAAATAATCCTAGTTACGTCCCTGACAGTACCTCTTTCTGAACAATGGAAAAATAATTAGCACAAAGGGTTAACAACTGTTTACCAAACCATGTGGTGGGAGTCTTTACAGTTCGAGGAGGCAATACACACTATTACTTACACAAAATAAATCGTACCTTAGCTATAAAACCTACTCAATAAAGAAAAATAATTATGCTACTCTTGTTCATTTTTCTGTTGCAGTAATTTTTCTTAATAAATAAAGTGTTGGCCAAATGTTTTTTATTTTCTAATTTTAGTATATAGATCAGTTATTCATAATTTAACAAAAAAAAAACAAATAAACCCATATTTTGTTTGTTTCAAGACGATAAAAACTGTTTTTTTTTGGCCACGAGTGTAGTTTAATATTTCTCATAAAAATTTAAGCGATAAACGATTTAGAATCAGTTCGAAAGGGCAGTGTAATACATAATGCACACAGTGTGTTGCGAAAAGGTCCATAAAACTGTCAAACGTATACAAATTATTTCACAACGTATCATTCTTAATATAGATAAACATACATTTACATTTAGGATTATTTACGTAAATAGGAATTATAATGCATAGCCAAATTATTATTTTTATATGATTTAATAATTGCGATGTTTTTATGATTTTTCTGTGCATTTTAAAATTCAAAATTAATTAATTATTTGTTAGAAACATATACGAGTATATCTGATTTTAGATATATTATAAAATACATGTAGTACTATTCTATATGAAATGTTACATTAACTTTTGACTGGTCCACTGTGTATACGAGTACATGTTTTGAAATTCGTATTAATAGTTATACAATTATTAAATATACATATACATTTCAGCCTTTGAGTCGTGCAAATGAAATGTGGAATTATATGTTAACATTTTGACGTCCATTTTAATTACGTAAACTTGTAATCTGATTATAACAGTTACAAATATAAGCCACTAGTGAAAACTTTGTTTATAATAATTATAAAATATGTACGTGGAACAATTACGTATATATACTTTCAATAATTGCAAATTATTATCAATGTTACTAATTTACTATACATACTTCGTTTTCGAGAAGAGTTGATGATAGAGGAACAATTTCTAATTGTTCAAAACGCAAATCGAATTTACAACTGCGAAAATACTGTCAGTTGCCGGTTGTCAAATAAAAACGAGTATTACTTCAAAAGAGAATTTAGTAGATTAAAATAATGTTTAATATTATGTATTTAATGCAATAATAGTAATAACTCACCTGTACTATATCTCCATGGCTATGACCATTGGCAGTAAATGTTAGATGACACAGAAATGGCAGGCGTCCTTCTATTGGTTTGCTAAGGTTCAGTTCGTATGTTTTCCCCAGATCTCCATAATATGTTCGGTTACACACTGAAACAGAAATAAATATTTTAATAAGTTTCTATAGTTAATTTCAATTAAGAATGCATACACCGAAACAAAATTATCAGCTATCAACTATCAAACGTTTTCTCTAAAAATCAAAAATGGGTCCCATTTGTGTTATATCTCGAAAATTTACTGATAAAAAAACTATTTTTGTTCGTCACTGGATAAACAGTAAAAACATATTTTTTTATGTGAAACATTATTCTACATTATTAATAGTTGAGAGTAATTTAAAAATATTTTTTGTCATTATCTAGTAGTGTATGATAAAACGAAAGCAAATGATGGCCTCCCAAAGGTGCACCAAGATCCCAATGGTGCCCTTTGAAATCCAGACATGCACTTGTATTTATGTCATAAGTGAACGACAAAACCAATTGTTTTGTAAAAGGCCTAGTCGTTTTGAAAATTACAGTGCGAAATTGTAAAATGAATATTTGGACATTTACGCTAGCAATTTTTCTAAACGTAACTTAACATGACATGACATGCGAAACTCAACAAAATTCAGGCTGAGTTTTATACGTTAAGTTTGGTTATGTTAAAGTACATTTAACCCGTTATGACTCAAATTAAATATAAAAATAATATAGATTTTTTTTATTTAGATTAGTACAGAACATTATTACTGAATATAATTAGCATAATTTATGATTTTCCAATCTCACAATTTTATGCAAATGCGTTGCCAGTGGTCCAGTGGTACCAAAAATGTTAGTTTCATGAAAACTACCCTTAAATATGTGAATTTTTTAAAAATTCTTTCTGTTTCGAAATCTACACATGTCATACTACTCACCATTAAATTTATGACATTAAATTCGTTTCCAGCCTGTATATATATATATATATATATATATATATATATATATATATATATATATATACAGGGTGTTTCCTTTAAAACAACCAGCGCTTTTATGGGCGAACTAATGACTTTAGAGAAAAATGTTATATACAAAAAATTACCAGGAAAAAGGGCTTAATTTATGAGGAATAATAAATAAAAAATTCAACCAGTGGTTCTCAAACGGTAGAATAAAATTATATTTTTTTAAATGGCAACCTATATAAATTTTTTGTCCATTAGATAGAGAGTTTTTTTCTGATTTCAACGATACAAATATGATATGGGGTTGTATAACAATTATTTCGAGAAAAATGATATTAAAAATCAGAAATAATTCTACAATATTGAAGTAGGCTATGCAATAAACAAATGCAAACAAATGATACAGGTGACAGATAGTTTTGTTACTTACGTTATTAAGTGTTTGTTTTCGTAATTGTTTAATTACTTATTAATAAAAACTGGCTTTGCAGTTGCAATAGTCGTATTAATAGTTGTTTATTGCATAGCCTACTTCAATATTGTAGAATTATTTCTGATTTTTAATATCATTTTTCTCGAAATAATTGTTATACAACCCCATATCATATTTATATTGTTGAAATCAGAAAAAAATTCTCTATCTAATGGACAAAAAATTTATATAGGTTGCCATTTAAAAAAATATAATTTTATTCTACCGTTTGAGAACCACTGGTTGAATTTTTTATTTAATATTCCTCATAAATTAAGCCCTTTTTCCTGGTAATTTTTTGTATATAACATTTTTCTCTAAAGTCATTAGTTCGCCCAAAAAAGCGTTGGTTGTTTTAAAGGAAACACCCTGTATATATATATATATATATATATATATATATATATATATATATATATATATATATATATATATATATATATACCGTGTGTCCCAGCGTTTGGTTGGCATAGGCGTTTAACATGGAAAAACAATTTTTTCTAAATAAAAAGTGTCTGGCTAACAACTAAGCTACCATATTGCATAGGATAAT
The DNA here is from genome assembly GCA_951394225.1 of Harpalus rufipes. Taxonomy (NCBI): domain Eukaryota; kingdom Metazoa; phylum Arthropoda; class Insecta; order Coleoptera; family Carabidae; genus Harpalus; species Harpalus rufipes. The sequence continues at coordinate 9,611,355 of OX596275.1, forward strand.
ACTACGCCCATTTCTACATCTTATTTAATACAGATTACCTCATTATAATAGCATAATTTAACAAAATTAGCAAAAATAATTACATATTTTCTGTATGTTGTTTTTATTACCTACTACAAACATAAATAGCTGCATGTTGTCATGGTACTGTGGTAACGTTTCGAAGTACGGATCCAAAGATTCTAAGTTCAAACCTCCACTAGGTTTAATTATTTTTTTTATTTTTTTTTTCTTCGTTTTTTCATATTAATATAAAATTATTATTGTTTAGATAGCATGTATTGGTTTTTAATTTCTTATTAATTTGTGTTATTACATTTAATTGTCTAATACATGATATCTAAACAATAATAATTTTATATTAATATGAAAAAACGAAGAAAAAAAAAAAAAAATTAATCCTAGTGGAGGTTTGAACTTAGAATCTTTGGATGCGTACTTCGAAACGTTACCACTGGACCATGACAATATGCATCTATTTATGTTTGTAGTAGGGAATAAAAACAACATACAAAAAATGTGAAACTATTTTTGCTAATTTTGCTAAATTACGCTATTATAATGAGGTAATCTGTATTAAATAAGATGTAGAAATGGGCGCAGTATTATCCTATGCAATATGGTAGCTTAGTTGTTAGCCAGACACTTTTTATTTAGAAAAAAATGTTTTTCCATGTTAAACGCCTATGCCAACCAAACGCTGGGACACACGGTATATATATATATATATATATATATATATATATATATATATATATATATATATATATATATATATATATATATGAAACAACTTTTATTCATGAAATTTTTACATTGTATACATAAAATTTTGGGAACGCGAATGCATCTTGGATATTTTCAATGCCCTCCTCTTACACTAAATTTTGGCCAATGTCCTTTTTAGTCACTACGGGTATCCCTTTAGTTTAGAGTCATTTTTCCTCGTTTCCCTACCAATCCAAATCATTTCTCTTTTTTTTTTGGTTCAAAATTTAGTGTGTAATTTCTGAGAGGAGAACATTTTTGAAACGAATTGAATTTTATTATTTTCAGATACATTTTCTTCAATTTCTGTCTTATAAGGTACACTCATCAACTTCGCTATTACTTAGTAGACTGCCATTTGATGTATTCCCATCATTTATTCAATTATTCGAGATCTGATTGAATTTCTTTTATATTCAAAAATTATGCAGAAAAAAAGTGTCAGTGTACGCTATATCTGTCTATAAGTTTAGAAATGTTATAAAGATGATAATTTTAAATTGATTTTTATTATTTGAACACTATAAAATTGTAATTATATATTTTTGGTTTCTAGAAAATCACACACGTTTCTCACAAAAAAAATTGCGAAATATGAAATACCATATCATGCGCCATTTTCAATTTTTTCAGTTGCGCGCCTAAACATTTTGTACATATTTTTACGCAATTTGTAACATAGCGCAACAATGTTGAAAAATACGTTCCCATGTTGTTACTTGAACGTTACAAGTGACTACACAAGGTGTTGAGCGCACAGTTGAGTAAAAATAAAAGAAATTTAATGTGTAACTCTCAAGACACGGGGTCATAAAGGATTTTAAAGAGCAAATTAAGGCAAAAACTCATTTTACAATTTGTCCACTGATTTTCAAATGATTTGATGTTAACAAATATTCAAAATTTACGCCACAGTCGAAATATTTACTCATATTTGATTTCCGGAATTTAAATTATTTATTTTATTGCACGTGAACAGATCATAAAAATTTATATCGTAGAATTGGGCTATGTTAGATCGAGGAGAAGTTAAATTAACGAAGAAAGAAATTGTGAAAAATTCATGGACCTCGTTGGGATGAATTTTTCACAATTTCTTTCTTCGTTTATTATTAAAAATGTTCACTATATTCTTAACAGGAATGAAGTACAGTTTGATAAAAAAAATCTAACTGGAAGCAGGATATGAACAAAGAAACGTATGTCAATTTAATAGCTATTTGTTTATTAAAAGCGCAAAATAGGACATTGTCGATTGAGAGGTCGCGCGGCATTCTCTCGAAATCGACAATGTCCATTTGCGCTCGAAACACACACAAGATTTTTTCTACAGTCGATACCATAACAAAAAATAATAAAATGTACACTATGTACTTATACTACTACTCAATTAATAAGGATTAATATAAAGAAAAAACGTCTTTTATATTTAATTTTAATTTATCGTCATTTCCCATTCTTCTTGACCTATTGCTTCAATCTAATCTAAACTTTTTATCGTTTTTGTAAATGAATGCCCTATTTTATTTTCACAATAGTGCGGAATTTTTTTTTTTTTTTGGTTATGTAACATACCGAGAGAACAGTTATATGTCAGATTGATTTGTAAAGGTGGTAAATGTGTCACTACAGTGCCATTAGTTCCTGACTAAACATTTCCATTAAGAATGTAGACAGGTGACATTAGTCAACATTGTATAGTTAGAAATTTAGACAGCGAGCGTTTTTTCTACTTTGTCGCGCTAGAGCGGCAAAGTGACATTATGCGTTTACAAAAGAGAGCGCAAATGGCTGCTTTCTATGTAGACTGTAGAAAAAAGTATGTAATTAAAGGTCAATTTGATACGAAGTATTGTTAAAAATGTTGCCCAAAGAAATCAAAGCTTTTCTCCTTGAATCTTATTTTAGAAATGGAAAAAATTAGAAAACGGCGAATGTCAATATACTGTATCTTTCTTTATTACCTTTTCTCCTTAAAATTACATTTCAAGATCAATTTTGACAACTTGACTGTTGAAATAAATAACGATGAGACATACGTTTCTCTGTGCTTACTCTACTCCGAGTTAGGTTCTTTATTGAACACACTGTATAAGTGTAAAACTTAAACTCTAAAATGATAACATTAGTTATGAACTTAATATACACATAAAATTACGGTTTTATATTCCTATACTTTTGAGTAAGTTTGTAAAACCACTATTCGTAAACTTCTAGTAAAAACTTTACAAAGTAGATAGTGAAACCAAAGAACTATCAATTACCTAATGCAGTAAACATATTCTCATAGTTTATGCAAGTTTAAAAAGCTTGGAAATAGGTCAGGAATCGATTTGCCCTGAAATCAGTGCAGGTGGAAGTGTATTATCAACTCTTGAATGCAACTTTCATGGCTTTCCGTCCCTGTTTGGCCGTAAAGAACACTACCACCACAACTTCAGCAACGCAGATGTTAATAAACATTTGACGGGCTGCGACACAGCCACCGCGATAGTGCCGAGCGCAAGATTTATAAGACGCCGCGGGACGCGAGATTAAAATTATTAAAAAATGAATAGTCGTCGGATAATAACGCCTTGACTGCTTTTATGGCAAGTGCAGAATTTATTACTTGCTCATTTCTTTGTTTAATAAGTATTTTAATATTAAATGCACTTGTAAGACAATCACTTACAAGATTTACTGCCAATCTAAGACTTGTCATTTTTGTCTTCAGAAAATGAATTGTTAGCAGAAGATATTTATATTAGAAAATGTTCGATCTTGGAATGTTAATATTTCGTTATACTAAGTAATAAATTTTGGTGGTTCAATATCTAAGCATTCTTGACAAGTTTTATTTATAATTTATAAATGCAAGTTACCATGGTAGGGCATGGACAGTACAGCGACAGCTATTTTTTTAAAGTTTTTTCCGAACCATGTAAAAGATGTCCCAACTAGAGCGCCGGATTTAATTTTAAAGAAAAACACATTTATTTTTTGAATTAAGCAAACATTTTTATTTCAACATAAAGAAAAATAGTTCCGATTAAACGTGAAATACAACATCAGGCAAATGGTCACCACGAAACCTCTGGCACAGGGTTACTCTTTTGTTGAAATTTTGAATAAAGTTTTCACATAAATGTGGCTGTATTTCACCAATAACGCGCCGTATTTCCTCTTTAAGATGTACAACTGTTTCAGGCTTATTCGCATACACCTTTTCCTTCACATAGGCCCAAAGTCCATCGGTATTAGATCGCACGATCTTGGTGGCCAATGTTGATCGCCTAATCGAGAAATGACACGGCCTGGAAACTTGGTCTGCAATAACACCATTGTTTCACGTGCTGTGTGGCAGGTCGCATCGTCTTGTTGGAAAAACATGTCCTCCACATCAATTACATCCAATTCGGGCCACAAAAACTCCGTTAACATTTCGCGATATCGCACACCTTTAACAGTTAGCGCATTTCCAGCCGCATTTTCAAAGAAATACGGCCCTATCACTCCGCCAGCCCAAAATGCACAGCAAACAGTTACTCGCGGTGGATGCATTGGTTGTTTGAGTATCACACGAGGATTTTCAGCACCCCAAATCCGACAGTTTTGCTTATTTACGTACCCGTCGAGTTGAAAATGTGCCTCATCTGAAAAAATGATTTTCTTCGAAAAATCCGCATTAATTTGATGATGTTCCAACACCCAATCAGCAAATCCACGGCGCTGTGGATGATCCCTTGGCTTGATTTCTTGCACCAATTGAAACTTGTACGCGTGAAAATGCAGATCTTTTAACAAAATTCATTGCATAGTCCTTCTGGAAATGTTTAATTCTTGACCACGATGCCGAATGGAAGTTCCTGGATTCTCTGCCACAGATTCCCTTACTGTGGCTATATTTTCGAGTGACCGACAAGGACAACGACGAAAAATGATCTTCTCATCCATCAGCGTAAATTTGGTCTCAAATTTTGTAATTAAACGCCTCACTGTCGATTCATTTGGCGCATTATTGCGACCAAAAACGACGTAATTGGTGAACTGTTTTCGCAAAACTTTCACCATTTTTGTAATGTGTTTTTACAATAATTAAACGTTGTTTGTTTGAATACTTCTCCATATTCTTGAATCGCGTGGTCAAATTTAAATCCGGCACTCTAGTTGGGACACCCACTATATGAGCGATAAAAAATAACTTCAGTGCCGACACATACTAAATTTTTATGCAATTACATAAATAGTTGCTTTACGTATCCGGCAACCGTAAAGTATCACTTTTATTTTGACATCTGTCAAAGATTATTTTACGGCCGCATTTACTTTACGGCCACTTTTACTTTACAGCCGCATTTACTTTACGAACTGAATTGTCAAATATTTGTTTTAATAGTAAATAAATTTAATGCAGCTTCATAAATTTTAAGCGGGAGTAATGGAAAAATCGTTAACGCTAGTCGTTATCGCTCATTTCCTTACTCCACAAATTAATTATTGTATTTATTTTATTTAAAGTTGCTATATTTGGATTCTAAGGGCCTTAAAACGTTCTTATTCACTAAAATCTGGATATGCGATTTTTAGCATGAATCCAATACCTCTCTTAACGAATGTTAAAAAGTATATAACTTGCTAATTTTGTTGAAATAAACAAATACAAATATTGGTGTAATTAGAGCAAAAGACATAAAATAAAGCAAATTACATGTCTTCGTTCGGGTACAAATTGGGTGCTTCCAGAACAAGCGTATTACAATCATAACAGCTTGTTACAAGACCCACTGTGAGGGTACGTGGTGTGCAGAGAATAGGCCGGACATGGTATTAATTTTATATGCTACCCCTGCTTATGAGTAGTCTCTCTGCTTTGTATTGTAATATTAAGAGCGAGTACGAATTACAAAAGGAGAGAAAATGTAGGATTATAAAGTTGAATTTCGGGTATGGTGTAATTAAAGAATTTGGAAACAATAAGAACTGGATTTTAAAACAAAGGATTCTACTCGTACGTGTTAGGAATAAATTATTTAAAAATTACGTTGATGTTGAAAAAGGAGAACAATATATGATAGATATCAAGAAAAATGTATGACAGGTATATATGAAAAAATAAATACGTAAGAATCGGAGTGGTATCTAGTTTATTAAGTTATGATGAATAGTTTTTTTTTTCTGAAATTTTAATATCCAGAAGTAGGATACAAGTGAATAATATTAATTTTCACATTATCTGCGTGTCAGTATGAATATCGACAATAGATATACAGAAAATAATCTATAAAGGAAAATTACAATGACTTACAACAAGAAAAATAATGTTGGTGAAGAAAATAATACAGATAACTAAATTTCTACATATTTCTTTCGACTAGATTTTAATATTAGGTTACATCGCCTTTATTAGTCTCGTAATACCAGCTTTAATTCTATTAGCCATTGTATCATCTTTTTCATTTTTTATCTTAAATACATCAACACTTGTATCTCATATGAAAAAATTGTAAAGTTAATGTATTTATAAACAATTGTGAAGTCAGTGAGTGAAGCTGTGAAGTAGTGGTAACTTCACTATGTACTTGCTTTGCATTTTATTTATTTTATTTTAAGTAATTATTTTAATGTTTGTTTTTACAATAATGTATGTTTTAGTCTTAATACTATGTTGTTTTTTATAAATTTTGTACATTTCACACATTTCGCATTTTGTTTCTATTTTATTGTTCTTGCTCTTAGCTAACTTACCACCATTTGTTGCAATAATGTCACACGCAATGTTTTGTGTTTTTCAATATTTAATTCTTGTGATCTATATAGTACCTATGTACATTGTAAGTTTAATATTTGCATTCATAGTATCTTGGGGGGGGGGGGGGGGGGGTTGGATTGAAAAACATCTCTAGCTGGACCTTATCCCGTTTGTACTCTCTTGGTGCAATAAAGATTATTATTATTATACCTAAAGCCATGCACATTTTGCTGTGAATAATGTCCTACATGTCTTGCAAGGTAGGTTTTACTGCACACACTGAATTTTTACTAAGTTGTTTTTCATTGTGCCAAAAGTAAAGGGTTTTTTAAAGTTTTAAGTCTATATTTTGTAGAAATTTCTATGCATTCGTGTAGATATTATAATTTGTTGAAAATGTAAACTTGCCGAATTATTATGAGTTTCGTTTCGTATATCAATGGGGAAGTTTAGCGTGATTGAAATTACATATGAAAAAAATTTTAATCGTATATATATGAATAATTATAACTTAAAATAAAACTGAAAGTTAAAATTATGTTCCCATTTATTTATAATTAATTATTTATCATCGAACGTTTGTGACGTTACAAGTGACTTATGCGCATGCCTAGAAAGGATGGTGAGATGTGTAATATGTATAAATTCCATACATAAATTTTCTTGCAAAAGATTCTAAATTTCCAGTAAAATTATTTCATAAACAAATTATGCAAATTGCACTTGACACTAACATCTTCTTCTTTAGTTTTTCCCATTCGTTAGGGGTCGCTATTTTTTATTTTCTTCTTCCACTCATTTCTGTTATACGTGTCGTTCTCTTCTCATTCAGTTCCTAATCTTTCAAGTCCACAATACAGTCCATCTTATCTTTGGGCTTCCTCTGTTTCTTCAACCTTCTATTACTAAGCTATTCATTATACATCCAACATATTCTCATTTCTCCTCATGACATTTTCAAACCAATGTTCATCTCGCTTGTATCTTTCTAGAAACTTAACACTAGAGTTATTTCCTTACCTATCTTTCCGTGTCTTCCCCAACATCTACTTTAACATCCTCATCTCTGCCACATTAATTTACTTTTTATTTATACCGACATCTGTCAATTTGAATTATATGAATATATTAGTACTTTCCATGTTTAGCATAGCTGGCTGATTTATAAAATTTAATTTCTATAAAATTATTTAACTCTATATCTGTTGAATATGAAGTATAAAATGCAATCAAATCGTATAGAGAATAATATATTCTTTAAGTTATAATAACGCTAAATGTCAATAAATCAAATTTAACTGTTAAATCTTCAAATGGGGCTACTTCCGATTCACCAATTATAACCAAAATCTAATCAGTTGTTCTTCTGGATGTAAACTTGAGGAATACGAAAAAATTATAATTTTTAGAATCGTGGTATTGAAGTTATGCGATCCGAAACTTTTGTCACACACACACACAGACACACACACATACATACAGACATCATCGTAAAAATGGTATAATCGTACTATAGGGACCGTAAAACATACTTATTCACTAAAAACACATCATTGAATTTTTTGACCAAAGACAATACCTTCCTTACCTAAAGGTGACGGAAGGTAAAAATATGAATTATGTGTCTTATTCTAAATAATTCTAGCGTTACCCTCATATAGTATATACTTTATATACCATATCATATTTCCTTGTTGTATGCTGTTGAAACAATATGCTCTAGTTTTACGAAGAAATATAAATATTTAAGTGCAAAATTTATATTTTTATCATCGTAATCTGCGACATAAGTTTAAATGTAGAATATAAAGTATAAGATAAAAATTTATTCTGTTTGGAATGGCACATAATAATGCTTGACTTGGGATACTTGCATGTGGTTTTATTGCACGCAGTCGTAGTCCTTATCCTCACAGCTATAATATTTAACACCGCCAGCTGGTTGGATATAGAAGACGGCTATCTATAAACCGCTCTCTAGTGCAACATCAGGAAGAGGCAAATATTATATGCCTCGTAAACAATACTACACAAATAACATTGGGGGTAAGGTTGAAGATTTTATAATTTTCGAAATTGGTTTAATAACGACCTTCGTCGCAAATAAAAAAGAACGAATACAAATATTACACTGTTTTGTGTACGTATTTGACAAAATAAGAGGCATTCAAAACAGTGAATAAGAGATAAGGTTAACTTGCCTAAATCATATACTTATATGCTTAATTCGTACCATCGCCATCACATTTATTTCTGTTTTATAATACATATGCAGCATCTATCGGCAAAGAGTGCGCAATACTCTGATGAAACCATATACGTATTAGAATATAATACCGCTAATGCTTGTATTCTGCAATATTGCTACTCTATCTCGTTTTGCACTCTTTTTAAATGTGCGCATGCTCGGACACCTTATTTCTATTGGCTATTGACAACTGACAAGCTGCGACATGACATCTGGTGGGAAAAATATGAACTTTCCGGTTTGGTACTATATTGTAACTGTATGCTTGAGTTACATGTGGTTTGATCATTTGATGTGAATAAAAATGGGAAAAAGTCGTACAAATTGTTGTATATTCTGACGTCACTCTCAAGATCTGGTCGAGACACAGGCATTGGGTTTTATAATTTTCCGAAACATGGCCAAAATAAAGTTAAAATTACGACAAGAGCAAGTGGAAGCAATGGATATGGATCGACGAAAAGCATGGGAATATGCAATTCGTAGTGCAAAACAAATAACAAAACATATGAAAGTTTGTTCTCGTCATTTTAAATCGGATAATTACATATTTCTTGGTCTTTATCTAGCTTTACATGTGCATTCTGCACTAATAATTTTTAAATTTTCTCTAAATGTATTTTGATTTCATGTGGTTTTGCAGAAATTGCACTGGTTCGCAGACAAAGTGCAAATATTACCCACATTATACCGTCATTTTTTATTACTCCACATAATATTATGTGGTTAGCGTTTATAATTCGCTCACCTGCGATCATCAATTTCGATTGATTAAATATATATAAAATTATAAATACATTTTAACATATTTTCTATAATACATTTAGAAGTAGCTGTTGCTTCCAGAAATCTAAAATGTTCTGTGGTATCAAACCCCATTTTAAGTGAAAAAAATTGCTTTTGTTTATTCTCATATGTCACAACACTGCGAGTACCAATTCAGAAGCAGCTGATCGGCCCGATGGTGCTGCCGCCATCGGACATGTCAGTTCTCAATATATTCTAGTGATATTTCTGGCACCTGGCGGTAATTTGAAGAAAATTTCTTTGTTACTTGTCTGCTAGTCTTTCAACCTACACATGTTTGTGTTTGTTTCGATTTTGAATAGGAGAAACATTTTATATCCTTCGGAGGATGTAATACTAATATTCAAGGCAGGGAAAAGGGTTTTAACTGAAAATATGGAAAGTTTATACAAAGAAGACAGTGTAAAACTTTTATCTGCAAAAACATTTCATGCAGTTGCATATAATGTCTTTAATTCAAAATCTGTTATAGAACACCATAAGGAACAAGATATCATCGACAACCACAATTCTCTGTTAATAAAACATGTGAATGAAGTTTTTTTTAAAATTAGAATTTTTCACGAAACCAGAATGTTTTCTCAGAAACACGACTTCATAAGAAATAAATAGAATAGACTAATTTTATTTAAAAATCAATAAAAATGTACTGTATTTCTTAAAATATAATTAATGTAATCCATGAAAAATACAATATTAAACAATATTAATGTATTCTAGCCCATCTTCCTTTAATGTTCCTCGCATATTAACTTTTTCGTTATTTTTATTGTTTGTAATTCTATATTTGTTTTTTGTATTTCAATATTTTGCATAACCTTTTCATTAGAACTTTTATTTCTTTTGGACTAGTTGTTAAATAAATAAAAAAAAAAAGTATTCTTAGTTGATGAAATGAATAAGTTGAATATATAAGTTAAATACAAATGATAAAACCATCTTAATGTATTTAAATTTATTTTGTAAATTCTAATTTAAATTTTATAAAAAATATTGTATTTTAATAAACGAAATCAAAAAAATATATATAAAATAAATATCTCGTCGTTGTTCGAACATAATTTATAATATAATATTTGTTGAGAACAAAATTACATTCAAACATTCGCGGTTTATCATTCGAGTTCAAGACTTTATTTTAACCAATAGAATATTCAGACTTCGAACATGTGCAAGTTGAAAAAAGGGAGGTTGAGATGGAAACATTATTTCTGCACTCTGATCTGATGTCGACCACGTTGAGAAGGTGGCATCAGCGGTATATTTTCTAATACGTATATGGATGAAACACTCGTATTAGTACTAGTTTCACTATTTGCCGATAGATGCTGGCATATGTATTATATAAATCAGAAACAAATATGATGGTACGAATTAAGCATAAGTGCGATTAGGCAAGTTTACCCTACATATGTTTAACTTTTAAAACATGTCTGATCAAGGTAATCTTCGAATTGTATGAGTTAAAATTTTGCTCCGCCCATTTTATCAAATTCAGTAGCTACAGCAAAAGAATTCATAATTCAAAAATAAGTCAACTGCAACTGATAAATTTATTAGCAAATGTGAAACCAAATATGTGAAAAATAATATACAGACACAGTGTCAGTGACATAAAATAATGCTATACGCTTTTACGACGACAGTACTGAGGATTCGGGTTCGATCATGATCGATGCCAAAGAGAAATATTTCCAATTTTTAATGGTAACAAAAGTGACTCTCCACAAAACAGATTGGCACACCCAGCAATAAGTAATATGCTGTGACTATATATTTAGTTATTTATTTCGTAACTTAGTTGTAACAATGTACAGTTTTGAAAAACAAGTGTGTTATATCCATCATTATCGCGCGTCTGCTTGTCAATGCAAATATGAGAAAAATAAATGTATGTCTACTTGTTAAATCGTCCATGATACATGCCTTGATCGGTCATCTTTAAAAAAATTAAAAGTACGAGGTTTGATCAGAAAGTGAAGAAAATATTTGAAATTCGCGCTTACTTTTTAAATCATTTTTACATTACTAAAACTACTAAAACGATTTTTTATCTTTTTCCTGAAATTAATATAAAAAACTAATACGAACTAAACTAAAATACTGTTAACTTACAATTACTTATTAATTATCTTAATTAAATGAAATTATTAATAAATCTATCACTAAAACTACAATAATGGGAAACTTTAAACTATACTCTACTTCTATCAATAAAAAACACTAAACTAAAACACAAAATAATTCAAGAAATCAATAAAATTACAGAATCTAATTTACAGAAATGTTTAACACTTGGAGTGTTGCAAATTAATAATGATAAAAACAATATCAATTTAAAAACAGATATTGATAAATTAAGTAACAATAAATAAAACAAAAGTAATTAAACTTAAGATGGATGGATAAAATATTTTTAATATTTTTTAGCGATAAAACAACAAATTTCCGAACTATATACATGTTAAAACTAAATTATACTTTTTCATAAGGATGCCAAAAATTCACACATATATTCATTTGGTTTTATAAGATTTTGCCTAATTTTTTAATATTTTATTATATTTATTAATTTATTTTTACCTCCCGCTTTCCTTGGTAAGGGAGGTATATGGATCGTGCTAAAAATCGCATATCGAGATTTTTGTGTGTGTGTGTGTGTGCGTGCGTGCGTGTGTGTGTGCGTGCGTGTGCGTGTGTGTGTGTGTGTGGATCCTCTTTACGCTCTAATTCAAATACTATCATTCAGAAAGTTTTGAAACCATGTATTTCTACCTTATTCTAATATGGAAAGAAGCCATTAGATTTTGGTGGCAATCGGATAACCGAAAATGGGAGTTTATTTGAAGCTCAAGATAGTTTTTCTTCAAAAAATACCTTTAAATATATTTTTTCGCAATTTGTTATTATAAAAATTAAAGATTATTTCATTTTCTACAAGTTTGGTTTAATACTTTTTCCTATATATTTTATGGATAAACTTATAAAGTAATTTAAAAATTATATCTCGGAGCTTATGCTTTAAACACATCTCCGTGGTTACATAGTTCAGCTCAAATGTATGTAACTGACAGATAAATATCACTGTCAAAAAAATAATCTATTCAAATTAATAATAGTAACGTTTTAAAAGGAAAATTGTAAATAGAACAATAGTTTTATGGAAAGGAACTTAAAATACATAATTTCTAGCATTAGTAAATATGCAGGTATGTATTTAAATAAAGAAACAAATAAATATATTATCACGGCATATTATGCATTGCTCGGTGTGCTAATCTGATTTATACACACATTTCGGTAATGATGATGATATATTATATATATACCACAAGGGTTAATTTTATGTCATTTAATATTCGAATTATTTGGCGTTGATCGCGATCGAATCGGATTCCCCAGATTCGCGACCAGACGTCAGGCACGCGGCAACGAGACCCCATAGGTAAATGGCGGGAGATATTGTGTTGGTCCCATCAGATTTTTTTAACTGTTTTAACGTCATACGTGCGTTGTTATGTTTTTTGTTACTATTTAAATGTATTATTTTAATGTGTTCCTACAAATTAAAAAAAAAACACGTGTTTAAAAGAAAAATGATTTAATTAAAAGTGTTTCAAAATTTTGTATCAATTTGTAGCTCCTGAAGAAGGCATAAGAGATGCCGAAGCCGGTTGAGGCCGAATATTAAATAAAATAATTTTGATTGCAATCCAGAAATTTACTTAATTCCATACACCCATTCAGTCAAGAAGCTTCATCATTCAAGAAAATTACTCTCAACAATGCTAGATTTATGGTTTTGACATTTGCAGTTTGAAAATGCATTAAAACTAATACCAATGGTAATACTTTGAAGCATTTTTTTTTCGGTGCTTGCAATCGACAAAATATTTCAATGTCGGCACGTACATTTAAAGGGGACATTATTAATATTGATGAATTAATAATTATTACTTTCTCAAAATAATTTCTATCTAACCAAGACTAAACATAAACACATAAATAAATTAAGAGTTGTTTAATATAATTTTAAGATAATTCCAGAGAATATAAAATCAAAGTAATAAATTACTCATAATAACATAAAATAAACTTCATAAATATAAACATCGTGTAATTAATTTCTTTTAAAATTAGAAAAATATTTATCCAAGAGAGTGGAAATCTCGCAACTGCGAACTCAAACGACCAAATAAACAAATAAAACGCGGAGAGAAAACAAAGTTAACAAGATAAGGAAGATTTGTGTTTCCGTCATTTCTCTGAATCACTACAAATAAACAGCCGCACAGTCGAACGAATCGTTGGAGGCTTCAGAAGACATCACGAAATTCGGACTGATGGCACAAATCTACAGAAGGAAAGTCAATAACATAATACCTAAGCTTTAACACATAAAATAATATTTATGAAATTATATAAAGGCATAGGTAATAGAATTTAATATGAAACAAATTTATTATCTACAATATTTGTAAACCAAAGAATATTGAATTACAAGTGTGATGATTTGCAGGGCTTTATATTCAGTCATCATTTGTAAAACGTTGAAAACACAGAAAGTAGGTTACCAGATTCACAGCAAGTGCCTGTATGAATATAAATTTAATTTAAAATTCGATTTAATCTCTCAGAAGTTCATAAATCCTGTAGAATAAGAAAACCTCTGATAAAATAAATAATCCCATAAAACCTCATATCTAGATTAAAAAATACAATTTTAAAATTGGCGCTATAAATAACGAAGCGGTTTCTGTTTTACCGACACGGACGAGCGATCAGTGCGGCAACGTGGCCAGGAAACACGTATTCAATTGTAAACTGTATTTTGATGAATGGCCAATTTCGTAGTTATTAATGGCGACTGGCTTCATAAAAAGTTACATCTAGATAGGGTTTGGAGTCGCGACCATGTTGCTGTCTAGAGCTTCGTTGAGGGAACAATGTGCACGTGGGGGATGTTTGTGAAGTGAGGATTATGTTCACTACAACACCTCTCATCAGCTTTTGTTTCTTTCACTCGCATTGTCAGCCAAATAAAATGCTTTACGGATGGAAATTTATGCAAACTATTCCTAAATTAACATAATGAAATTCTAGGTACCTACGAAGAATAATAATAAATACAATACAAAAATATTTGTATTGTCCTTTCTGTAATAATAACTTAATATTTCTTTATTTTTTCGCTGAGGGTAGGAAATTAAAAGTTTGCAGGAATTTTTTCAACATTCATTTCAGTAGTGCAATTTTTATAATAATACCTAGCCAGGGTCGGTCGGATTGATAATTTTTTCCAAGTTTCTGGAGATACCCTACCCTTGTTATTTATTTTTCTTCCGAAAACATCGACAGCTTCATTGATCGAAGAAATACTCATTCCCCACATTTTATCTTATATCTGTGAAAATAAAAAGTAGTTGGGTGTCAAGTTACTCTATCATGGTTGATCTTTCATCGACCGACTTTATGTGGACGAGCGTTATCTTGACGAAGTATGACTCTTCATCTTGGTTTATTCTGACGGATATTTTGAAAAACTACAAGCAAGCATCATATTACACCATTCGGAATTGACTGTTCTATAATCATCCGGGGCTAAAGTCTAAAGTTGCAATATGTCCAGTAAAACACAGTACGACTATCTTCTTATTATGGCTTGTTTCACAGTCAACTTTTTTATAGCAAACTTATTTTAGAAGATTCATATATTTGATATTTGGGAAATAGACGAATAGGTACAGTTTTCGTCGTCTGTTACAACGTTATGACGAGTGAGATGATGCACGAGAAAAATATCAATTGACACGATTTGTCTTTTAAAACCCTTTCGCGACGACTTTATTTTTAAAAAAAATGCTCTGAAAAGACTATTGGGTCATATGTCCCATTGAAAATTAAAAAAATTATTTAGGCTACAAATGCCATTTAAATTACATTGCGAGTTGTCCCAATCGTACATGTAGATCTAGTTTTGATATTTACGGTGTTTGAGTCAACATTTTTCTGCAGGTTAGTAGAATACTACAGCGTTTGTCTGCGTACCTACATGTGCAATGCAAGTATTCAGATGTGTTTCTATGTGTGAGTTGATTGAAATTCGCCATTTTATTTTATAAATTAATGTATTATGTATCGTTAAGTGATATAACATTTTTATTATATTTGTATACGAAATTTCATGGAAATGCGCAGTTTTGTGATTTCGAGACACCAGTGTCCCACTAGTATTTGAAGTCGGTTAATTTTATAATGATTATATAATTTTGTCCCATGTCTAATGATGACCTTTTATTGCAGTAAACGCGCTTTTACAAAAAAGAAACTTGAGGGATTAGCGAACAATTTATCCGATGTAGAGTCTGTACATTAACCCTACGAAGATAGTGGATCAGAATATGAAGTATAAGATACTTTGATATTTTTGTAATATCTAGTCATTATAATAAAACTCAAGTCTCCTGCAATACAGTCCTTTAATCTTATCTTTGGTCGTCCTCTGTACTACTAAGCTATTCATTCTTCCAATATATTTTTCATCTTTCCTCATGACATGTTCAAACCAATATAATCGTTTCTCTTATATCTTTCTAGAAACTTATATCACTCGACCTATTTCCCTTATCCTTTAATTACTTACCCTATCTTTCCATGTCTTTCCCAACATCTACCTCAACATCCTCATTTCTGTCACATTCATTTTCGTTTCATTGACACTGACATGTCTCAATTTAAATTACCAGAATATATTAGCAGTTTCCATGGTTAGCATAGCTGGCTGATTTATGAAATTTAATATCTTTATAATTCTTTAACTCTATATCTATTGAATATGAAGTATAAAATGCAATCCAGTCGTAGAGAATAATATATTCTTTAAAAATTATTAACATTAAATGTCAATAAATGTTATTTAACTGTTCAAGAAAATCTGTTAAAAGTTGCAATGGACCAATTATAACCAAAATTTAATCACGTCTGCATATGGGGAGATAAACATATACACACACAGACAGTGTTTGTAATATTAATACAAATTAGCAATAAGTTATGTTATAATTAAAGCGGGTGGGCCTACTGTTGTGGGACGGGGTCGTAGGATCTACAAAGTGATCAAAAATTTCTAAAGGTCACGTGACAATTTTTGTTCTAAATTAATATCAAAATTATATTTCAATTTTCCATAATTCATCAAAACTATATTCAATATATGTCAGATGATGATAGGTGCATAAATAAATAAATATATCATCACGGCATATTACCCATTGCTGGATGTGCCAATCTGCGTTGTACACAGATGTCGGTAATGATGAAATATTTGTACCATGCGGTCGCTTATCAGGCTTCACCTCACGGACACTCATTGCTGGCGTGGAGAGTGCGCCACACGGGTCAATTTTATGCCATTAAAATTCAAGTAACTTTTGGCGTTGGTCGGGATCCAACCCGGGTCACCAGATTCGCGACCAGACACTCAGGCACACAGCCACACAGCCACAAGACATGATAATGCATGATATTTATTATTATTGCTGTACGTTGATTCATTTGATATTTGTTTCGCATAACTTCGTGAAAATCTTTAAGTAATTTCTTGTCATTATAGCTTTTAATGAAGAGCGCGACAAATTTCTTCTTGAGCATATTTTCTTTTGGGTGAATGAAAGAAGAAAATTCTCAGGATTATTCTTAAGACAGCTAGCAAAATTCGAAAGGTACACGTAACGAAATAGTAAGGCTGCCATGCGAATTAAGCGGCAAATAATGTCTAAATTGTATCGCTTCAGCTATTTTGATCACTCTGTATAAAATATTAGTTCGAAGTCAAGTCCAACAATTTAAGCTCCAATTCTAATTACATAATATGTGGCATGTATTCCATCACACGCAACGCATTGGCCTGATGGGTATGGGGCTTGACAGTTGTTTTGGCCGTGCGTGTTGCACCGTTCGGTGCTAACCGTGATTTGTCATCTTGTTGGGTTGGATGGTTGATGCTGCACTGCAACTGCGCCACGCCACGCAGATTGCTGCTATCATCGAACATCGAATCTCGTGTCACATTGCACACACCGAGCAGCCGTTATGTCCGTTTACATGTGATTGATATTGGTCATTCCTTTTACCAAATGAAGGGGAGAGATTGGTTTATTATGAGAGACGCGTGGAAACATTTTGTGACGTAAGACGCAGGGAAATATTCTTTATTATTAATTTTAGATCTTTAGATTAAATTACTAAATTGGGGAAGCACTTAAATGCCACTTTTTGGTATGAACAGATACTGAATTTTACTTCCAGTTCCAGTATATTTTTTTATATTTTCTGCAAGTAATTTAAATTAGTTTTGATGTCAAATTCAACGAAAGATTAACCTAGTTAATTTTTTAAAATATGAAATTTTAATACATTTTCATTTTGCCATGTCATTTGTTTTTGTTTGTTCTTTGTTTGTGGAAATATTTTCTTTTATCTGAAGTATAGGATGGGGCCTAGAAACTTCCTTTTTCTTCAAACGTCATAAAAGTAGCATCTTTTATGACTTGATTCGCAAGGTAGAAGTTTAATCTCTACGCCGCAGGAGTAGAAGTAGCTAATAAATTAAACTAAAAATCTGTTGTGGCCATCACAATACCTCTCGCGTCCTTTCCATTGTGGTATATACATATAAGTATTGTATTTAACATTTCTTGTACACAAAAAAATTCTAATTGCACCTAATCTTTATATTAACGTATTTTCTATAATTTTAAATTCATTCTATGAGCAAGTTTTCTCCATTTCTTCTTGTTCGAGGTTTTCCAATTCATTAACGGGATTAGGGGTATTTCTGAAGGGATCATGTAATATACCTATAATTTTATATACGAGTATATAATTAATAATACAATAAGAAATATTAAATATCGTTCCCAGAAAAAGCCTTCAGTACTATCTCTGAATTTTTGTCACTGATATTAGTGACATTTATCTGTCAATTACACACATTTAAATTTCTCAAGTAGTTACCATGGAAATGTTTGGGCTGTGAGCAGGCTGTGAGATTTACCACGACAGCTTATTTTATAGATTATATTTCTATATCTTTAAATCTATAGAAGATATAATAAAAAAATTAAATGTGTTGGATAGAGAATTTTGTTTTTTAATATTTGTAATAACATAAATTTTCAAAAAATAATATTTAGAAGATTTTTGTTAAAATACTACTACTTCCGGATATCCATTTGTTACCAGAACCTATTTAACTCTTCCCATTACTGTCAGATTGAGGAATCCGTAGTTACACAGGTCTTTAATCTTATAGAATTTGAGGAATCGTATCTCCAACAACCCCACACACACACAGACATCATCGTAAAAATATTATCGGATTCTAGGGACCTTAAAACGTGCTTAATCACTAAAATCTGATTATGTGATTTTTAGCATGATTACAATATCTCTCTTAGCGAGAGGTAAAAAAACTAAATAAAATAAATAAATATCCATAGAAACTATACAGAATCAACGAATAAGAAATAACTTGTACAAAAGAAACCTGTAATATCGCCCTAAAAAAGTTGATAAATACCATCTGTCAAATTTAAATAAATAACCTATGAATTGAAATATAAACAGAGTTTACTTTTGAGGAAATAACATATTAAGGAATAGCAGACTTACAGATTACAATTACAGGGATTGTAATGAACATAAGAATACTTAGAATTAAAGTGATAAGAAAAGTTTATATTGTTTTGCAGTGATTCCTGGACATATCTTTCAGCCACGCTGTTATATTTCCATCCAATTGAACAACTTCAAGGAGCGTAAATTATAATACTTCAAATTCCGACATAATTGCACACAAGGAGGATATAAAATTGCAGTTTTTATTTAAACGTCAAAACGTGAAAATTTTCACTTCAATGTTTATAACAAAAAATGAACAGATAAGTATCCATAGCTAACAGTAGATATTTTTCTTTAAATATCTACGTTTAAAGACAGAATATAATGTGTCATTCCGAGTAAAAGTGTCTTTGTATGACGAGCGTGGAAGTTTGCACGACGAGCGAAGTAAGTCGGACAATTGCACTCATAAAATAAACGCTTCAATACATTGCTGTCATTTTGTAACTATGGTAAAGAAATTACTCTATGTTTACTGATAATATAAACTCTCTGTATATGACTATGAATTGTGATACATCACATTTCCTAAAAGATGACCAAAATCCACAATATCCTTTCCATCTCGTTGTATATGTTAATGTCAACTAGACAAATTAGTCAGGTGTGGAGAACACTGTTTACTATTCATATTCCCGGGTGGAGCGATCGGTTGGCGGCAGCATGGGCTGATAGGATAGCATACACAGGCACAGGGCTACTGACAGCCGATGATGTATGCTGTGGACGAGCCTAATACAAGGCCTTGTAAACAAAATGCCAGGGCCAGGGGAGTGAGCCATCCATTCCGGGGATGAAAACAAGATAGGGAAGTTTGTAAAACTTCAAACAGGAATAATGTAATAGGATACATACACATAAAGCAAAAATAGATGTAGAAGTTACTAGACCATGTGGTTAACATAGATTTAAAAAATGAAGAAGCATTTAACCACAAAATTGAGTGTCGTTAAGTTAGAATTTCTGTAAAATAATTTAAATTTTTATGAATGTGTACTTCACCGTAAAATTCATATACAGGATATTGATCGCAACACCGGAACTTAGTACTTTAACATGTAAAAATTTTGGCAGATGTCAAAATTACAAATAGTTGACATTTTTTAAATGTTCTAACCGCTAAATTGATTTTTGACGGTTTAAAAATGACATATAAATATAATACAGGCCTATTCTGTAAAATATTCGCTTAACGAATCGTTATCATATCAAAATCATTATTATGAAAATCGTTATATCTACTTAACGATAATCGTTATCTTTGTATCCGTATTCTGTAACTCATTTTAAAAAATAAGAACCTTGGGATCAAGTTAAGAACTTTATTTCCTAAAATCAAATTTAATTTTAAATGAAATATCTAAAATAATTCAATATCACTCACAAAACTTCTAGGTTAAATCAGATCTGGTGGGAGTTAGCTGTCAATCTGTCTCTTGTTGTTGTGGGCTATGCTAGAGCTACTACTACCATCTGTAGACAAGTTGGGAAGCTTGCGCTAGGAATAAAAACTTATTAAATTAATTTTAATATTACCTTCTAAAAAACTATAATGTGACGAGTTTTTGAGATCACTATTCAACATAATAGCAATTTTATTTTGACACGAATAAAAATATTGAATTATTGACAAAACGTTTAGGTAGCGAATAATTTTTCCAGTCGTTAAAAAATAACGATATCGTTATCATTTTTTCGTTATGTAGAATTAAATTATTGTTTTCAGAATACCACTTTAACGATTATCGTTATAATAACGATTTAACAATGCATAATAATTGTTTACAGAATAAGCATATTAAACGATTTTCGTTATTACCATAACGATATAACGTTTTAACTATTCGTTATGTCAACGATGCTTACAGAATAGCTCTATTAGAACTAGAGTTTTCTGGCAAATTTTAAAACAAAATTTGAGTTGTTTCCCGGCCTTGTATTAATATGGTAGGCTACGTTTGTACAAATTCTACACAGAATTTTTTTTGCAAAAGATTCTATATTTTCACCTTCCGTCAGTTTTATGTATTTTGTACAAATTCCATATAGAAAGTTTCTAGCTATGGATTCGCCTCTTAATATGAATCTTGTAACTCTATATCCATTCAATATAAAGTGAATGTAATCAATTCGTATAGAGAATAAAATATTCTTTAATATTTATAATTACATTAAATGTGAAAAATTGTTTAACACCGTTATTTTAAGAAAATCGTCAAATGAGGCTAGTTCCGGTTGAACAATAGGGCATTCCGAATTTTTTTTAAACAAATTTTCGTTAGTACACACCAGTAGGACTATCAATATCTAATTTTGAGTAAGAAAATGTATACATCAAATGAGATACGAATTTTTTAAAAATTCTGCGCAATTAAAATGTTCTTATCATAACGCGCTTATGACGTCAAATCGATAGTGACATATGCAACGAACTTCAGAGCCTAAATCCACATTGTTTGTTTACATACAGTTTCAGTAACAGTGTTTATTTATGGTACAAATAGGAGTATTATTAAATAATTATGGAACCTGGTTATAAAAAGGCTGATTCTGGTTATTTACCTGTTGTGGACTACGCCGCGTGCGTTCTAACTACTGGCACCATCTGTGTTTCCAAACACATGCAACAAATCAATTTGATGTCACAGTTTTCAAGGACGTTTCTAGAGTTGTAAAAATTCTAATTTTCTAACATTAAATTATGAATTAAAACTTTTTATTAAACATGTTTTATTATATTTTCCTACTATATGAAGATGTAAACTATAGAAAAAAAAATCTGTTGTGGCCAGCACAATACCTCTCGCTACTTCCGTTTTTTTGGTTACATAAGTATAGGGCACGAGTAGTCATGACATGTGACATTGTTGGCCTTGGCAAGCAGACATGGGAGCAAGTGTCAGAATAGCAATTATTAATTATGTACATAGATGTCAAATGTCAGAATTTTTCATTAAAAATTTCAATATTTTCTAAATTCACGTAGTTAATTTGTCACCAGGAGTGTGGAATTTACTTGTTGAGGAAAATAAACCACATGGAATTGGAAAATCACTAAATATAGAATGAAAAATTAGGATATTTGACATCTATGTACATAATTACTAGCTATCATTCTGACACGGGCCCCCATATCTGCTTGTCAAGGCCGACAAAATGACATGACTACTCGCGCTGTATTTAACATTTTATGTATACCTGCACTCTACACCAAAAATTCTACTTACATCTATTCTTTATATTTAGATTTTTAAATTTTAAATTCATTCTATGAAGAAATTTTGTCCTCTTCTAATTTTTCGAAATGTTTCCAATTCATTGTCGGGATTAACAGTATTTCTGAAGGGTATATGTAATATACCTATAATTTTAAATATTTAATTATTAATACAATAAGAAATAATATAATGTATGTACTTCCTAGAAAAAATCTTCAGTAATGCCTCCTGATTTCTGACACTGACATTTATCTGTCAGTTACACACATTTTTTTCAATTAATTTCCATGACATTATTTGGGCTATGAGATTTATTACAACAGATTATTATATACTTTAAAATTTTTTATTCCTAAATCTATAAAAGATATAATAAAATATTTATATGTATCAGATAGAGAAATTACTCTTCTTTAAATTTCAAGCATATCGTTGAATTCGCAATTTTACGTAGATTCCAAATATATAAAAATATACAGGCTGTCCGAAATTAAATGGTATACCATTGGGATCTGGGAAACTGTAAGAGCTAACTTCGGTTAAATGGGACATATAGTGCATCTTTGGGAGGCCATCTTATATGTGCTTTTTTGCCAAAATTTCTTATCGGTTACTAGATAACGGAAAAACGGAAATATGGGTTCCATTTAAAAAAATATAAGATTGTGTTGTATCTCGAAAATTTACCAATAGAAAAATTATTTTCGTACGCCATTAGATAAAAGATAAAAATATCTAAATTTTTATTTGAAACATTTTTTTTTTTCGATTACTGATAGTTTAGAAGTAATTTCAAAATGAAAAATCGACCAAATACAGTTTTCCGCCATTTTCTAGTAACCTATGAGAATTTTTGACAAAACAAAGACACATCTAAGATGGTTCCCAAAGGTGCACTACATGTCCCATTTAACCGAAGTCGTAGCTTTTATAGTTTTGCGAGATCCAAATGGTATACCACTTAATGTGGGACACCTGTATAGGGTGTCCTATATGAAATATGAAAGTTAATATCACTTCCGATCAAACCGGAAGCGCCAGCATCACGCCAAATACTATATGATTTGTGAGCCCCTAAGCCTAGTTTACAAATATTTAATGAGCATTAAAAAATAATTATAAATTAAAATGTTATTTCAGGTCATGTTTTGCAGTGTCATCCTGTATACCTTATAGCCAGTTCGATTTTGGAAGCGTTTTCGTTTAGCACGTTGAATGCCGCTGTCGCTTATAAGCGTTTTAGTCGCAGTTATCCAGTTTGGTCGGGACAGCAGTTGTGTGGGTGTATACGCAGATACTCGAGTATAGGTATTTAAATTTTGGCATCCGACAAAATATGTATAAATTAAAGCTTTATCATATCTATGGTAATGTTAAAGAGCATCAGTAATGCATTTGTACCATGTGATCCATAATCTCGTTCCAACCATACTGTTGAGACGCATTTCAATCATGATTATTATCTCCAATCAGAATTGCGTAATCATCAATAAACAATCACACTTTGTGGAAGACATGTTGAACAGACAATTGAGCATCAAACATTCTGTTTCCCGCTGCTACTCGATCATGCGTGCGTCCAATCGGCTAATGCAATAACAATGAAACGCAACGCAACAATCGCCGATACGAGCCCTTAAAGCTGCTAGAACCCGTAGCCGAAGCCACCTTTGATGTGGGCAGGTTGCTCATAATTGAGGGCCGTTATCGAATTATCTTGCGCATGCGTTGGATTCAATTCACATCTGAGCAGAAATTAAATCATGTTTTGTTCTCTTCACTCTTCGTCTATCCTGGTTATGATTTTTTGCGTTGCAAGATGGAATCTTATTGGATTACAGCCTTTAGAAATCGCTCTGTTGGATGTTATTTTGCTTTTATGGAACGGTGTTTATAGATTTTATTTTCTGATGTTGAAAAAATAAAGCTCCAAGTTCGAAAGCAATTTTGTTCGCCAAAGAAAATACTTCAGAAGTGATTTAATATAAATTTTCTTTCACTTTTTGCTTTTATTACTTGGAATTGTAGTTTCAACGTACATGAAATTGAAAATTTACGAACTTTTCTTGTTTTACATTATACATAATACTAGGTATTATGAATTTTTTATCATCGCCCGTTTCTCTATATGGTATGATCCACAAAGAAAGTTTAGACACATTTTTTTAGAACACTTCATTTAAATTGATAGCTTTTTGTAGTTTAATAGTTGTTTTTCAATACGTCGTATTTTTTTTATATTTTGTAACAAAATAAACAACCTGAGGCACGTGGAGAGTTGTTATCGGCCCTAGAAAAATTAAACTAGCGGGTCCCTCAATGCTGGGACAAATAAAAGTGTACCTATTATAGTTTTCAGTTTATAATTATTTTTTTTATTTAACAAATAAATAAATCTTCACTTTCTCATCAGGATTAACTCTCAATTTCAGGGTAACATAAAAGTATAAATGGCTGCATTATGAACGAATTAAGAATTGGTCTACAAGAAGTCTACACACACTAATCAATATATTAATGCCAATTCACATCATCATCCTTGTCAGAAATATGGTACAATTAAGTGCCTAACGAGAAGAGCTTCAGAAATTTGTCCTTCGGAGAAATTAGAAGAAGAGATGAAAGAAATTAAGAATATTTTTATGAAGAATGGTTTTTCTAAATCTTCTATCGAAAAATGTCTGAAACCGAAAAGACCTTTATTAACAATGCTACTGAAAGGGACGTATTGTTTGCTTCGCTTCCTTTTGTCAAAAATGTCACGGATAAGACTGGTAGAATTCTTCATAAGAAGAACATGAAGATTTTGTTTTCTCCATATGTTAATATTCAACATACAGTACCGGCCAAATGTATATCACCTTCAAGTTTTTTCAACATAACTTGACTTATAGAGAATTAATGTCTATAAAATCATAATATATTTTGATATTAGGTATAATTTACTTAATAAAAAACTTTTCACTAAATAATAGTAACAATAACGCGGAAAAAATAATTTTATTCAAATATCTGAAAATAAGAAATATTTAATAATGAAGTTAGTAAATAATTAACACTAAATAAAATTAATATTTTGTTGCAAATCCTTTTACGTCGATCGCAGCTTGGATGAGTCTTGGTATAGACGCGATGAGTGCGTCGATTGCTGCTGAGGGATCTTCGTCCACTCCTCCTCAAGTTGGGCGAACTTCTTGGCTGCGCTTGCCGCTCGTTTGCCGGCCAAATGTCTTTCCAGCTCATCCCACAACGGTTCAATAATATTTAAGTCAGGCGACTGACTTGGCCATTTCATAAGAGTCAGACGATGGCGTCGGAACCATTCTTGCAAATCACGCGCGCGATGCTTCGGATCATTATTCTGCTGGTAGATGAAGCCAAGACCATGAAGACGCTTTCCATATGGAAGCATTACATTTTTGAGGATGTCTATGTACATTTTTCGATCCATGATACCATGATTTCTATGAAGAGGACCCATTCCTTTTGCTGAGAAAGTACCCCACACCAAGACTGAACCGCCACAATGCTTCATAGTCGGCAGTTAATATTTTGGATTGAAACGTTTGCCTTTAGGGCGACGAATCCATTTTATGCCACCACTATCAACAACATAAACTTACTTTCATCGCTCCAGATGACATTAGACCATTGCTGAGGTGTCTAGTTTTTATGCTCTTTAGCCCACTCCACTCGCGCCTTCCGATTTTTGGCAGAAATAAATGGCTTCTTCACAGGTTGCCGTCCATTCAGTCCTGCGGCTTGTAGGCGACGGCGTATGGTCCGTATGCATGGATTAGACTGACCAGGAGTCGCTATTTCCTTCGCAATGTCGGGCGCTGTAAGACGTGGATCGCTGTGGAGGATGTTGCGATCGACAAGGGAAGTAGTGCAACGTGGTCGGCCGCTTTTCTTCTTCTCAACATAGCCTCCTTGGAGGTTCCAATGTTTAAGAATTTTATTCACCGATGATCTGGCGATGTGAAACTGTTGCGCGAGCTCCTTAATGCGTCCGCCCTTGTTTCCGGCCCTCTATAATAGCTTTTTGTTCTCGTTCGTCTAAATTTAGAGCACCTTTTGTCTTCGCCATATTACAAAATAATAAATAACGCAAAATTTTGCGGTTTCAACTACAGATACAACGGCAGAATAAGCGAGAAAAAATAAATAAATTCAAAAAATAGCTTGAAACACATGATATTTCTTTTAAAAACTCATCACACATCATGTACAAGATCTAATCTACATCAAATATATACTATTAAATTTTGAGCGCATTTGATTTATTTTTATAAAAGTTATACAGAAAAAACATAAAGGTGATATATTTTTGGCCGGTACTGTATGTTGAGACAAGTAAAATACGTCATCTCTCTTCAGTCATCAGAGATTTACCAGATTCCATGTGTCTGCGGGAAAGTTTACATTGGTCAGACTGGTAGAACTATTTCAATAAGATTGAATGAACACCAGCGTTCGATCAGATTGAACCAGACAGAAAAATCTTCAGTTACAGAGCATGTTCTGGAAGAAATCCATCGAATCAAATTCGAAGAAACAAAAATTCTTGCAAGTCCTACATGCCTCAACAATACGTTAATTAAAGAAGCCATTGAGATTTTGAAAACCAAGAATAATAAGCGCAATTATTGTGACGGTTTAGAACTTAGTCGAGCATGGCTTCCTACATTAAATATGTTGTAATATGTTACTTTGATTACTTGTTGCTATTGTTTTTGTTATTATTTATTTATGTACTTTTTCCCTGAGGAAGGCAGCAGTGTATGCTGCCGAAACGTTAGGTATTTAATAAATATACAGAACATAAACTAACAGGTTGTTGGTTTGTTGTTTCGCTGTTGTCTGCAGTCATTTCGTTGCACTCGCATCATTGTGCGAAAGAGACAGATGGATAGACTTTCAAAGAAAAACGGAACATGCGCCACTTTTTCTTAAAAGTCCTTATAAGTTTTGACAGACAGTAACTGTCAAATGTCATTTTTGTTTATATTTTTCATGCGTACAAGTGTGGTGGTATAAATGATTGATATTAAAGTTAAAAATGGCAAAATGTAGTAGACAAGTAATTAAAATCTTAATGAATATTTACGAAAAATTTAAGTGATGTAATTTCAATGACAATTTATGTAGGTATAACATAACTTTTGGCGCTTGAGTACATATTTTAATTCTCGTAAAACTTGGTCGTGCAAATATATTTGTAAGGCCATTTATAAAAACACTTTTAAAGTGACTTGAAAAGAAAAAATCATCGTGTAATGCACGATTAAAGATATTTATTTATTATATTTCTACCTTGTGAATAAAGTAACAAAAGATACCACTTTTATGACGTTTGAAGAAAAAACATGTTTTTATTTTAATATAAAAGCATAAAACGCATTATAAAACTTTTAGTGTTTATACAAAAATAAAAACGAGTATTTCTTTTTTCATTTAAAAAAAAAAAATTATGAAACCAGTTCCACCTACATGCTTTTGTTTTGAATGATATTAAGTTTTCATATGTTTCACGTAGAATGTATGGAATTTCTACATTTATTTAATATTTAAATGTAACATACGTACATATTTAGGTTTGGGTAATATTTATAATATAAACACATATTTCTTTTATATTACATACCACACATAGCTTCTGGAAAGATAACAATGAAATGCATGTTCATATTATTGTAAATAAACGTTTGATACTACTAGACCGTTATTTATCTACCACAAAATAGTTTACAATAATAATTATTAAACATATCGGGTGGTTCTAGTGATATTATTTTTTTGCAATTTCCTGCTCTCCTGTTCATTTTACGGCAAAAATTGTACAGTGCAATGATCAGATTAAAAGCCACATTCAAACATGTTTCTACATTTTTTTATCTATTTAAAGATATTTAAAAAATTATCTTATTAGTAATAGCTATGACCTTATGACATTTGTTTTCTTTTTTCTTGATTTCATAAATTGTTTATAAATGTCAATCTAAGGCACGTTCCCCATTTGAGTTAACATTAATTAATTAAATTAAAAAAATTACTGAATATGATGAAAATAATATTTTTCTATTCCCACTTGAAAAACTTATTTCTTCACAATCTGCATAATGGATATGAAGGCAATATTAGCCAACTGAACGGATATAATTTCATATCCATCCTACGATGTCGTGTAACTCCAGCAACGGTCGATTCATTTATTACATGATTAAGAAGAAGAACGGTACAAATGCCACATTTAACATAACAATGTAAGATACAAATATTTTCAGTATAAAAAGAGATTTGAATAATTTAATAACATAACCAAATTATATTATGAATTAATAGATTAGATAAGTTGTAAGTATCCAAAAAGAACGTATAAAAATCTGATGTGACCAGTACAATATCTTCCGTCAATCCTGTGTATTATGTGTAAATTCTATACATATTTTTCTTGCAAAAGATTCTAAATTTCCAGTAAAATTATTTCATAAACAAACTATGCAAATTGCACTTGACACTGACATCTTTTTCTTTAGCTTTTCCCATTCGTTAGGGGTTGCTATTTTTTTATTCTTCCACTCATTTCTGTTTTGCGTGTCGTTCTCATTCAGTTCATTTTCTCTCAAATCTTCCCCAATACAGTCTTTCCATCTTATCTTTGGTCTTGCTCTGTTTCTTCAACCTTCTATTACTAAGCTATTCATTCTTCTTGCTGGTTGAATTATGAAAAATTATAATTTTTGGAATCGTGGTATTGAAGTTATGCGATCCGAAACTTTCGTCACACACACACACACACACACACACACACACACACACACACACACACACACACACACATACACAGACACAGATACACACATACATACAGACATCATCGTAAAAATGGTAAAATCCTATTATATGGACCCTAAAACGTGCTTATTCACTAAAAACTCATCATTGAATTTTTTGACCAAACACAATACCTTCCTTATCTAAAGGCGACGGAAGGTAAAAAAGGGTAAGATTAAATGAAATTTAAATACGAATAATATTTTTCCAATTCTTTGTCAAGGTCACAATAATCAAAAACAAATGATAATGTACGTCAGGTAAACGTCAAAATATATCCTCAAACAACGAAGGCACATATGTTATGACAAATTGTAGCTGTTTTCTTGCGGTAAGCGATCCAATCCGATATGACTGAACAGATTCGATCGTAAAAAGTCACAATCATGACTCAAAAGAACTAAACGTACAATGATTCAATCATATCGTATTTTGAAACTGTGTGTGAACAAAAATGAATTTACAAACTTGGATATTTTTATTAAATTTATTATTTAATTAAATTATTATTGTCAACATAAATTGTCATATGTTTTGCTCCTCTTCGGTATTTTCCTTTATATGTATGTCGATAAACTTATATCGCAAACAAAACAAAACTTTTTATATTTGTTTTATCTATAGCCTTTATAAATACAAAACACAAATAGTAATACGAGCTGTCCCCCCCTGTAACTAGCAATCAAAAAAATCTGATTGAAGTAATTGGTGTTTAAAGCGATTCGGAAATTCAGATCGCAGTCCAGAATTTTGTGGTGGGGGTATATGATCAAAAACCGAAATAACGTGTACGATTCGATTTGGATTGCTCAATCCGAGTTTTCCCGACCGAAAGAAAGCGACTATAAATATAATTTTCATAAAACATGTTTAGTCGCTAAATATTTGATGTACAATTTTTAGCATGATATTGAACCCTAAAAAAGCTCAAAGGCAATTCGAAATAGAAATTTCCGACAATAGGGCTGTTGCAAGAATTTTTATTCACTACTAGCCTAAGCAACCACAATTATTTACTTTTATTTGACAAGCAAAATTGTTTTTTCCTACCTGTACATTGTAACCAAGGTTACCGATAATTACCTACCAAGGTCGGTAATCATTACCGACCCCTATTAAATGTCAATATTGACAGTAACTTTTATACTTCCAAAACCATATAATAAATTAAAAAAGTGTATATTATTATACAGTAAACTTGGTCTATAATACTATAAATTCACAATAAGGCTGAATTTCTCAGAAACCAAATTGTCAAACATACAGATATAGGAATACATAGATGTATGTTGGCAACACTGGAATCAAGTAAGGTTGGTGACATTGTAAAATAATAGGGTTATGTTAAATATTCATATATTTACTTTTTGATTTTTCTGGCAGTAATATATTATATACATTTTCAGCCTGCTGCCTTAATTCTAGAGGAGTGCAGTTAATGTCACTTTCACTACTCATAATTAATGGGAAAAATTGATTCACACAAGATTCAAATGATTCAAACTGAAGAAACGTCAAACGTTCAAAAAAACAAAAAACAAATGAGACCTACTTTGATTTTGAAATATTACAAAACAAATGTTCATTTCAATATGCTTCGTTATTATCAATGTAAAAATCATTAACTAGAAAATACGTAAGTGCTAGTAGTGAATAAAATAGTATATTTACCTTGGTAGGGAAGACCATTATTGACCAGCGTCTTATATCCCTCGCTTTCAGCTCGGGATACAATCTTGACGCTAGGTCAATAATGATAGTCTTCCCTACCTTGGTTAATAATATACTATTATATGATTTCTAAGTACTAAATTTTAAAAGATATTGTTCTTTAAAGAGATTTGAAAATATCACGAAATATCCATTAAATATTTTACAAATAAATTTTGATATTTGTGCAATATATTGAAAAAGTCACGTGATCTGAAACAAAATATGACGTCAAGGTATACAGTTTAATTTGTAACAAACTAACGCCTACTATTATTTATATTAATAGTGTAGGTGAGGGACAAACTATTTTTCTATTGGCTATAATGACGTGCTGTATGTACTCCGGCGTCACAGGAGTAGGAGGTTGTTTTTCATTACTATTCATGGCGCCAATCTTTTCATTTAATTATTTATGAAAATAATATATTTTTTACCTCCCGCTACCCTTGGTAAGGGAGGTATAGGGATCGTGCTAAAAATCGGGCGTTTACCATGCGTTACCTCACGGGTACTCATTTTTGGCGTGGAGAGTGCATCACAGGGGTTGGTTTTGTGCCGTTTAAAATTCGAAATATTTGATAGTAGGAATTGAATCCGGTTCCCCAGATTCGCGACAAGACACTCAGGTACGCGGCCATGAGACCCCATAGGTATATGTATTTAAATTAATAAAAATTAAATGGCGGGAGGTTTTTGTTGGCCACATCAGATTTTTTTTATTACCTACTACGAAAAATACACTTTCATTTAATAGTTATTTATGTATCAAGGCACTGAAGTTCTATTTTTATCACGAATGTGGAATTTATTTGCCGAGGCCCTTAGGGCCGAAGAAAATATACCATATAAGTGATAAAAAGGAACTCCAGTGGAGAGGAACACATTAAATTTTATTTGAAATCAAAAAATTGTGAAAATGAAAGGAATATTTATTTTGATAGGTTATATATACATAACTGTTAGTGTGCCATTAAATGTTGCTAATCTCGGACATTATCGTAGAGAACACTCAAAATTATATGTTTTAGCTCAATCTTATTCATCGGAATTTTTTAGTTCGTTCTTGCACATTTTTATTTTATGTACAAATTTACTACTGTAAATCATACACTTGCCCAAATTATCTTACATGCACAATAATTATCATAAGGTTGGCAATACTATATTTGTCTAAAATCGTCGTATAATGGATTACTTTAGTGCCGATTTCTGAACTTTTAATGACGATTTTTGTGCACTTGAGTAACGATTTCAAATAAAATACTTTTTAAAAATGTGAATCCGGTTCATTGTCAAAACCGACGAACCCGACGACTGCTGACAGTGCCTAAAACACATTATTATGATTGATGAATATTGTTTAGTAGTACTATAAATTGCAAACTTATTACCAAGTATTTCCCTAATCTGTAGAATTTTTTAGTTGGGCTGGGTTAACTAGCCATCTGAAACTATGCACCAACAAGCACCATACCATACCATAGTTTTCTCTTAATTAAATGCTTAATTGCAGTTCACTCTACTGCTTCGCTCTCCGCCTCCGCCATACCGCAAATTAATATTCGTGGGTAGGGAACGTGCCCCGTCAAATTCCAGTTAATAATTCTATATAACCCACCAGCACTAGGGGTAGATGTTACATGTTGGAGGCTAGATATGCGAAGCGCCCACACAAATGTAACGAACCGAAAGTAGGATCAAGCTACGAGGATGGGATAAGGAATGTGGAAAGAATACTAAAATGGAAGGTCAGAGAAGAAAGGTTAAAATCAGTTAAATATATTACAGTGGTTAAATTAAAATAAAAAATCTGGGTAGTTTTTTAAATGGTTCTTTTAAAAGTTAGAATTTTAAGCGCGTATAACTTTTCATTGTTTGTTTTTAAAAGTTACGAGTATATACAAAGTGGCCTAAAGGTCCAAATAATGTGCTTTGATACACTGGGATCTCGAGAACTATAAGAGATACGATATCGATTAAATTAAATAAGTTTTGTACACCAATAATAATGTAGCAAGTTGTAGGACCAATATAGGAGTTCGTACCAATGATGTCACCAGAATCACACAGGATATTTCCGGCTATTTTCCATATTATTCGGTTGTCGTTTTTTAGAGCAAATGGTTGTTTGTATGCTCTTTGAATTTTTTGGTACGATGCTTATTCAATTAAATGAATGTTTTGTTCGAATGTATTTTGTGTACATAAATTGTAACAATTTGTAAGATCTTACTGTAAGAGTGATAATGTTCATGTTATTTTGTATGTATTACATTTTTGTTGTTAATCGTTGTAGACCCTGAAGAAGGTGCAAGGCTGCATCTTTGAACTTCCTCTGGTACAAGATGATATATATATATATATATATATATATATATATATATATATATATATATATATATATATATATATATATTATTTATAAAATAAATTGAGTGTCGTCGCCATTCGAAGAAGCATAAAAAGTGCCCTAAAGATGTGTAAACCAAAATTTTGTATTATTACGTTGTTGGGAGTTATTTTAAAAAGCATTTTTTCTAAATATAATGTACTTATTTGTCATTTAAGGTCATTTGATGTGTCTGTGTGTGACAAAACTTCCGGATTTCATAACTTCAATACCACGATTCCAAAAATTATAATTTTTTCGTATTCCTCAAGTTTACATTCAGAAGAACAACTGATTAGATTTTGGTTATAATTGGTCAACCGGAAGTAGTCTCATTTGAAGATTTAACAGTTAAATTTGATTTATTGACATTTAACGTTATTATAACTTAAAGAATATATTATTCTCTATACGATTTGATTACAATTTATACTTCATATTCAATAGATACAGAGTTAAAGAATTTTAAAGAAATTAAATTTTATAATTCAGCCAGCTATGCCAAATTTGGGAACTAGTAATATATTCATATAATTCAAATTGACAGATGTCAGTATCAATAAAAAGTAAATTAATGTGGCAGATATGAGGATGTTGAAGTAGATATTGGGGAATACACGGAAAGATACGGTAAGAAAATAACTCTAGTGTTACAAGTTTTTAGAAAGATACAAGAAAGACGATTACATTGGTTTGAACATGTCATGAGGAGAAATGAAGAATTATATTGGAACAAGAATGAATAGTTTAGTAATAGGACGTTAAAGAAACAGAGGAAGAGCAAAGATAAGATGGAAGGACTGTATTGCGGAAGATTTGAGAGAAAAGGAACTGAATGAGAACGACATGCAAAAATAGCGACCCCTGACGAATGGGAAAAGCTAAAGAAGAAGAAGATGCCAGTGTCAAGTGCAATTTGAATAGTTTGTTTATGAAATAATTTTACTGGATATTTAGAATCTTTTGTAAGAAAAATTATGGAATTTATACATTATACACGAGAATGACGGAAGGTATTGTGCTAGCCACAACAGATTTTTTTAAATATCCTGAAAGAAAAAAAAATATTTAGTGCAAGCTATAATGATTATAGATTTTTCGAATTGTTGCTGGACAGGGTCTAGGTCGATTATTAAATGAATTTGAATTATACCAAGTTATAACACTTTTTGTTCAATTTTATAAAATCCATTTTGAAATGTGTCAGTTTGACGAGTCTGTGGACGAGTCTGACAACTATTCCCGATGTTTACTCATAAAATAAACGCTTCAATACATTGCTGTAATTTGCAACTATGGTAATGAAACTACCCTATGTTTACTGATAAAATACAATTCACAGTTTACATATATATACAGAGATATTTAGTGACGTCTGTTGCCACTCGGACTCATCGATATGTGTCGTTTTTTTTTTATTATTAAAAACTGAGTCGTATGGGATTCGAACGCTGTCCCACACGCTTAAAGATGACCGTAAAAAAAGTTGAGCGTCAGTCCATATTTATTTGACGGCGACTATAACTAACTTTATATTTTACAATTTTCGAGATCTTGGTGACGTTATGCTGGATATCTTGAGATGTGTGCTATGCAAGTAGGTAAAAATAAATCCTTTTATCTTTCAGAAAGCTGTTACTTAAAAACTAATTATTTCTTCAAAGGTCCTGAGTTTTTTCTGTACCAAAAAGTCGCATTGGAAACCTATTGAATTATAAATTATTTTTTCAATTTTCGATGTAATTTAAGCTTTTAAGCGAGTGGAAAACAAAAGCGCTTTTTTACAAAGGCTGATAAATGAAGCTGTAGCAATAGCAATGACCGCGGACATAATTTGTTGGAGTTTGTTTGAGTTAGTGTATCAGTCCGAATGGTGTATGTACATAACATACCCTGTGTATTGGTACGCCGCGTTTAATTGTACCGCTACATATTGTGTCGTGTTGTCATTATGTTTTATTTCACTACGTGCGTTTGCATACATTTGCGATGCGACAATGAAAAGTGCTTCATTATTTATCTCCCTCTGATTGAATTTTCATTCCCACGTTGATCAAGTGTTAACGCTTTCGAAAGATATTTTTACTTTCTAGATCAGCGATTCTCAATCTTAGAGTCACGAAAGGTTTCTTTACCGCCCGCTACCCTTGGTAATGGAGGTATTGGGATCGTGTTAAAAATCGCATATTGAGATTTTGGTAAATGACCACGTTTTCACGATGATATCTATGGGTGTGAATGTGTGTGTGTATGTGTGTGTGGATATTCTGGGCACTCGAACTCAAATACCATGATTCAGAAACTTTTGAAACCATGTATTTCTACCTTATTCTAATATGGAAAGAAGCCATTAAATTTTGGTGTCAATCGGATAACTGGAAATGGCAGTTTAGTTGAAGCTAAAAATAGTTTTTCTTCAAAAAATACCTTTAAATGTTATTTTTTTGCAATTTGTTATTATAAAAATTAAAGATTATTCCATTTCCTACAGGTTTTATAAAGAAAGTACTATAAAAAACAGTAACGTTTTAAAAAGAAATTTTTAAAGAGAACAATAGTTATATGGAAATGAATTTAATATACATAATTTCTAGCATTAGTAGATATGTAGGTATGTATTTAAATAAAAAAATAAATATATTATCACAGCATATTACTCATTGCTGGGTGTGCTACTCTGCTTTGTACACAGATTTCGGTAATGATTGTGATATATTTATATCGTGCGGGCGTTTACCAAGCGTCGCCTCATTGCTGGCGTGGAGAGTGTAACACAGAGGACATTTTTGTGACATTTAAAATTCGAAATATTATCGTTGATCGGGATCGAATCGGGTTCCCCAGATTCGCAACCAGACATCAGGCACGCGGCAACGAGACCTCATAGATATGTATTTAAATTAATAAAAATTAAATGGCGGGAGGTATTGTGTCACCATTTATAGATAATTGTTTATTTTGTTTATTTCCAATGCTTATCATTTTTAGATTAATTTGTATTGTAGAAAAAAAACAAATTTACCTATTTATTTTCAAAATAACTAAATTCTTATTCATATTAATATAATAGTGCATTTATATTAATGGCAGTTTCCAAATTTTTAATGTCAATATTTTTATAAAAAAAATTGTTCCATATTTTTTAATTTTTCTCTCAAATTCATAATACATATCCGAGAAACAATTATTAATTTTTTTGAAAATTGCTAGAGACGTCACGATTTTTTTTTTCGAATGGTAAAAAAGCTTCACGGACCAAAATACTGTTACAAGCGGGATAGAAAACTCCGCCATGAATTTAAGCTAGAAATTGCCCAGAGTCCTGTTTCATAAAAAATACTCATTGACAAGTTACAAGTGACAACTTCTAGTAATATCTGTTCCAAGAATATTTTTTGATTGTTAGTTTTCTACTATTACCAGTGTATTTTTACAAGTTAAACATTAAAAAGTGTACGTTTTAAAATAATTAAATTAAATTTAGTCAATCAACGAAAGATAAGGTGAAGTGAAGTATTAATGGTACTCTTATCTTTATATTTAAATATGATAATCAATAATACTATTAAAATGCCGTTTTTCCGAGAGATTAAAAACATAAAGATGTTTTATTTGACGATTTTCCTGCAAATTTAACAAAAAACATGAAATGTGAGAAACGGAAGTTAATTCAAGAAGCTGTTTCTCACGGATTAATTACAAATGACAAGGATTTGCCATATTGTCAGGATATATTATGGCCAAATTTAAGAAAAAGATCAATGATAAATACGTTTGTTATAGACTCAAAATTTAAGCAATTCCTCTTAACTAAAGCATATTATACAGTTGCTGATTTTCTTTATGTAAAAAATTAGTGCTTTGTCATGAAAAATATTTTGTATTTTTTATGTATATGTAAAATTTATTTATTGACGATTCTACACTTGTATCAAAAATCCACAGAATAAAAACAATATTATTATTAACAAACTTCAAATTACTTTGAAGAAAAGTATTTGTTACTCACCAGTGCAGTAAGGCGGTTCATCCGAGGCATCGCCACAATCGTCATTTCCATCGCAGTATCGGTCGAGACGAACGCAGTGGTTGTTGCGACACGGAAACTCGCTGATGCGGCACGCGGGCACGGGTTCTACTCCCGGGGCCAACAGCACGAGCAGCACAGCCACCCCGGTTGCCACCACCAAAGCCCACAGTGGCCCAACGCCTACACCGCACACCATACTAGTCCTGTAAAGAAGAAACAGAATGTAAGGATAAATTGCTCTTCGAAGGTGGAGATGAGTTTCAGAAGGAGAAATAAAATGTAGGGTTATGTTTTCATTTATTTAATCTACATTTTTATATATATATATATTTTTATTTTCCACCAATAAAATCGATATTACTAAAAATGTAATCACGTAAATAGTAATAATCGAAAATGATATTACAAGGGTCATTTCATAAATATTGCACACAATTATTAGTTTATTCATTTCTTTATTTTCCTTCAATATAGTCTCCTTGTCTCAATAACCGAGTTCTAACGTCTGGGAAGCTTTACTATTCCATCCAAGACACCATCTCTGTTTATCTGTCGAATGGGTTGGGTAACAGCAGCATGACGTTCTTCTAGAAACGGAGGCTGTTTCAGCTTTGGGAACAGGTCGAAGTCTGGTGGACTCATGTCCGGACTGTAGGGAGCATGAGGTAACACTGCCTAACCGTATTCGCGCAGTTTTTCGGTTACGGCATTCTCGATGTGGGGGCAAGCATTATCATGGAGAATGAGTGGTCCAGCCTCGAGAAACTGAGATCGCAATTTGTGCAATTTTCTGCGCAGTTTTTGCAGAAAGGCCCAATAATAAATTGCTGTGACACTTGTTCCACATGGTACTCTGTCTCTCATGATAATTCCTTTGTAATCATAAGCAAAGATCATCATTTGTTTGACTTTTGTTTGCGCCGTGGGGAATTTGGACCTCTCCACTCGTTGGACTGTGATTTCAACTCCGGCTCAAAATCTCTAACCCACGTTTCATCAATAGCGACTATTTCTGCCACGTAAATTTCGATCTTAATGTAAGACCTCTGATTTTCAACAGTAACAATACCCAATACACGTACAGACTCCAGTTCTAGTTGATGTTTGTGAAATACAGATTACGCTATAGTTGAAAACAATACACACGCTTTTTCTCCAAGCCTACTACTACTGACGTAAATGTCACTGTTGTTGCATCATCCTATTCGCAGTGTGGCCAATCTGTGCATTATTTATGAAATGACCCTCGTATTTTGGCGAGAAAAAACAAACATTATTCGTTTCTTAAATCTTGTGCAAATTTTCTAATTTATTTGCAATTTACAAGAGTGTAGTTGCAGCAATCTCTGGCAGGTGTGGTTTTTATAGTCAGGCGGTGATTCAAATTTGAAATTGGAGTAAAATACG
Source organism: Harpalus rufipes (assembly GCA_951394225.1). Lineage (NCBI taxonomy): Eukaryota > Metazoa > Arthropoda > Insecta > Coleoptera > Carabidae > Harpalus > Harpalus rufipes. The sequence continues at coordinate 9,650,184 of OX596275.1, forward strand.
ATTATAAGACTAAAGACCTGTTTATCTACGGATTCCTCAATCGAACAGTAATGGGATGAACTGAATAGATTCTGGTAACACTTGGGCAACCGGAAGTAGTAGTATCTTAACACTATTTAATATTTTTTTTTTTAATTTATGGTATTACAAATGTTAAAGATATTTGATACATTACAAATTTTTAATATATCTTCTATAGATAGAGATATAAAAATATAATCTATAAAATAATCTTTTGTATAAATCTCACAGCCCAAGCTACTCTATGGCAACCAGTTGAGAAATTAAAATGTTTGTAATTGGCAGATATATGTGTCAAAACTCCAAAGATACTACTGAAGACGTTTCTGGAAAGGATATTTGATATTTTTTTTATTGTATTATTAATCATATATTTAAAATTATAGGTATATTACATATACCCTTCAGAAATGCCGCCAATCCCGACAACGAATTGGAATAATATCTCTTACAGAAGAGAAAACTTGCTCATAGAATGAATTTAAAATTATAATAAATATCTAAATATAAAAAATATATGTAATTAGAATTTTTTGTGTGCACCGAAAACAATAAAAAAATAAGAACATATTAAAAATGTCAAATAATAGTTGAAATGTATAAAAAAAAAATCTGTTGTGGCCAGCACAATACCTCTCGCCATTTTCATTTTATCTTGCATAGGGCGCGAGCAGTTATGTGACTTTGTTGGCCTTAGCAAGCAGATATGGGGGCTAGTGTCAGAATGACAGCTAGTAATATACGTAGGTGTCAAGTATCATAAGTTTTCATTCGAAACATTATGATTTTTCAAATCCATGTGGATTATTTTCCTCGACAAGTATATTCCATACTAATGGATGACAAATACAGACTATTATGAAATTTTGAATGAAAAATTATGACATATAACAATTGTGACATCTATGTAAATAACTACTTGCCGTCATTCTGACACGGATCCTCATATCTGCTTGCCAAGACCAACAAAGTCACATGGCTGCTCGCGCCCTATAAGTAACGAATTTAACATTTCTTGTACACACAAATAATTGATATTGTTTCTCTTCTTTCGTTCTATGAGAAATTTTATCCTACTATTCTAATATGTTCAAAATACTTCAAATTCATTGACGGTATTAGCGGTAATTTTTAAGGATATATGTAATATTAACATACCTGCAATTTAAATAAATATTTAATTAATAATACAATAATATATATTAAATGTACTCATACCTCCCAGAAAAATCTGACACTGACATTTTGCATTTATTTGTCAATTACAAAAATTTAAATATCGCAAATGTTTTTCGGGCAACGAGATTTATTACAACAGATTATTCTATATTATTATATACTATATCTCCAAACTTATACGAGATATAATAAAAAAATCTGATGTGGCCAGCACATAACCTCTCGCCGTATATTTTACCTGGCTGTATGCATAAAGCAAAGAATATTTTTATAAATACAAATAATATATTCATATAAATCTATGACGTATAAACTTCTTTATTATTCAATAATAGCATGTCTCAACATGAAGATATTTTACCATAAATTATGTTACAATAAATTACAAAGTAGAGTTTACCATATATAAATATTAGGCTGGTAACAGCAATTTTCAATTCGAACAACGTTGTTTACTTTCTCTTCATATTCTTCTAGTAAAAACATTAATTTTGGGCGGTCTAAAATGTATATATGGATTGTTCATCTATTCTTACAAATCTTCTTTTACATTTTATTTTTTCATACTTGTTATATCTAAATAACACTAATTCCCTTTAATAAAGTGACGGATAGATTGCACTCCGATTATTCTTATATCGATGTGTAATTTTGTCAATATTTACAACTTACTTGAGAAGAATTTGATAGCTTTTTCGCAATTCAAAGTTACTCTAGTCTATAGTACTGGTGTACATTGTCCCATAATGTTTGAAACAAATTTAAGTCCTTCAACCTAGACTTGTCATCTCCATAATAGTCACAGATCAAGCATTAAGGGATTCTCCAAGTACATTTTTATTTCATTACTCATTATTTCTGACACTGACATTTATCTGTCAGTTACAAATAATTTAAATTTGCAACTATTTTTCATGGCATTCTTTCGGCTGTCAAATTTATTACAACAGATTATTTTATATATTATACTTCTTTTATCTCTAAATCTATGGAATATATAATAAAATATTTAAATGTATCAGATAGAGAATTTAATTTTCTTTAATATTACCACGAAAAATTTTCAAAAAATAATATTTAGAAGATTTTTTTTCAAGAATCTTCTACTTCCGGTTGTCAAATTATTACCAAAACCTTTTCAGATCTTCCCATGAATGTCCGATTGGGAAATACGTTGTTAAACAAATTTTAAGTCTTATAGTTTTTGAGTAACCGTCCTTCCAACATCCCACACACACACATCCACACACACACACACACACACACACACACACACACACACACACACACAGACATCATCGTAAAAATGTTAAAATCGGATTGTAGGGACCTTAAAACATGCTTATTCAATAAAATCTGGATATGCGATTTTTAGCATGAATGCAATACCTCTCTTAGCGAGAGGTAAAAATTGAATGTGTCAGATTAAGAATTTAATTATCTTTAATATTTGTAGTAACAAATTTTCAAAAAATAATATTTAAAAATTATTTTTTTTAGAAACTACCACTTCCGGTTGTCCAATTGTTACCAGAACCTATTCAACTCTTCCCATTCCTGTTAGATTGAGAACTCCGTAGTCAAACAGGTCTTTAGTCTTATAGAATTTGAGAAATCGTGTCTCCAACAACCTCACACACACATCCACACACACACACACACACACACACACAGACATCATTGTAAAAATGTTAAAATCGAATTCTATGAACCTTAAATCGTGCTTATTCAATAAAATCTGAATATGCGATTTTTAGCATGAATCCAATACCTCTCTTAGCGAGAGGTAAAAATATATCTATTTTCGTTCCGTGTCTTAAAAATTAATACAATGTAGACTTGCAGCGTCAACAATTTTAAAAGAAATCAGCAATATTTCAAAGCTCAATATGGAAATCAACTAGATATCTTCAATATTTAAAGACAATTGGAATCTCTAGGAAGAATAATGAAATTTTCACAGAATCCAAAAAAATAAATACATGTGGAGAATAGAATCCTTCATAAAATTGGGGAGTTCACTGTACGTTAAACAATATTTTATGTTATATGTTTATAATTATTGACTAGTATGCTTGTAGTAAGGTATCCTTTGTCTCTTGTCCAGTTGCAAGGCCGTTTGTTAATGTCTTGATCGTTATACTCTTGCAGAGTCGGCAAATTTAAAAGAAATTTCAGGATATAAGATCCTAGTAGACAAGGATTCAGTTACCACTAAAAATATACAATAAAAATTAGTACCTGCCATTGGTTGCTATAAAAATGAAAAATTCTCCAAAGAGAATATTTTGATTGCACCAAAACGAATCGCTCGTAAAAAATACTTTATTTGGGATGACTTTCACCAGGGCGAATTGGCAATTCACCTTTCGAACTAACGCCGTCTAATAATTGGATTACCTCCTTTTTGTTTGTGCCTGCAGCGCCAGCTTTCTACGGCAAACGCCCGAACTAGTTATAAGCGTACGAAAACTATTTTTACTCTGCTCCCGGTAATTTGCTGCCGACACCAAAATCAAAAGTTTATCTCGCATGGAAACTCTTTGTGCAATAACCTTCTCAAATTTTTACTCTCTTTTGGTTGCTCTTTCAAATATGTATAAACAAAGTTTATCAAGTCAAGCATAAACTCACTTAAGAAATTTTTGCTTGGGAAATTTTGTTGATCACATAATGCAGGAATTTAAAATAAGGTTACCTACGTTTACACAGGAGGGAAGAACGAAATGTTATTGTTCGTTTCAGATATAACCACCCTTGTTATAATACAGCGATAATTGAGAAAACAATTACAGTGAAATTGACATTTTTTTTTTTCATCAAAACATACTGAAGAATTTACTGATCTATCACTTAACAACATACGTTACAGGAGTCTCTTTGTATTTATACTCTATTCCATCTTTCCAATTCAGTATTGTAGAGAATAGGGCATAGTTTTGAACACTCTGATTGGCTTAAATTGGAGCTAAGTTTATGCAGTGCAATTTCAGACTAGTGTTAGTGAATTTGAGAAGTCCTACCTCAAACATCTGTACACACACTCAAACACACAAACACAAACGCGCGCGCACACACTCACACGCACATAGAAACGTCATCGTAAAAATGTTATAATCAGATTATAGGGACCTTAAAACGTGTTCATTCACTCTGGATATACGATTTTTAACATGAATCCAATACCTCTCTTAGCGAAAGGTAAAAATGGTAAAGGACATGTCAGATTTAGAGCACATTATTCATACCTGTTCATCAGCTAGTAAAAGTTTAGATTTCATTCTTAAAATACGCAAAATGTTTAATGACGTTACAGCTGTTAAATCCTTGTACTTTGCATTCGTTATTAGTAAATTTGAATATGCCAGTCATCAAAGGTTTTTAAAATATATGTCATTCAAGCTAGATATTATATCTTCTGATCGGAAAGTTGATTGAAATACCCTTCTTGAGCGCTATTCTTTACCATTCTTAATTTCCAGGCGAGAGATCTCTAGCGCACGTCTCCTATCGTTACTTCTCCACAACAACATTGTGTGTACCATTTCATTGTGGCTTTCTTTCGGTTTGCTATCACAATTAGATTGGATTGGTGTGATCTGATTGATGACGTCAAAAGTGATTGCAATCTGTACAGCAAAAGAACATTTTTTTTGTTTTGTTTTGTTTTGATATGATAAGTTGAAAATTGTTTTTTCCAAGGACCAGAAATAATTCTTGTTTTACACTCAAGATTAATATTAACGTATTGTTATTAAATATGTAGCAATTTAAGTATCAGATAAATGTTAATTACCCTACATATAATTTTCATTATTGAAAGCGATGATAGCAGGAAATTTATCAGTCGGATCGCTGTAAAACAGCGAATCAGGAGGACAAGGGGATAACTGATTGTAATCCAAAATTCGGTAGTCGGATAACTTGATCCTAGAGCAATAGAACATGTATGATCTGATCGGGATCTCTTAAATCGGATTTCAGTGACCGAAAGAAAGCCACTCATGTACCCAGTATTACTTCAAGACATGGTCGAACTTTCTGTCTCCGTACTGCTCGTACTGATGTTTTGCAGCGCTCACCAATCCATTTGATGTGTCTGAATGCCGATTTAATTTACGAAGATGTATTTGTTTAAATTTACTTTTTTGTACCTTATGAACCTAGTATATTTAATTCTATTTTTATTATGTTATTATTATTACTGATATTGTTATTACTTTTTCATATATTTTTTTCCCTGTAATTGGAGGACTGTTGGGTAATAATGTTATTATTATTATTATAATTGCTAATAAGGGCTCTTCATCTGTATTAAATATTTAAATACTCAAAGAAAGCAATAAGAATAAAATCTGTTGTGGCCAGCACAATACCTTCCGTCAATCCTGTGTATAATGTATAAATTCCATAATTTTTCTTGCAAAAGTTTCTAAATTTCGAGTAAAATTATTTCATAAACAAACTATTTAAATTGCACTTGACACTGACATCTTCTTCCTCTTTAGCTGTTTCCATTCGTTAGGGGTCCCTATTTTTGCGTGTCGTTCTCATTCAGTTCATTTTCTCTCAAGTCTTCCGCAATACAGTCCTTCCATCTTATCTTTGGTCTTCCTCTGTTTCTTCAACCTCCTATTAATAAACTACTCATTCTTGTTCAAATATAATTCTTCATTTCTCCTCATGACATGCTCAAATCAATGTAATCGTATTTCTTGTATCTTTCTAGAAACTTGTAACACTAGAGTTATTTTCTTACCGTATCTTTCCGTGTTTCCCCAACATCTACTTCAACATTCTCTGCCACCTTAATTTACTTTTTATTGATTCTGACATCTGTCAATTTGAATTATATGAATATAGTAGTAGTTGCCATGTTTAGCATAGCTGGCTGAATTATAAAATTTAATTTCTTTAAAATTCTTTAACTCTGTATCTATTGAATATGAAGTATACAATATAATCAAATCGTATAGAGAATAATATATTCTTTAAGTTATAATAACGTTAAATGTCAATAAATCAAATGTAACTGTTAAATCTTCAAATGAGGCTACTTCCGGTTCACCAATTAGAACCAAAATCTAATCACTTGTTCTTCTGGATGTAAACTTGAGGAATATGAAAAAATTATAATTTTTGGAATCGTGGTATTGAAATTATGGGATCCGGAACTTTTGTCGCACACACACAGACACACATACATACAGACATCATCGTAAAAATGGTAAAATCGTTTATAGGGACCCTAAAACATGGTTATTCACTAAAAACTCATAATTGAATTTTTTGACCAAAGACAATACCTTCCTTACCTAAAGGTGACGGAAGGTAAAAATCTAATGTAGACCCAAAACATTAAAAAAATGTAAAATGAAAAAAACCTAGTTATTTAATAATTAAGACACAATGGCCCGTATTTCGAGTACACTTTTATAATGAAAGCGCTTTTGTGGAGAGCGCTTTTACATTAAATTGCCCCATTAAAGCGTTTTTATTATAAAAGTGCGTTCAGAATATGGGTCATTTCTCATCCTATTTCTAAACTTGTATAAAACCAAAATACATAATTATTGTTTGTATATAAGTTATACATGTTTTTTTTTATATTACAAGATCATACTTTATCTATTTATTTTCAAATAAAATATAAAGTATTTAAATATATTTAACTAGTAAGTACTTACATTTCCTTGTAATTGTTAAATTTTTTATGTATTTGTTATTTTACAAAGCGTTTATTAACTTTTCACGAATATATCTGCATACTTTGTTACACTGATTTCAAATATCTGCATACTGAATGACGTGCTATCCCTAATAATCTAAAAGTTACGGGGCAGCCTGTCTGTTCTATAAACCTTAAGGTCACAAGTCTTCTTTTGGGACTGTCCCCGGAAATCGGGACCGAACGGTTACCTTATTTTTTGGAAAAAAATTGACTGAATTCTTTCTTCGCGAATTGTTCCTACTTTGAGAGTGGGAAGAATTGGGAAGTTACCTAACAGATCTTTAGGAAGGTTTCTATTTATAGATCCACATCGACATCGTCGTCGAATGACTTTATCTTCCAGGTCACGAAATATTTATATGCGTTCGTATTTCGATTGGGCCATTATACGCTGCATTTCCTTTCAATCTAGCCAGCTTTGGAATTGCAGCTTCGTCATTTTTTCCCGTCGCGAGCAGCGTTCCGCTCGGCGCTGAAATGCCGGAATGTGAGGGAGCATACACGTACCGTACCTGCTAGATTGGAAATGATTTCGCGATAGTTTTGCTGTTTGTTTACGTTATTGCATCTTTTGTCATTCTGCTTACGGATTCCTTGCATTTGCCACAAATCGATTTGGTTGGAATGCTCTTTGTTCTGCACTTTATCGCGTTACCGTAATGATGAAAGCAGAAATGATGACATGAGGACAAACACAATTCTTTGGAGATGACATTAACAATGAAAATACAGCAAAACAAATAGAGAATATACTATATCCTTGTTATATCTATTTCTTGTTTTACACATTGAGGCATTTTCTATAAATGGATCAAGAAAGAATTAAACCTAAAAGTGTCACTTTATATTTTTACGTACAACTGAATGCAACTGAATATATATTATTTGTTATCATAGCGGAAAGTTGTACATCACGCCCGTCGAGCTTTCTTGTCAGTTTTACCACCCGCCAGGCTGTAAAAAACCAAAACGCCAGATAATGATATTAACCTCTATTTAATTATATAAATTTTAAAAGTATTTATGTAATGGGGTCATTTCAAAAAAAAAATCGTTTTTTTTTTATAAAATCGTGAAATCCGTCTCATTTAATAAATATAGTAATATAAAATAACATGAAATATGCGACTTTTGATTCATAAATTTGCTAATAAACTTTCGCGGCTGTAAAATTCGTGACGTCACGGCTTGTTACTCACACAAAGACATTCCTCTCACATACATTTACGGTCCACGTGATTTCCATTTGCTGTTGTGAACAACCTAACCTAAAATTGTGACAGGTGACAGCAAAGTTAAAAGTAAAGGTATGTAAATAAAACATTTATTAATATAAATACCAAAAGTTGTATGAAATATGTTTTTTGTCAACAATATGTTGCTGTCACAAAATCAAACTGACAAATGATAACCCAAACAATTATAGTTCCAAACACAACCGGTAGAGAGCTACTGTTGCATTCGACCAGCCGTGACGTATAGCCGTGATGTCAGCGTCCAAATATTTGAAATTAAAGACAACTTTTAAAAAATCATATCTATGATTCTAAAGACTTGTAAGGTGTAAAACATACACCTACATATTTAATTTGACCTATTCTTTCAAGAAAAAATAAATTAGGAAATGTGAAATGACCCCATTATAATACAACCACAAAATAAGGTTAATAAGTGCACAGCAGTACCGTAACTGTAACATAGATGGCGACGCATGCCATGCTTCATTTAGATTTCTATACTACCGACTATCTGAAAAAAAATTGTCTGTTAAAAAAACAATAATTTCATTAATACTACTAGTTCATTTTGTCAGATGCGCGTAAAATGTTGTAGTACTTGAGGCCAAAAGAAAATTACGCCATTAGATGATACACACTATAATTCGAAGTTATTTAATAAAACCCGGTTTTTTTAGTCTTGCCGATTGCACACTGCTCACGCTTAAGTTTTAAGGTTTTATTAAGCTGAGAATATAATTCATTAGTCACGTGACATGTTTTCCGCCAAACAACATTATAAAAAACAAAGAAATTATCACCTTATTTATAATCGTTACTAAAGCATTTGTTTTCTTTATTTCCAGCATTGACAGTTAATTTTGAGTATAAAAATGAGTAATAACAACAACTCAAACTTTGATATATTAAATAAAACTCGTAAGTAACATGTTTCACACTATGGATTTAACAAATATAAACACTAATTTAAGACTAAGAATAATATTAAATGCTTAAACACTAAGATTATTTATTTAAACAATATTTATTTATATAACTACATTTATTTATGTTCACAACTCGTAGACTGTTTATTTATATCACTCACTGGAAAACCCATATTACATGATTTTAGGAGGCTCTATATTCATGATTAGCCATTTCCATTATTGTAATCAAATTGTCTTTATTATTACTGTAATTAAACATTTTTTTGATGTCTTGAAAAATCTATTATGTAAGAATTGAAGGGGTCAATAACTTTGCATTCTACAGTTTTTGGGATAAGCAAATATTGCATAAAATTCAAATCCCATACCGCCACCACCCGTTATAAAAAGAAGATACACATAAATAAGAAGGTAAATATTCTTTACATTAAAAATAAACATTGTTAGTTTCATTAAAATTCACATAAATGCAGATTCGTATTGTCAGAAACGGTTAAAAACCGTATTCATCTATTTATTTATTTATTTATTTATGTACATTTGAAAAGCAAATTTGAAGTAAAACAAATATAATGAAATAACAAATGAAATTAGTTTCGTTCTCATGTTCTGAATGTTTTGTTAGCATCAACATTTGAATATTAAATTTCACATATGAAGTTTTTATAAATAACTTTTCCATATATGAAATAAATGGTATTAAATTATAAAATGTAGCCTACACTAATACGGCAAATGAATGATTTATTTTATTCACATTTACTCGGATGCATTTTTAGCAGATAGGTAATCTAATTTCAGATAAAATCGCTTACAATTCACAGCGTTTTAAAATTACATTTTTAATTAAACGTGATATCTGGCCAGGTTCGCGAAATAAAAATATAACCCTCACTTGAAATGTAGGTAGCACAGGACACTGAATATAATAATAATCTATTGCAGTGGTTCTAAAACTATATATACTTATGGACCGATTTTATAAATCACAATGGATATCTTCCACAATTTTTTAATTCTTTTTTATGAAACTTCGTCTATTTTTAAAAGCAATCTGTATTTTAACAAAATATTAATTAGTTCTCGTTAAGCCGTAATAATTGTTTTAATGTTCTATAAGGTAGATTGTAAGGTCATTTTTTTGGAGTCACAAATTGATCTATTTCAATATAAACAAAAATATAAATATATATTCAAAATGTTTGGACAATAATATGCATATATTAATTAATTATTAATATGCGTATATTACATATACCCTTCAGAAATACTGTCAATCTCGACAATGAATGGGAAACATTTCGGAAAATTAGAAGAATAGGACAAAAATTCGTCATAGAATGAATTTAAAATTAAAAAATCTAAATATAAAGAATATGTATAAGTAGAATTTTTGGTGTAGAGTGTAGGCATACAAGAAATAGGTGCGTTCAATGAAATAAGCAAAACAATCAAAAGCGAGACTTGTTGCTTAGTACACTGAACGATTTGCTAGCTAGATGACGAACTGTCATTCACATCTATCATCGACAAATTTATACAGTTGTCAAATATAACATGTGTATCTCTCATATATTTTTTATTGGTCTGAAAAGTTATACAAAATGAATTTATAGATTTGTACAGTTATTTGCAGATAGTGGGATTATTTTTGAAGATATTTTTTAGGTCTAAGAAATATTACAAATTTAATAATGTTATAAACAATGAAAGCCTTTTTTCTGTTTTTATTTTAATATTTTTATCTTATCACCATAAAATGAGATAGAAGGAGTACAAGTTAACTTCATATATGTGTAATTTGTAGTTCCCGCCATTATATTTGATAAGTCAGCAAGACAAGAGAGAAATTTGGCGCTTGGATTGCTTGTGAGCAAATGAAGCAAATGCTAGGCTAGCAAAGTCGTTCAACAAATTTTACATCCGGTTGCTCGTTTTTCTGGGTTTATTGAACGCACCTAATGTTAAATACAATACTTATGTAACCAAAAATTCAAGTGGTGAGAGGTATTGCGCTAACCACAACAGTTTTGGTTAACATTTGAAAATAATGGCTGTTACCTCGTAAACCCCTGTTTTAAACGTTGTTTAGAAAATTGCCAAATTTCAATTTTTAATTTCACCCTTATATTTAAAGAACTTTTTTTTTAATAAATTACAAATTATATTCTGATTAAAAAACTAAGACACATAATTTGATAAATTCATATGATATTTATTATTATTAAATAATGAAATTTTACATTCTTCAAAACAGCATTTTAAAAGAAGGCTCGTGGTAAAGTTTGGAAAGATGACAATTCAAGGCCATTTGTTCGAAGAAAGAATAAACAACATTTTATATAGCGGTAGTATAGCATCATTATGTATTAGAAAGAGATAGATTATTTGACGTATGTCTATGTGATTTATGCTATATGACATATATACTTTCCATATTCACATTGTTCTCTAACACACTAAAAATAATAGGAACGTAATTATCTATTGAACTGCCCTCTACGTTAAAGCAAATCCAGTGGCGGAGTTTGTTTTTTGAATTTGACGCACGATTTGACGTTTAATCAAAATCAACGAATAAGTTTCTAATTTTGTTCCGCGATTTAATTGAACATAATAATAACACGAATATTTTCAACGGGAAACAGAAAATAATGGACCATTATTAGATCTTCATCAGGTGCAGCAGGTAATATATGTGATTATATTTTTTTAATTTCTTTGAAAGTTGAAATTGCTAGACAAAAAAGTTTCATGATTAATAAATGAAATTTAGCAAGTATTTTATTTTAGCGTACAGCAGATGCGCTACAAATATCTGAAACCACAGTAAACAGGGTATTAAAACGTGTTAATAATATCGAAAATGAAGAACAATTAACTTCTTCTGGAAAAAAACGACCCAGAAAATCAACTGCAACAGCTGATCTTGGTACTTTTAACACCGATGCAATTAGAAGAATAATATATGAAATGTATGCTAACAGTAAGTAGTTTATTTTCAAAATATGTATTTATATCATTGTTTTCAGTATTTTTGTAACTATACATAGGTGTTGTATCTTTATGTTCATCATTATATCAAAATAAAATATATCTTTGAAAATGTGTAGACGTTTAACATTTAATTTTGAATGATTAAAATGTATCCACAAAAAATATTATACCTCGTGCACGCTTATGTTTATGGAATGTAGTGAAATTATTTGCAAGTAATATATAGTTGGAGGAAGAAATATTTGGAACTCATTATAGATTCTGCCAATTGGTCGTTATAAAGTTTTATGGACTTTGCGGTAAAGGTACTCAGAGCCAGGTAGAGTTTTCTGTCCTGGGCCGTACCCGAAATTTGCATTCAAGATGTACTTTTAAATCTGTATTAAAATAATAATTCGTTTTAAGTGTATTTCTTCTAACGTCAATTTGTAAAGTAAAAAGAGATTAAAATATTACAAGATGGTTCCTAATTATGTACTTTTAAATCTGTATTCAAATAACAATGCGTTTAAAATACACTTTTTCTAACATCATTATTAAATACGGCCCATTTCTTACCCTAAAATTGATGCCTTCAAGTTCGAATAATTTATGTGTCCTGACCACAAACAAACCCAACCGTCCATAAAAGATTGTAAACCCTGTATAAGTCAGTTCCAAATATTTCTTCCTCCAACTATACCAAATGGTTTGAAAATGACCTTGAATTGTCATCTTTCGTGAACCAAACTATACCAGCCTTTATGTTTGTTTTACAACTCAAAAATTATTTAATTTTCAAAAACTCTAACTACACCCCGTTATTCTACTTAAAAACCATATTATCTAAGCCAGATATATGATATTTTCAAAATAAACGAAAAACAATTCAACCCCGTTTGACACTACTTACCATAATTTTAACAAAATGATGTGTCAGACATATTTATAATGAAATTTTTCAAAACCTTCAGTTACCAACGAATATGATATGTTAGTAAATTTATTACCAAAATATTTCACGAATTTGATAATAATTTTTGATTATCACATTGTCCCGTACTACGATCACGGTTTTAAATAAAACGCTGTTTTAAGACGTGCCAGATATCATTATTTAATAACAATAATAAATAATATCGAATTTATCAAAATATGTTTTAAAAGCAGAACATAGTTTGTAGTCAAATAAATATTTTTAAAAAAAATCGATCTTCAAACATACGTGCAAAATTAAATGTTGAAATTTGAATTTGACATTTTTTAAAACAGCGTTTTAGTTAAAACCGTGATCGTAGTACGGGCCACTGACTTTAGGCTATATCTTTTAGCTCAAAATCAAAAATTCCTGAGACTTGAGACGTCTGAAAAAATTAACCCAAGAATGTATACGTTTTATTGTTAATATTATCATAGATTTCTTCAAAATATCGAGAATGAGACACCATGTACAAGAGCACAATCTCATGATGGAATATCAAATGTAAATAGCAAAAAATATAAAAAGTGGAATTCTTCTTGCACTGCGAGCAGCAGAGAACGCAGTTTATTAAATTTTTTCATCTAGCTTTACTTTAATGAAGTTGTACGCTGTTTGACAGTTAGTTCCTCAGAAGAATAGATCCAATTTTTCGCTGGTCCAATTAATTTAATTAAAACCAAGTAAACCGAACTAAGACAACATCTCCGGCTTCAATCTCGGGTGTAAACTAATTTCCATTTAATTTCTTTAAAATATTACGTCAAAAAATAGTCGCTTAAACAAAGTTAAGGCTTTGTAACTTCGTTTAAAAAAATTACATCCCTGTTACAAGTCCGTAGATGAATCGAGCTATACGCCTGGTCTGACGAAAATATCAGGTGTGCCAACTGCCAACCTCGGGGGAGAAAAATTCCCTGCTCTACTGGCCGGTGGTAATTAACGTGGGTAATGTTATTTTTATGGAAATTTTAAATAAAGTTTGCGCCTGTAAGGAGGCTGTGTAAGAATAATTATGGTAATGGCGCGAGAAGATATATGTACAGGGGGCTTTGTTCTTGTTCTCTGTTCGAGTCGGTGTCGGTATCACGTGCTGTCTTTTTAAGTGCTTTATTAAAATTTGATTTTAATTTTCGCACAAATGCAGAGAAACGGCTGCAGAGATTTATTGCGGGAAATGGATATACGCAAGGGGGACTTAAACCGGGTAAGATTCAGTTAAGAAAATTTTAAATTCAACCTATAAGAAGAAACATTTTTCATGAACTTAAAATATTCAGAGTAATTGTACAGATTTCAAAGTAACAATGTAGTAATTAATTGGTTTTCTGAAAATAACACAAAATTAATGTACAGGGCCCGTATTCTTGAGCGTTCGTCATTTCGTTCGTATTCGTATTCGCGTTCGTTTTCATGTTAGTAGTCACAGTAGTCTGTGTTTCAAAAACAATATTGGATATGTCATTGTCAATGTCAAATGTATTGCAGCATTTATTCACATCATTTACAAGTTAAAAAAAATATTTATTAATCGTTAATAAATATATGATAAAAGTGAACTCTTAACTTGTAAGTGATCAGAATAAATGTGATAATACCATTGACACTGACACTGACATATATAACATTATTTTTGAATCACAGACTACTATCACTACTAACATAAAAACGAAAGAGAATACGAATACGAAGGTAATTACGAACGCTCAAGAATAAGGGCCCTGGTGTTATGTAAGTAAACATACATAGCTTAATATACAGTTTGTAACACCAAAACCGACTACCGCCATTATTTTCTTTATTATTATAGGTACAAAAAAATATTATAGAACAAAATTGCAGAAGACCAAGGGGAACATCCCATTTTAGAAGAAAATATTTTTTTAAACCAGTGGTTCTCAAGTTGCAACACAAAGTTATATTTTTTCAAATGGGATTATACATATTTTTTATGCTTATTAGATAGCGTATTTTATTCTGAATTCAACCATGTATCAATTCGATTTTTCTAGTCATTTTTCAGTAGGTTATGTATGAAAAACAAAAACTACTATTTGTAAATTTGAATTATTTAGGATATAAATCAAATGGAACACTGTTTATAACGTTTTTAACAAATATTTGTTTCATTTTAATTTAAGCTCAATTGTTTTTCATTCATAGCCTACTGAAAAAATAATTATAAAAATTAAATTTCTTTAAATTCCAATTGATTTTTTCTCAATATTTTTGTTATGTAAGAATATAAAATAATCTCATGGTTGAATTCAGAAAAAAATATTCTATCGATAGGCATAAAAAATATGTATAATCCCATTTGAAAAAATATAATTTTATGTTATAACTTGAGAACCACTAGTTTAAAAAATATTCTCTTCTCTAATGAGATGTCCCCTTTTGTCTCCTATAACTTTGTTTAAGAAAATAATGGCGATGGTCGATTTTGGTGTTACACCCTGTATAATGTTGAGATGATTGCCTGGAATATGGAGTATTTCGATGTTTAACTCTATTCATATAGCAGCAGAAGTTTTAAGTGGAGCAATGAGGAATAATTCCGATTTCAATGAAATCGAAGTTGTCTGACTAAAAACACGGGAGTGTCACAATTGACACATAATAGGGCTGGCGAATCTACGGTACGCGTGCTACATCAGGGCACATAGAATATTTTTATTAGCACGCGGGAAAATAGTTGTTTTTCTAAAATTATTTTTTAAAATAATGGATTAATAACAAAAGTAAAATTATGTTTAATTCTTTATTAATTAAATTGGCTAGCACATTACCTTCCGTCAATTCTGTGTATTATATATAAATTCCATACATAATTTTTTTTGCAGAACCTATATTTCCAGTAAAATTATTTTATAAACAAACTATGCAAATTGCACTTAACCTTGACATCTTATTCTTTAGCTTTTCCCATTCGTCAGGGATCGCTATTTTTTATTTTATTCTTCCACTCATTTCTGTTTTACATATTGTCCTCATTCAGTTCCTTTTCTCTGAAGTCTTCCGCAATACAATCCTTCCCTCTTATCTCTGGTTTTCCTCTGTTTCTTCTAACTTCTACTACTAAGTCATTCATTCTTCTTCCAATATATTCTTCATCTCGCCTCATGTAATCGTCTCTCGTGTATCTTTTTAGAACCTTATATCACTCGAGCCATTTCCTTTATCTTTTAATTCCTTATCTTATATTTCCGTGTCTTCCTCAATATCTATCTCAACATCCTCAGCTCTGCCACATTCATTTTCTTTCAATTTGTACCGCCATCTGTCAATCTGAATTATCTGAATATATTAGCAGTTTCCATTGTTAGCATAGCTAACTCATTTATAAAATTTAATTTCTTTATAAATTTTTAACTTTATATGCACTGCACTGAACATGAAAGAAAAAAAACCATATAGAGAATAATATATTCTTTAATGTTTATAATAACGTAGATTGTCAAAATATGGTATTTAACTGTGTTTTTTCAACAAAAACTGTTAAAAACTTCATTTAAGAGTACTTCCGGTTGATCAATTATAACTAAAATCTGATCAACTCTCCGTATGGACGTACAGAAGAGGAATACGAAAATATAATTTTTGGAATTGTGGTATTGAAGTTATCGAAGAAGAATTTTTTTTCACACACACACCCACATGCAGACTCCTAAAAACAGTTCGTTATCTAGGGACCCTAAAACGTGCTTATTCATTAAAAACTTACCATCGATTTTTTTGAGCCAAGACAATTCTTTCCTTACCTAAAGGTGACGGAAGGTAAAATAAAGGGACCTGCAGTATTGAGCAAAATTTTAGTGTTTAATATTTTTGGCTTTATTCTCGAACTTTTATGAACCTTCAGTTTTAAGCACTCGTGTGACAGTTACTCACCCAATAAATCCAAATAAAGTTTTATTAATGTAATCGTAATCCTCCAAAGGGGATAGAGTTCTATGAACGTAATAAAAATGCTCCAGTGGAATCGTATCCCTCACACTTCAATACTTTCCGCATTCTGAGAATAGCTCTCGCCAAGCGCAAAATTAAAATGGTCTTTGAGAACGCAACTCACAAATAATTAATGTCATGACTGGAGAATAAAAGGCGAAATAAACGCCGAAAACGGTCAACAGAACACATAACACTAAAAACAAATGAGCAGCATGCCAAATGTCACAGCCTACGTTAACAACTCTAATCAACTATCTCCGTTGATTCACAGTTTATAAACACAAACACAGAATGAATATCTATCTCCGGAACGGATAAAGATCTCGTTGATTAAATAAAGTATTTCGTATTTATCGAGTGTTTTATCAAGTTGTTTAGGAAACGATTTTCTGTTTACCATGATGGAAATCTTTGTAATTTAAGTTTAATGTTTTCCTGTGAGACTTCGCAGAATTAATTTGTAAATAAATCAATAACGATAAACAGTTTTATATAAGGGGTGCAATTAAAGTTTAGTTTATAGTTTCGTTTATTATAAATTTCCGGGTAGTAAAGCTTGATTTATTTTGTAAACGAAATTAAAGTTGTAGAATTAAACACGAATGTTTACCTACAAATAATGGGGTCACTTAAAAAAATCTGTTGTGGCCAGCACAATACCTTCCGTCAATCCTGTGTATTGCATACATAATTTTTCTTGCAAAAGATTCTAAATTTCCAGTAAAATTATTTCATAAACAAACTATTCAAATTGCAATTGACACTGACATCTTCTTCCTCTTTAGCTTTTCCCATTCGTTAGGGGTCCCTATTTTTGCGTGTCGTTCTCATTCAGTTCTTTTTTTCTCAAGTCTTCCGCAATACAGTCCTTCCATCTTATCTTTGATCTTCCTCTGTTTCTTCAACCTCCTGTTACTAAACTACCCATTCTTGTTCAAATATAATTCTTCATTTCTCCTCATGACATGTTCAAACCAATGTAATCGTCTTTCTTGTATCTTTCTAGAAACTTGTAGCACTAGAGTTATTTTCTTATCTTCCGTGTCTTCCCCAATATCTACTTCAACATCCTCATCTCTGCCACATTAATTTATTTTTATTGATACTGACATCTGTCAATTTGAATTATATGAATATATTAGTAGTTTCCATGTTTAGCATAGCTGGCTGAATTATAATTTTTTATTTTTTTTAAATTCTTTAACTCTGTATCTATTGAATATGAAGTATAAAATGTAATCAAATCGTATAGAGAATAATATATTCTTTAAGTTATAATAACGTTAAATGTCAATAAATCAAATTTAACTGTTAAATCTTCAAATAAGGCTACTTCCGGTTCACTAATTATAACCAAAATCTAAGCACTTGTTCTTCTGGATGTAAACTTGAGGAATACGAAAACATTATAATTTTTGGAATCGTGGTATTAAAGTTATGGGATCCGGAACTTTTGTCATACACACACACGTATGTCTATGTAGTTTATGTTGTGTGACAGATATACGTTCATGTTGGCATTACTTTCTATCACGTTACAAATAATAATGACTTATGTCGTAGAGTAACAGATATCTAATTATCTACTACACTACCCTCTATGCTAATATTTACCCAATGACGTTGACATTTAAATCAAATTATTATTCCATGGTTTTTGTCAAGTCTAGGTTATTGTGTTTTGCAAAAACATAAGTCTTTGGAAAGGTATTATTTAAAAAGAAACAATTTTCTAATAAATTACACTTATTTTTTTCAGTTAAAATGTATCCATAAATATTTTATGTTGCACGTCTATGTATACGAAATGCAGTGAAGTTATCTGTAAGTAATATTACACCATACGGTTAATAAATGACCTTGAACTGTCATCTTTCGTGAACCAAACTATAGACCTTAATTTACCAAAATCTCGATATGCTATTTTTAGCACACGGCCTGAGTGTCTGGTCGCGAATCTGGGGACCCGGGTTCGATCCCGACCGACGCCAAAAATTACATCGCATTTTAATGGCACAAAATTGACTCCTGTGGTGCACTCTCCACGCCAGCAATGAGTGCCCGTGAGGTGACGCCTGGTAAGCGCTCACACGGTACAAATATTCCATCATTACCGATATCTGTGATGAAGCAGATTGGCACACACAGTAATGGGTAATATGCCGTGATGAAATATTTATTTATTTATTTTATTTTCTATTTTTAGCACGATCCCTGTACCTCCCTTACCAAGGGTAGCGGGAGTTAAAAATGCAAGATCTCGCCATCACTACTACATTTTAGGAAATTTCCTATTGATTATTTTTTGTTTACTGTCAATAAATTCTAAATCTGGAAATGTGAATGGTTACCTACATTTGATTACATTGGTGTATTTATGAGTGCACCTTTATTTCGAATTTAGATGTTTTCCCCTGTACCCTTTATTTAGTTTTAATACATAATTGAACAAAGGTGATTTGTGGTATGGCGACTATGTATATGTCTCATAAGCTAAACTAAATTATTCGTATAAACTGACTTATTAATTTGTAGACAGAATTAAAAAATTATATACACCATTCTCTTTATCGCTGTTCACTGACCTTAACCCCTCAACAATTACTCTCCATTTTCTCAAACTGCTTCTTTCTAGTTTCTGTGTAAAAAATTAAGAACTTCACAATCTTTTCTTCTCTTAGAGGGTGTGGTGTGAGTGGATCATCTGAAGTGGAAAATGTCCAGTGATGGGTTGTGCGGTCCGGAAACGACCAACGTAATGGCGTGATAAGCTAACTCGTTGTTAGATAGCGCCACAAGACACGAACAACAACGAAAAGAGAAGTTAGAATTTAGGTTAGTGGGATGGGAAAATAATAAAAATTCTCAACTTTGAAGCTTATACTATAATAGATGATAATAATAAAAAAATATTAGACCCCTATTACCCCTATTTTTTATTTTTTCAACAAATTAATAAAATTCCAAAAAACATATGGTGTGGCCAGCACAATACTTCTCGCCACTTTAATTTTTGGTTACATAAGTATTGTATTTAACATTTCTTGTATGTCTATGTAATGTGAAATGGAAAATAATGACATTTTACATCTATGTAGCTGTCTTTCTGACACGGGCCCTCATATCTGCTTGTCAAAGCCAACAAAGTCATAAGACTGCTCGCACCCTATGAGCATTTTTTATCCTACTTTTCTAATTTTTCGACATGTTTCCAATTCAATTTTAAATATTTAACTATTAATACAATAATAAATAATATAATGTATGTACCTCCCAGAAAAAGTCTTCAGTATTGTCTTTGGATTTTTGACACTGGCATTTTTCTGTCAGTTACAAACATTATTTTTCAATTGGTTTCCATGACATTATTTATGTTGTGAGATTTATTACAACAGATTATTTTATGTATTAAATTACTTTATCTATAAATCTAGAAAAGATATAATAAAATATTTATATGTATCATATAGAAAATTTACTCTTTTTTAAGAACAAATATTTCAAAAAATAATACTTAGAAGATTTTTTTAAGAATCTTTCGGTTGTCCCATTATTAACAAAACCTTTTAAGCTTTTCCCAGTAATGTTTGATTGAGAAATACGTAGTTAAACAGATATTAAGTATTATAGTTCTTGATAAATAGTCCTTCCAACACACACACACACACACACACACACACACACACATACACTAGCCATTATCATTAAAATCTGGATATGCGATTTTTAGCATGAATCCAGTACCTCTCTTAGCGAGAGGTAAAAAGTTTAATCAACAGGTCTGGGGGCCAATTTTGTAACTAGAAAGCGATAGCGAATACAATTCATTCTGAATAAGCTTATCCCCACTACTTTTTGTCAGCCATGATTCCGACTGAATACCTATTCAGCTGGTGCGGACCTCATGAATACGGTATTCGCTTGCGAATAAGCATAAGTTATCGGCTCGTTTATTTTTCCTAATGTGTAGTTTGTTATTGATTGTATTATTATCTATTTTTTAGTGCCTTTTAATTATTGTTTTTTTTTATTATTTTCTTCTATTGGAAATTAATTAAAATACCTTATCTATGGGGTCTCGTGGCCGTGTGCCTGAGTGTCTAGTCGCGAATCTGGGGACCCGGGTTCGATCCCGACCGACGCCAAAAATTACATCGCATTTTAATGGCACAAAATTGACCCCTGTGGCGCACTCTCCACGCCAGCAATGAGTGCCTGTGAGGTGACGCCTGGTAAGCGCCCCTACACGGTACATATATTCCATCATTACCGATATCTGTGTACGAAACAGATTGGCACACCCAGCAATGGGTAATATGCCGTGATGAAATATTTATTTATTTATTTATTTATCTAAAAACATGTGTATGATGCACAAAGGAAATATAACCACAAAATAAGTATGATACAATTTCAAATAACGCTACTTTTCAAATGAACTAAAATTTTCCCAGCGCGGGAATTTTGAACAAATGTCAGACTAGTACTGAATATGTATAGTGTACACAATACAATAGAAATCAGTCATATGAATAGATAATGAGTGACCCGCCATGTTGCATTCGTATTCGCTGTCGCTTTCTAGTTACAAAATTGGCCCCCTGATCTTCAATGTTTCCGAGAAAGAAGCCATTTTGTATTAGAATCGAAGGAAAACTGACAAAGTGATCGAACAAAATTTTGTCTGTGTCAATAAATAGACTATAAATGTAGAATAAAATTTTATATGAAACGTTTTTCTTAATTTCTAATAGCTAAGAACTTATTCAAAAATTAAATATTAGTCAAGGAACTCACATTTTACTTAGTATAATTATTTGATTTTTTTTTAGCAATAACATATATTTTGTATATATTCGAAATATTGTATTGTATGATTGTTTATCCAAATTATACTAGAGTCACGTTAGAATTATTGAGAATAAGACAATCAGGTAGGCCATGGAAAACAAAATTTGCATTATAATTTTAAATACAGTCGAACTTCGATAACTCAAACCATGACTTGCCACAAAAAAAGTTCGAGTTATCAAGACTTCGGGTTATTAAATAAAATGCATATTATGTATAAATACCGTGAGTATTTTTTTACATAAAACATGGGATTTGTCATATCCATGGTTACGACTTAATTGACAGCAATGTATTTGCCTGTCTCATTTAAAATGAAACATAAGGGACAATTTTGACATTTGTCTACTCTGTCAATGTCAAAAAACCAATTTGAAATACAATGGTTTATACTATGGAAGAGAAGGTGCAGATTATTAAGTAGTATTATTTGAATTTTAATCCAAGTTTAAGGCAAGTGTCGGACTTGTTCCGCGCTTTATTTCCTGACAGGTCTACACCAAGTGCAGCAAATTCTTTAAGAATAGCGAATACCTTTAGAGGAAATGGTTGCATCGAGCCTGCACATAACAGTAGGAATAGATCCTGTAATATATTAACTACGCAGAAAAAAACATGAAATTCTGACTTTAATACAAGATAAGAACAGATTAACATTAAGAGAGATTGGGCAAGCTACTGCTGTAAACAAAGCTACTGTACACAGACTATTTAAAAAGGATCATTACAGATCATACCATTTCCAAAATCACCAGGAGTTAGTTATGGACGATACGAACGAAGAATATTTTTTTGTGAAAGAATGTTTGAAAACGTTAATAACAATTCAGATTTGCTGCAAAATATACTTTTTATGGACGAAGCAACTTTTTATTTACATGGCGAGGTAAATTCACAAAATTGTCGGTATTGGTCCAGGGAAAATCTACATTTGTATCATAGTACGAGGACTCAACGACCCGAGAAAGTTAACGTTTGGGCTGGCATAATAGGAACCCACATTATTGGGCCATTTTTTATTAACGGGAATATTACTGCTCAATATTTAAATATAATACTTCTGTCAAATTCATCCCCTATGTTTCATTTTAAATGAGACAGGCAAATACATTGCTGTCAATCAAATGTCAAGTCGTAACCATGGATATGACAAATCCCATGTTTCATGTTAAAAAATACTCACGGTATTATTTATGTATGAATTTAGTCGAGTACATATCACTTACCTTATGATATACATATACAGATCAAAGTTATAAACATTATTTTTGTGTAAAAAAGTCAGTAATTTGTGAATGACGAGAGATTTTTTTATTTTGATTTTCAATAAAAAAAGCTTCAATGTTATTTAAACCATTATACAGGGAATCGGTTGTATGTTCATTGGTTTTTAAATACGAACGCAAAACGCTCAACGAATTTTCAACGAACTTTTGAATGTGGTTGCTGCAAATCATCTTCCATCATATCACTTTCGCTGTCATCTTTATTGTCAAGTAGGCACAGTCTTTTTTTTTCACTTAACAATAATTAACAAAGCATATGTTTGAACTTCAGTAGTGCAGAAACCGAACTGCCTCCATCATCGTTATAAAAACACCTGTTACAAAATCACGTAATTAGGGGATTTCCCCCAGAATTCGACTTATAGAAGCTGGCGCCAAATATTCTGTTCGAATTATAAAGATATTCGAGTAATCGAAGTTCGAGTTATCAAGTAAAAATTACCCATAATTCTCACTCTTGGCGCTATTGCCAACCAGTTTGATTCGAGTTATCAAAAATACGAGTTATCGAAGTTCGACTTACTGAAGTTCGACTTACTGAAGTTCGACTGTAGTTCTTTATCAGTTATTTGAAATTCAATTTCAAAAGTTTAGTTAGTTAGAACTTAGTTATTCAATTTTTTTAAATCAACATTGTGAAAACATGAAATTAATGAGAGTATTTTCTTTAGTTTTTAGCAAAAAAATAAATAAATATAATAAAACACCCTCTATACTCACCTGATTTGACAATTTGCGTGTTTTGGCTATTTTCCGGGTAGAAGGTTTTTGTCTGAAGAGATTGATGCGGCATTTCATAATTATTTTGAAACCATTCAACATTCCAAAAGAAGATTGGATGAGAACTTTCAACAAGTGGAAGGGAATTAGTGTGTTGTTGTTGAATCATTGTGTATCTTATTCTCAGTAAGTAATAAGCGTACCCTCGCAATAATAAATAGTTTAAGAAAAATAAAATATTATTACCTGTCCAAATAAAAAATTATAATTTACAAATTTGTTGTCGTTTATTTACAGAATATAATGCGCATATTATGCCGATAAAATTCGAAATTAATAATACATGTAATGTTCTGCAGGTAATTTATTTAACTTTGATCTCAAACATCAAAGCAAATGGTAACAAATTTTAACATTAAATCTCTTTTATTATTCATATTTACAAATAACTTTCAATGTTCAATGGAATTTTCAATAAAGCTTTACAAATTAGCTAACTGTCGTTTTTGACATCAACACATAATTAATTCAATTGGCAGCAAAGCAAATGGAGAAAAATAAAAATAAAGATAAATTATAAAATATAAAAATATTTGTCGTCTTGTTTGTTTTTAAAATATATATATTTCACCTCTGGGTTGCTCTGATTAAGGAAAAACACAAATCAATCTAAAATTAAAATATTTGGGTCCATATAAATTAAGAAACATACTGAATATGATTTTTTTTGTTATAAATTCTACCTAGTATTTCTTTTATTTGAAATTGTACCTATTTTTTAAATGAGAAAATAACATTTTATAGATTAGTCCAAAACGTTTACTTTCAGGAATATACAGGGTAAAAAGGGTATTTTTTGAGAGTATATATTACTCACCAAAATGAATAAAAAAAGTATAAAAAAACTGTTTCCGAGAAAAACGAAAAATCAAAGAAAAATGATAAAGATAGTGATTGAACAAAATTTTACCATAAAAAAAAAACAAAATTATATTTGAAACAATTTTCTCAATTTGTAATAGTTACACAGTTATTTGAAAATTAAATATTGGTCAAGGTCGACACAACATTTAACTTAGTACAATTATATGATAAAAAAAAAAACAAATGCACATGACCTCCGAAAGGAAAACAAAAAGTCTCAATTAATCGAAGTCCTAAACACTCATTTTTCACTGCCTTATATCTCGGAAACTATTGAAGATCGGACCTATGTTGATCAAGGTTTTTTTAAATCATTTTGGTTAGTAATATATGCCTTTACACATTTTTACCCTGTTTTTGACAGCCTGTATAGTCAGTTTTTAAACTAAAAGCAGTAAATTCAAAATTTCCCTAGTACCTATAGCACAGTATAGCGGACGAACGCGTTATAACTATGGTAAAACATAACACTATATAGACACACTATAGACACTAATGACAAGTTACATAACCTCAAAAAACCAGTAACTGATCCAGCCTGGTTACCTACTTTTTTATGGGCTTCTACCCTATTAATTTTAGAACATAAATGTAAATACATAAAATGTTCAGAATTAAAAACTGTATCAAATGAGCCTAAATTTATTGGGGTCTCGTGGCCGTGTGCCTGAGTGTCTGGTCGCAAATCTGGGGACCCTGGTTCGATCCCGACCGACGCCAAAAATGACATCGTATTATAATGGCACAAAATTGACCCCTGTGGCGCATTCTCCACGCCAGCATTGAGTGCCCGTGAGGTGACGCCTGGTAAGCGCCCGCACGGTACAAATATTCCACCATTACCGATATCTGTGCATGTATGAATCAGATTGGCACATACAGCAATGGGTCATATGCCCTGATGATATATTTATTTATTTATTTATTTTATTTATAGGTTCTTCTTATGAGATAAACAGAGTGCCTTTTTGTTTTTTAATTCTCGATGATACCATTATGTTTGAATGTATTTATTTATTTTTAATACCTTCAAATAACAAAATAACATCGCATCGAAACCATAACACAAAGGACGGTATTTATTCTAGCTGTCATACTTTGATGCGATATTTTAGACTTATTCGACAGGTAAGCTATTCGAATATTTATTTGATGTTGGTGAAACCGGGCATTAGTCTGCATCTGCAAGTATAAACAGTTTTTATTCATTTGCCACACTTAAGCAATATTTTGTTTCACACTTTAAAGAGCTAAAAAATGTAACTTATATTTTGCTTTTCTATCGCAAACGAATCGCATATAAACAATAATCTTGAATATATTAGATGTAGTTTTCAATTCTGAATATTTTTTGTATTTACACTTTTGTTATAAAATTAATAGGCAGAAATTACAGACATATGAAAATTATACCATTGTATGTATTTCCTATGGTTCATAAAAAAGTAGACACCCGGTATACCTTTATATTTTATTTCTTTTTTATAAGCTGAACAAAAGTGACCAAACTGTTATTCTTCTTCACAAACCTATACATATTGACACTCCTACTTCTCTTGATTGCATCTGAGCAGCCGTCAATCGGTCGTTTAATTAAAATTCTGCCCCGGTGTGCGACAGCTGCGCGGAGAATTATCAACCGTGCGCAACCCCAAACACCCCTTACCGCACAGCGGCTAACCAACCACCAACATTTGCATAAACGCCTGCTTGCCGTCCCCGTGCTTGTTTACATTGCAATTAAAATTACGATCGAATGAATTAAGGCATCGACTCTACTCAGCATGGAACCAACAGATGGAAGCAAATTCGTACAGACACAGATAAACTTACCTAGGTACAGATGTACTCTGCCTGCATCAAGGTAGAAGATGAAAAGTTTTTTTAATGCAAGGTATGCAACCAGAATCACTTTTAAGTATTCAATTTGTCAGCTTGAAGGGTTTAGTGCTTATAACTTCATTTTACTGACTCGTAATTTCCCTAATTTGAGTATCAATAAATATACGAGTTACGAGTATAATATAAGCGTGTCTAACGGTGAATATCTTTAGAAGTTTTACAGTTTTTATGCTTTCATTTTTCTCTCAGTTCTCTCAATAGCGAACCCACAATGAAGAATTATAATAATAAAATTTGAACCCAACAAAATTGCATACTGGCTTAATATTTTAAGTTAAGTAAAGGCATTTCCAGGTTACCATTTACAATAAATATTTTGACCCTGCGTGCGTTATGTCAGGTTCGAATTCCGCTGAAATCATGCACTTCACTTCAAGTCCTGAGTGAATTAGCATGCGTAATGCGATATAGTTTGGTTCACGAAAGATGACAATTCAAGGTCATTAATTAACCATATGGTGTAATATTACTTACAGAACTTCACTGCATTTCGTATACTTAGACGTGCAACATGAAATATTTATGCATACATTTTAACTGAAAAAATAAGTGTAATTTATTAGAAAATTATGTTTCTTTTTTAAATAATATATTTCTCAAAGATTTATGCTCTTCGCCTATGTTTTTGCAAAACACAATAACCTAGACTTGATAAAAACTATGGAATAATAATTTGATTTAAATGTGAATGTCACTGGGTAAATATTAGCGTAGAGGGCAGTGTATTAGATAATTAGATATCTGTTACTCTACGACATACGTCATTAATATTTGTAACGTGTTAGAAAGTAATATCAACATGAACGTATATCTGTCACACAACATAAACTACACAGATTTTTATTTCTATATGGTCCATTTTTAATGTGCTGATTACAACACTTGACAGATTATTTATAAAATAAATTAGTTTTCATTGGTCTGCATATGATATTTGACGCTAGATGGTATTTATAATATTTAAGTTGTTTTCTTGATATAATTCTTAAATCGTGATTCGAAAAGATCACGATTAAACTAATCAGGATTTAAAAAATCACAATCGCTGCCCGAAGGAACTCGGCTATTATATACATCTTTGTCTAGCGCACGGACAATTGCCTACAAGCAAGGTGAATAACAAATCGAATGCAGTTGGCATACGCATAAGAGGCCGAGTTCACGCTTGAAGAGTGAAAATGTTCGGGACATTTCTTGTATGCCTTTTAGCGGTATATAGTTTAACAGGTATATTATTCTTTTACATTTACATGTATAGAGAGAACAGTATTTTGCTATGTGATTAAAAGAGCAAGATAACAGTACGAAAAAAGAAGAATAATAATAAGTAATGCAGAAAAATATTGTTCGCTATCGCTTGATGCAAAAATGAATTCTTATAGAAGAGTATTTTGTGCTACGATGTATTTGTTGTATTTCAGTTTAACACGTAGATCATCAACTGCGAGTTTTCTCAATAGTTCACAGTTTTTTCAAGGACGCCCACTACTAATACTTCATAAATTGAAATCTTTCTACCAGTGGCAAATAAGAGTATATTCCTAGATATTCCTTATGAAATAAGAATAAAAATGGTTATGGGCTGTAGTATTATATGCTTTTATGTATTAAATAAATAGAGCATTGTTTGTAACATTTATGTATATAAATTTGCGATACGTTATATTATCACTGTAGTATAGTAATACTGATAAGGCAATTTAATCATACGCCTCCGTGGCGCAATGGCTAGCGCGTTCGGCTGTTAACCGAAAGGTTGGTGGTTCGAGCCCACCCGGGGGCGATGCCTTTTTATAAATAAATATACATAATATAAACAATTATTAACTGTAAAAAGTAACATCATGTCAAATTATCGGACTACATATATCATCATCCGGTATGGTCTAGTGGTAGCGATACCTGGCTTTCACCCAGGAGACTCGGGTTCGATTCCCGGTACCGGAATTTTTTTATATGATCCTACTTTGTTTAATAATGGTTTTCAACAAAATGTGTTATATTCGTTAATATAGTATTAATTACCATTCATACGAATTAATATTATACTAAATTTTTCAAATATATATTTTGTGGAAAATAATATTAACAATAACAATTTATTAAATGTAAATATACATTATATATCTTACTAATACTTATTTACTTGTTATTCTAGTATAGAAACAAAGAAAAATATGAACATTTAGGTATGTAAAATCACATATTATAGACTACCGGTTGCAATTAGTGTTGTGCAGGTCATATACTACTAATACTGAGTAATTTGATACGGCGGTTCCATGGTGTAATGGTTAGCACTCTGGACTTTGAATCCAGCGATCCGAGTTCAAATCTCGGTGGAACCTAGTTTTAACATTTAAATACGTGAAAAGGTCATGTATTGTATCGTGTGATGTCCATATTGACCTCTATAAGAGCCCGGGTAGCTCAGTCGGTAGAGCATTGGACTTTTAATCCAAGGGTCCAGGGTTCAAGTCCCTGCTCGGGCGTATTTTTACTTTCGTTATAATTTCTAATTTAAATAAGTAAAAGATTCTCCCCGACGGGGAATCGAACCCCGGTCTCCCGCGTGACAGGCGGGATACTGACCACTATACTATCGAGGACTTACGATATTATTATTAAAATAATAGAACTGCTTAATATAATAACAATATTAATACAGAATTCAGTAATTTTTCTTGTTTACATAATTTTAATTCAGAATATTTATATGTTATTGTTAAAAATATTTAATAAAACAGTGTGGACGCAGCTTTATGATACGAATTGTATGAAGTATAGTTTCCGTTGTATAGTGGTTATCACATGTTTTATATTTATTATCTTCTCATGTAATTTTTTACTGATTCCTTAAGATTAACACCATCCCAAATCTAGTGTCCTATAACACATGCAGAACAAGCTCCTGTGGCGCAACGTATAACGCGTCTGACTACGGATCAGAAGATTCCGGGTTCCAGGTCGAATCCTGGCAGGATCGAATTTTGTATATAATTCATATTGTCTTAAAAATCTTCGGCAGTCTAGCGGTCAGTATCTCCGCCTATCACGTGGAAGACCGAGGTTCAAACGATATAATATGTTATTTTATATGACACATAATTTAAAATATTCCGGTACCGGGAATCGAACCCGAGCCTCCTGGGTGAAAGTCGGATGTCCTAGCCACTCACTAGACGACAATACCAGATCGTCAATATTATTTTTTGGTTGTGGTTATGGTATTCTGTCAAAAAGAGTCTCTCTATCTCTGTTTATTATATTTAGGATTTTTATCTATGCCCTGTCTATTAAAATAACTGACAGTTATAAAAAATATAGCATCGAAAGATTGATAATTGATACACGTTAACATGTGTCTTTTTACAATTTATGTAAAGTTAAATTTTCTAAAAATGGCATTCCAATTTGATGACATCATTTAGTTAAATTACATGAGCCAGGTAGTGAAGCCGATTGATCTAGTCGATGGAACTGACATCTATAGTGTACTCTATAACTTTAAATTAGAACGGTATATAATGAAAATTATTTTCTTTTCAATTATAATTGATTACAATAAAAATTAAAATTGATTACAATCATTAATACATTAATTGATTACAACAATCAACATGTAAGAAAACAGCTCTGAATGCAAAACGTAGAAATAATTTTCAATTTAAATATAAACTAGATTTAAAATTGATTATGATAAGGGCCTTAAAAATATTTTTATTCCATAGTTTATACAACGTAGCTGTAAACACAATGTGACATGTCATTTTTACAATAAATGCAAATAGGTTATATCAGAGCAAGAGCCTGACAGCTAATACGATTTTGAGTTATTCAAATACTTTAGATTATTGCTCTGTGGTTAATGTAACAAAAAAAAAATCTGATGTGTCCAGCACATTACCTTCCGTCAATCCTGTGTATTATGTACAAATTCCATAGGGCGCGAGCAGGCACGTGACTGCTGACCTTGGCAATCAGATATGGGTGCCTGTATCAGTATGACAGCTACGAGGACAGCTATTAATTATATCCATAACTGGCAAATGTCATAATTTTTTATTCAAAATTTCATTGTTTGGTATTTTATGTTTCTTTTTATGGGCAACTGAATTCCACACTCCCCTCTTCTACTTTAGCTTTTCCCATTCGTTAGGGGGTCGCTATTTTTTATTTTATTTTCCACTCATTTTTGTTTTGCGTGTGATCCTCATTCAGTTCCTTTTCTCTCGAGTCTTCCGCAATGCAGTCCTTCCATCTTATATTTGGTCTTCCTCTGTTTCTTCAACCTTCTATTACTAAGCTATTCATTCTTCTTCCAATATATTCTTCATCTCTCCTCATGACACGTTCAAGACAATGTAATCGTCTGTCTTGTATCTTTCTAGAAACTTCTAACACTAGAGTTATTTCCCTTATCCTTTCATTCCTTACCGTATCTTTCCGTGTCTTCCCCGACATCTATCTCAACATCTGCCACATTCATTTACTTTTCATTGATACTGACATCTGTCAATTTGAATTATCTGAATATGTTAGCAATTTCCATTAGCATAACTGGCTGATTTATGAAATTTAATATCTCTCTAATTCTTTAACTCTATATCTGCTGAATATGAAGTATAAAATGCAATCAAATCGTATAGAGAATAATATATTCTTTAAGTAATAAAAATATTTTTTGCAAGAAAAACTTTTAAAATCTTCAAATGAGGGTACTTCCGGTTGACCAATTATAACCAAAATCTAATTACCGCTTCTGTTGGATGTAAACTTGAGGATACGAAAAAAATATAATTTTTGAATCGTGGTATTGAAGTTATGCGAACCGAAACTTTCGTCACGCACACAGACACACACACACACACACACACACACACACACAGTCACACAGACACACACACATACACACGCACAGACAAACATACATACAGACATCATCGTAAAAATGGTAAAATCGTATTAGGTATATGGTCCATATAATACGGTTTTACCATTTTCCCTAAAACGTGGTTATTAACTAAAAACTCATCATTGAATTTTTTGACCAAAGACAATACCTTCCTTACCTAAAGGTGACGGAAGGTAAAAAGGATGTGGGTAATGGAAACAACGACCATTATAATAAAAAAATTGTAAATATTCTCAATTATAAATTTTCAAATGTCACTGTCAACAGTGTCAACAACAGGAAGTAAATTTCAAGTATTTTTTTTTATTCTCAACTGAATTAGTTATTTTTGATCACTTTGTAGTAGGTTCGTCGAATTACAGATTGAGTAGAACTGTCAATGTTTCGTATTTTTGACGGATTTTTTGGGCGACATAATACGAAATAGAAAAGATCCTCTTTCAAATTCACTTGTGATATTATTTACAGTCACATGTGATAAATCCAAAGCAGTACAATTTTCTATAATGTAATAATATTCAGAAATAAGTACGTAGGAAAGAAATACAGAACTGTCGTATGATAACCTCAAAATATTATGATTATTTGTTTTTAATCGGAAGGAAGAAGGAATAAGAATTAACAGAGCTTGGATTCCTGCATTAAAGAAAACAACAGCTAAAGGATTCAACAAATTAATTAAATAGGATAGAACAACGCACACCGCCCATTCAAATTTCCAGTACCCTGACTATCTTCGATAAAATTTTCAAAAACAAAGCAGGAATTGAAATTATCATCTGTCACCCGCCAAAAAGGTAAAAACTATCTTAAAATTAGCTAAATCCTCAGAAGATGCCTAACACATTGTTAACGTTAGGTTGTAAAGCACCTTTTAGATCACGACCCAACAACCCGAAAAAGAATCAGACTTTCATAGTTATAGCCTATTTAACATTAACAATAAAAGACAAGATATTTTAAGATATATCATCTTCGCAGCATCCGGTATGGTCTAGTGGCTAGGATACCTAGCTCTGACCCAACAAATAGCACGAATTGTGACCGATATTAGCACAAATTATAACAAAAGCAAGGTCACAGTTATGGCCCTACTGGACATCGAAAAAGCTTTCGATAAAGTATGGCAGTCAGGGCTCATATACAAAATGATTCGTGCTAATTTCCCAGACACACTAATATTACTAACACACTCATACCTCACTAACAGAACCTTCAATGTAAAAATAAATTCATGTGTCTCAACCCCTCACCCCATAGAAGCCGGCGTCCCACAGGGTAGCTGTCTAGGCCCTGTACTGTTCACCCTATACCTGCATGACTTTCCCACATTCCCACAAACCCAATCTGCGCTGTACGCAGACGACACGGCACTCTACGCAAGTTCACATAGTGCCGAGGTCGCCAACAAACAGCTACAAATCCACCTAAATATCCTCATCCCCTACTGGACCAAATGGAAAATTCATATCAACCATAACAAAACAGAAACCATCACATTCACCCGCAAATTCACTCATACCAAAATATACACCCCATTAAAATTAAACAACAACCCTATCTCACCCTCACCCTCAGTCAAATACCTCGGCTATACCCTCGAACCCCGTCTATTCCACATCCAACACATCAAAAACACAATCCGCAAAGCAGCCATAGTCTTCAGATCATTATATCCACTCATTAATCAAAACAGTAAAATGTCACCGAAAAATAAACATCTCATCTACACCACCATAATCAGACCCATACTCATCTACGCAGCTCCAGCTTGGTGCTCCGCTTCCAAAACCGCCCTCCTGCCTATACAGCGATTCCAGAATCGTTGCCTGCGTCTGATAGTTGGCGCAGACAGATATGCTAGAATCGTAGATCTTCACGCACAAACTCAAATGCCATTCATTCGCGAATACATTGATAACATTTCACAAAAATTCTACTCATCTTTGCCACAACATAATATCATAACGAAAAACATCACGCATATCAGAAGCCATAATGTACCATTCGTCATCAAACATGCATTACCATATCAGGCACTTCCCATCTTCACAGAGCGCGACCAGGAGTAATCATCTTTCACCGCATACTAACACTTCATACTAACCACTCCATACAATCATAAAATGTAAAATATGTAAATATCATAGCTGCATTGTAAATAAATTCCATTTGATCATCCATTAGCAAATAAGTGCATACCTCACAATACATCTTAATCACCACATAACATCATTACTATTTTATAAATAAATCATAACAGCATTGTACAGGCCATTCTTTCATTCACTAGAAGATAAGCTCATAGCCCATAAACATTATAATCATCCCATTAAATCATCATGAAAATTGTATATAAACCATAGCCGCACTGTAAAAAAACACCACTGTCGCTCATTTAGCTGTAAGATCATTCATCTCGAACAGGTTTTTTGATACATTTTTTCCTGTAAAATTTAATCATATCATTTCACTCATAATCATTCTTTCGAAATACATAATTATATTATTTTAAGGTTGGTCTATCTGTAAATAATAATTAGTTGTAAAGCCAAAGAAGGCTAGGAAAACTAACAAACAAATCAAAATGTAAGAGATTGATTATTGTGGCGCCATGTGTGGCAGCCGGGAAACACGCCGCGCTCACAAACAATGGAATCTACCAATCTTATGATACACGATTGCCATTGTTTGATGGGCGACTCCGGCTGTAGAACGGCCATTGTACGCATGTGTGTGGCAAAACAATGTAAACATGTAAAAATATTAATTCACAAATAAACTTTCTTCTTCTTCTTCTTCTTCCTGGCTCTCACCCAGGAGGCTCGGGTTCGATTCCCGGTACCGGAATATTTTGTTTTAATAATTATGCTGCAGCAACAAACCAAGTTTAAAAGAGATTCGCCCCCGGGTGGGCTCGAACCACCAACCTTTCGGTTAACAGCCGAACGCGCTAGCCAATTGCGCCACGGAGGCGTGTGATCGCATTATATGACCTACATTGCAGGTCAAATACACACATGATTACACCTACGTATCACATCAATAATTATTCTTGATGTCATTATATTCATACATTTACATACAAACAAATATATTAATATGATAAAACATATTTGCTTACAATGTTTATATGTAGGATTGTGCCGTGGACGTAGATAATGGGGAAGTTTAGCGTATTTTTTTAATTTTTTTTTTATTAAGAATGTCTTCAAAAGTGATATTCTATATTGTATTTCACTCAAAGATGCCTAGATTTCTCAAAAAATGATTTTTTTCTAAAATAATGACGTCACAGAAGTTCACGGAGAATGTATCGTATAGTCTACCTTACGCAGGTGCGCGCTTGGTTCAAATAGCAACAGGAAGTTTTAAAAATGACATCCACATGTTTTGACGTTTATAAGCAGTGACAGTTCTATGTTTGTTTATTATAGTTTTGTTGTTCTTCTTGTGCAAACGACTAGTTCTATTTATTTCATTTAGTGTATTATTGTATTCAATAATAAAAATTAAGTATCGTATAATAGTTTTGAAAACAAATACAATTCCAATACGAACTAAAAAATCCTAACCTCACTCTGCGAAAACGTAAACAAACCCACGTGAACTAGCCATAAGTATGTAGTGTTAGGCAGTGGTCACATTGAGTAGAATGCAAGCGATCAACCAAGATCGACTGTCGTAGATCAATAGCGACCGACCTAAATTTTAGGAGATATGTCACACTGCATACTGCATGAATCGACGTAAATATTTCCACAAAAATCATGCCAACTTAAATTGAAAGAAAATTAATTAATTCTTGCACAGAAACGCCACAAATATAATGTTTTCAGGGATATTTAAATAAATGACAAACCTTATGAGTTTTTGTTTTTAAAATTAGAGATATTTGCATCCACAATTTTTCCATTGTCTTACAATTATTACTGTATCCTGATGTGCTTTGATCATAAAATTGTACATTATTTCTTACAGTTTTTCAACTATGGTCTATTTCATTAACTCATTTCCGACATGATACTACTAATATGGCTGTAATATTCTAACAATATTCTTTTTAACCTGTACACAAATGTCAAAACAGTTAAGTTGGAATGAAAAATATGACAACACTGAGCATGCGTAAACACATCAATCGTTGTCGATCGACTAGAAAATCAAACATGTTTGATATATCAAACCGTTCGTCGACGTTCGACATCGTTCGACCATAGTGGATGCATGCAGTGTGACCATTCCCATAAGCTAGTGTTAGTTTAATTTTTAATCGATCGCAATCAATCGGCGTTAGTCGATCCCACTTGTCCAGTGTGACCACTGCCTAATGCCTCAATATACGTTAAAAAACGCAGGTCTCATCATCCTTTCTAGGCATGCGCATAAGTCACTTGTGACGTCACAAATGTTCGATGACAAATAATTAATTATAAATAAACGGGAACATAATTTTAACTTTCAATTACATTTTAACTTATAATTATTCATATATTTATGATTAAAAAATATTTCTCATGTAATTTCAACCATGCTAAACTTCCCCATTTGACGGTACAGGCATATAATCTAAATGGAACCACCAAAATAAATTAAGGAATCGCTTAACAAATTGTAGAGTTAGTAAACTTATTTTAATTAATAATATTTCTCTAATTTTTACACTTCACCCAAATAAATAAACGTTACAATAATATTTAGCAGTTGATGTGTCTGTCACCCAAGCGAACTGAAAGCTGGCATTTCAATCCAAGACTGGTAAAAGATATTTACCTCTCCCTCTCGGTATTTTTTCCACTCCCGATCATTTATTTTTATCTTTGGTTGATACACAGGGTCTTACTATCCCTTGGAAAATTTAAGAATAAGAAAAACGTTGTCATCTTCCAAAAGTCAAATATTTATGAAATGAGGCCAATTTGAAAGAACTTATTCAAAATCGTAAATTATAACAATGAGCAAATATTTCACACAAGTTTAAAAGATCTATATTTTAAACTAGCAGAAAGAAATTTGTAGAAATTTCTAACCATTTGCGTAGATTTTATAATTTGTTTGTTGAAAATGTAAACCGGTCGAAATATTATGGGTTGGGGTGGTATGTATCGAATATTGATTTGAAATTACCGGTAATTTTAAATTAAAATTAGATGAGTAATTTAATGGAAAATTTCGAATTAAATTGGATTTTAAAATGTCATCTTATGCACTACGTACATAGGTAAATGAATTTAATAATTTTTACTAATGAAATTATTTATTAAATCTATTTTATATTTTACTAGTATGCTGAACGCAGTTTTATAAAAAAGGGTGAATGAAACAGTTGCAGTTTACATTTACATTTCACATCGTGAAAATGGGTCAACTGTTTTATACGGTTGTTTTGTATTTTTGTTTCTTTATAAACAACTTGAAAAGAAGGCCAATTGCCTAAGAGATTCATAATAAATAATAAATAAATATTTCATCACGGCATATTACCCATTGCTGGGTGTGCCAATCTGCTTCATACACAGATATCGGTAATGATGGAATATTTGTACCGTGGGGCGCTTACCAGGCGTCACCTCACGGGCACTCATTGCTGGCATGGAGAGTGCGCCACAGGGGTCAATTTTGTGCCATAAAATGCGATGTAATCCCCAGATTCGCGACCAGACACTCAGGCACACGGCCACGAGACCCCATTAAAGATTCATTATTTAATCAATTTTATCAAAATAACCCATACCATACATACGATTGAATATATTACAATAATCTTTTTAACAACGTATATTTATATTATTTTCTGGTGTTCTACATTGTATAGTATGAATTTAATGTTACAGCATGATTAGAATTTTATCTATACGAGTATTACTTAGGAATGAAGAAAAATAATTCAATGTAAAGTAATATTATTTTTTGTTTCTAACGTCCCCCATTACATAGAATTATATTGCTGACAGAAAGAAGTAATTTTTTTTTTCTTTTAATTGATCACAAATAATGTCAACCGAGACGTCAACGCGCATAAAATTTTCACGTATTTCATTCATATCGTTCTAATTCTACGTAAAAAAAACTTATGTGACCAGCACATTACCTTCCACCAATTTCATATGTT
The DNA here is from genome assembly GCA_951394225.1 of Harpalus rufipes. NCBI lineage: Eukaryota > Metazoa > Arthropoda > Insecta > Coleoptera > Carabidae > Harpalus > Harpalus rufipes. The sequence continues at coordinate 9,687,898 of OX596275.1, forward strand.
TTGTTCAAATTCCATACAGAATGTTTCTTGCAAAAGATTCTATATTTCCAGTAAAAATATAGCACAAACATACTACGACCCAAGCCGGTTTACATTTTCGACAAACAAATTATAAAACCTACGCAAATGGTAAGAAATTTTCACAAATTTCTTTTGACTGGTTTAAAATATAGAATTTAAGCTTATCAAAACTGAATATATTCAAATATACCGCCATTTATTATTAGGTTACATCACCTTTATTAGCAATACCAGTTTTAATTCTATTAGGCATTGTATCCCTAAGCCCTGCACATTTTCCTGTGAGTATTGTCCTATATGCCTTGCATGGTAGGTTTTACTGTACGCACTGAATTTTTACGAATTTGTTTTTCGTTGTGCCAAAAGTAAAGGGTCGCATTACAAGCTGAATCTGGGGTAGATGACCCTTAAAATGCCGGTTGAACTATTATCACCAGTCATTTGGCCACAGTTTTGTAAAGTCTTACGTCTATATTTAAAGAAGCCGAAAGAATTTTGTAGAAATTTCTAACCATTTGTGAAGGTTTTATAATTTGTTGAAAATGTAAACTAGTCGAATTATTATGAGTTTCGCTCGAATATCAATTGCACTTGACACTGGCATCTGTCAATCAGAATTTCCATGGTTATAGCATAGCTGGTTGCTTTATGAAATTTAATTTCTTTCTATAACTATAAATGAATGTGCAGCATAAAATACATTCAAATCGTATAGAGAATGAAATATGTTTAAACATTAAACGTGAAAAATGATGTTTAATAGCGTTTTTTTCAAGAAAAACTGTTAAAATCTTTAAATTAGAGTACTTCCGGTTGAACAATTATAAACAAAATCTAATCACGTCTGCATATGAATGAAAGGAACCGGAATACGAAAGAATTTAATTTTTTGAGTAATAGTATAGGAGTTATCGAATCCGGAAGAATCGTCACACACACACACACACACACACACACAAACACGCGCGTACACTCACACGCGCACGCACACACACATACATACATACATACACACATACAAACATCAGTGTAAAAAAGTAAAATTATATTCTAGGGATCCTAAAGCGTGCTTATTTATTGAAAAATCGCCACCAAATTTTTTGTCCAAAGACAATACCTTCCTTACCTAAATGTGCCGAAAGGTAAAAATTAATATAAATTCCTTTTTTCCATTCATGGCATTCTATTTATTTTCATATTTTAATCAAATTAATATAAAACTTTATATGCATTTTTCTCAAAAAAAAAAAAATGGTTATGTGAGATATAGCCCAGGGGTTACGACGTATGGACGCTTCTGTTGTTTCACTTCCCTTATTTTATTGTATTTATACTACCCTTATACATAACCTGCATTTTTTTTTGAGTAAACAGACAAATATAATAATAAAATTTGGCAAATAATTAACAAAATGCTATTGGTTAGTTCGTTTCCTACTTACTGAATAATTAATTTTAAAATAGATGCGATTATGCCCACAGAAAACACGAATATTTTCGTATTGAATTTTTTTTATCTGATGAGGGAAGGATTTGGGTTTATTTTGAGAGATTTCGATTTCGCTGCGTGAACATTGCGTGTGCTGCCAGATTATCTATGTACCGGATGTAGGGCTTACATTGTTTTGAATCGGGTAACATAGGATACCTATATTTGGGTATTAGTTGGAATTTGTGAGCTTTAATTCTTGAATGTTTGATTATTACTAGCTTCATCACAGTGCTAGAGATTAGTTTGTGATTATTTCACACTTTGACATGGTTCAATGCGGGACGTCATTCTATATCTATATCACTGTAAAAAATATTTATTTATTTTCTTTTCAACATGATTTTTTTTGTACTTTTTCATGATTAATGCCCATATTAATAAACACTCGTAAAATTTTAAACGGTTTGTTATAATTTTTTTCTACTCTACTGCTTGAAAAACTTATCAATCTGCAGAATGTATATATAGACAATACTATAGTAAGGGCCTAAAAATATATCGTGAGTGATCGAGCGTGATTGCAATTTATTTAGGCGTGAGCAATATGATTTCTTCTATTTTTATTTAAAAAAATGTAGTTTTAATATCCATGTTTTACGTTATATCTTATTATTATTAGCATATTGAAATATGTGGTTTTTTTCTTGAAAATATTTTTCTCATTATTGTACACATAGTTAGCTTCGATATAATTCAAGGTACAGCATTTTTTTAATTAACAAATTATTAGTATTTATTTTGACAATCATTATTCTGACACTGATGTAATAAAACGTTACGCTTTTGTTCGTCTCTTGTTTCTAAATCCATGACTAATACTATTAAATTGTAATTCCGTGAATTTTCAAATTTTATTTCTACAGTTATGAAATAGCCAAAATGAATTTTTTTTATTGATTCGGATGTAGAAATTTTTGCTTTACAACATCCATTTGAAACTTTTGTCTAAAATAATTAGGGAGCAATGCGCTCGGAAAAATTGATTTCCCATGTTAAATGCATATGTTTCACTTTCCGTGATACATCGTGTATATTTATAATAATAAAATAACATTAGTATATTATGTAGCCTTATAAAAACTAACGTCCGGTTCCATAATATCATATAAAAGTCTCCTTTTTTAAAAGCTTACTTTTTCAAAAAGTCGACTTTGAAATTTTTTGTGTTCCATAATAGTTTGTAAAGGGTTTGCATAAAGGACAAAATTCGGGACTTCACAATAAAGGAGACTTTTTTGTAAAGTGCTTTTTAAAAAACGATTACGGAACAGGTTTACCACAAAAAGGCTCCTTTTCGCTTTAAAGGAAACTTCAATATGTTTACGGGACCGGGTATAAGTAGACGACGGCCGGAGCTTAAATTTTAATTCATACAATTCGTACCTTGATCGGACATCTTTAAAAAATTGTACTGTATGCATATTTTAAATGTAGAAACAAGTACGTGACACCGACGTGACCCGCCGGGCGTGATCGGACATAAGTGCCAAAATAAATTCGTAAGCGTGAGTGACTGTGTACCGAACAAAAAGTTACTCACACTCCCACCTCTTTGCCATGGCGTCGCATTACGAAATAATGTTTAACTTTCATTATTATAATGCATTGGCGGATTTAGGAAATGTCCAAGGAGGGGGCGAATTAAGTTACTTTAACTTAATCGTTCGAATTAAAACTGCTTTGGTTTTTCGATAAAAAGAGTCCAATGCATTTTGTTGGCGTCTTTTACTGGACATTTTATAATGACGTATACTGAAATGCAATCAAATAATAATTAAACTAAATTTTTATACCTTACAATTGTCTAAGAAAAATACTTGCAAATATCTTTAGTTAAAATAAGCTATAGTAAAACAGCTGGAATATTTAAATTTTATGTTATAGAAGTGTACATAACCTAAAAGCATAATGAACCACCAAGGAGGGGGCGATCGCCCCCCGCTGGATCCGCCAATATTATAATGAGAGAGAGTGGTAATTTTTTATATTTTTGACCCATATATATAAATTCCATTATGGCATCCTACTCCTTTTACATTTATGAACCGTGATAAAAACGAAACATGTTTTGAAAAATTCAGACGGCTGCTTGTTTCAGGTATACGTTAGTTCCTTTTATAATAATTGCTGACATAGTTTACTGAAAATTCCTGTGTAACTAACTATGGTGTGCATGTTTCATGCATAGATAAATAAACTGGCATTAAATCCCCGAGTTGAAACATGTATGGTCTGGTATAAACAAGTCTGAATTAGTAGGTAGATAGGCTTGTTACTGTGTTCGAATTCGCCGGTTCGACCTAATGTACTTAACGCATCGTATATAATTCAACAGCATGACACACACGGTTCAGATTATCCAGCGGTAATTACATCTCGCGCTCGCGGTAATGCCAGTAGGGTACTAACAACCCAACAACCCCGGAACCCCGCTAAAGTTACATGATGAATACAATAGAAATTTCTCTACGCGCAGTTGTACAGGAATGAATTAATAACATTTCTAGTAAGCTCCAAATGAATGAAGAAGTCACTAACACAGCTTCAAACCTTGAATGGATTCTGGACCGTAGTAATACATTAATAAATTGCAGAAGACAATTTAAACACACCAAATACCGAATTCACATTTAAATTCTGAAGTTGAATACTGCAGTTCTGTCAGTATTACCAACATGAATATAAAGGAAAAACTAAATTTAGATAAGACAATTTAAATGCCAAACGTGTATTGATGGTGGTAGCTCTTTAATGTGTAAATAAAATAAAATACGAAAATCATTTACTTTACACATTGTCTGCAGTGTGTAAAGTATGAACTTTACACATCGGAGTATAAAAAGAATATTTTATTTTTTATTCGATTTAATTATATATTTTTCTTCGTATTCAATGAATTTAGAGATAATATCTTGCAACCTATGCTGCTAAAAGCTGCACTACGGCAACAGAATATTCAAATATTATTAAATGACAAGATCTCAGTGTCAAATAAGATTTACATAATATCTTTGTGAAATGATTTTACTGGAAATATAAAAATGTAAAATAATTTAATGTAGCAAAAACAAATCACATAAGGTAATATAACAGATTAAGCCATAAGCCAATTCAGCAGATTATTATGTAGTAAATATAATGATATATATATATATATATATATATATATATATATATATATATATATATATATATATATATATATATATATATATATAGTGTAACATGCGACAGAGACGGCCTGGGGCAGAGGACAGAGGTAGTCGACGAGCGATTGTTTTCGAGAGACGAATAAAAAAATATAAATAGCTTTGTATTGTATTTAGAATAAATGTTGTGTTCCTAAAATAGTTAGTAGTTATCGTTTGTTGATATTATATGTTCTGTTCGTGTTCCACGTGTTAAATAAATTAATTCTGAGCGTTTGTACTTGATTTTCCGTTTTGACATTTATACGTTGACATTGATTGACACCTGTTAGTCAAGTCATTCCTAGTATAAGCCCTGTTAAAATACCCCGAACCCTATTCCCGTTACAATTGGTGTCAGGTGTGGGGTATTTCCTATTAAAAGGGCTAATTAGAAAAAATGGATGTTCATGTTTTGGAGATACTGAGAGAAATGAAGGGGGAGATTCTTGAAAAAATGAACATAAGCCAGGAAAAGATTCAAGAAGATCTTAAATCAACTCAGCAGAAACTAGAAGCAAGTGTAGAAAATATGAAGGAAGAATTGCGCAATGAATTAAATCAGCAAATAGAACAACATGTAAAACAACAGGTACTACGAATAGAGCAACAGGTACAACAAAAATTGGAGCAACAAGGGAAAGATATGCAAGAACAAATAGTCATGTTGCAAGATCAATTTGCTAGTTTTAATGTTGGCTCATCTACAAGAGAAAGCAATACGCCAGGTGAAACAAAAATGAAACTCAAAGTTCCAACCTTTGATGGCAAAATACCGTGGTCTACGTATCACAGACAATTTGAGGCAGCTGTTTTTTTGCCAATGGATGGACTGAGGAAGAAAGAGCCATCTCGTTAATTATAGCTCTACGAGGGGAAGCTCTAAATATTCTGCAGACTATTCCAAAAGAACAGCAAAGAGATTATAAACTCTTAGTGTCACGTCTGGAGATGAGATACGGAGATACACATCTACAGCAAGTGTACCATGCACAAATAAGAAACAGAATGCAACGATCAGGTGAATCTCTCCAAGAATTTGAAACCGACGTCGCACGATTAGTAAGATTAGCATATCCTACGGCACCTGATAGTTTCTTGGAGCAACTAACCATTCAGACATTCATAGACGGTCTCAGAGATAAAGAGACACGGCAATCGTTGCGTATGGCTCGCCCGAAGACTCTGGATGACGCGTTAGCTCATGCTTTGGAGTATGAGGCTGCAAAACAAGCTTCACGTGGGCTCCATCATATCCGAGGCGCTGCTGAAGAGTTAGGCCAAAACGAAGAGAATTTGGAGAGTACACTACGGCGAATATTACGTGAAGAGAAACCTAAGAGACAAGATTTTCGTTGTTGGCACTGTGGAGAATTAGGTCATCTTCGACGTAATTGCAAGAAGCTTAAGGAAGAAAACACACAGCCGGAAAACTAGTGAAAGTCGACATGCAGGGACGAACGTCGACTTCCAGGAAGAAAGTCCCAGACATTATCATCAATATTGCGCCATGCTCCTCAGGTAAGGATAGTTTGTATATCTATGGAAAAGTTGATGGCCGACCTGTTTCCTTACTTGTGGATACAGGCGCAACAAAAACAATAGTACGCCCTGATATACTATCTCAGCACTGTAAACTATCGAAAATAACAGTCCGCCTTCGCACAGCTACCGGTGGAGTAATTCCGACGCATGGTATGAAAGCGGTGTCTGTAAATATTGGCAGTAGCACACTGACTCATAAAGTGGTTGTAGCTGATATTTCTGACGAATTTATTCTCGGAATGGATGCGTTGAGGAAATTTGGTGCTATAGTAGATTTGCAGAACGGCATCCTGAAAATCAGAAATGAAGAGATTCCATTTCAGAAATCGGAACACGAAAATGTTCGCGTGCTACTTACTGAGAATGTCATATTGCCTCCCCAAAGCGAAACAATAGTAATGGCACGCTTAGACAAGGATATCATACAGGGAAGTCTTAGAATAATAGAAGCAAGCGACACTGTCGAAACCGACCAACGAATACTTGTAGGTAAGACTCTTATCAAAGTTAAAGAAGTAGTTCCGGTAAGAATTATGAACATAAATTCTGGGTCAATAACTTTAAAGAAAGACAGTGTTTTGGGACAGTGCACACCTGCATCGAGTATTATTAAATGTGGACAAAATTCTAGTGATAAATCAATGACAAACTGTCCGGAGGATCTATTGAATATAATTCTTAACTCTTGTCAAAATCTTAATGAAACACAATTAGAAAAGGTAAGAGAAATGATTATTGAATATCAAGATGTCTTTGCCCTTGATGATAATTCATTAGGTAGAACAAACATTGTAACACATAAAATAAATACTGGGGATGCTCAACCAATTCGACAACATGCTAGACGACTCCCATTGGCAAAACGCGACGAAGCCGAAAAAATAATTAGAGATATGGCCAAACAAGGAGTGATCGAGCCCTCAAAGAGTCCATGGACATCACCAGTTGTCTTAGTAAAGAAGAAAGACGGTTCAACAAGATTTTGTGTTGACTACCGCCAATTGAACGTAGTAACAAAGAATGACAGCTACCCTCTGCCCAGAATAGATGACACCCTAGACACGCTATCTGGTTCACGTTGGTTTTCTACCTTAGACCTGAATAGCGGTTACTGGCAAGTTGGTATGGAACTAGAAGATCGAGAGAAAACTGCCTTCACTATTGGAACTGGCCTATGGCAGTTTACCGTCATGCCGTTTGGTTTGTGTAATGCTCCTGCCACTTTTGAGCGTCTTATGGAAACGATTTTAAGAGGACTCACTTGGCAGACATGTTTAGTCTACTTAGACGATGTAATCGTTGTGGGAAGATCTTTTGAAGAACACTCAAAGAACTTGAAAGAAGTGTTCCAAAAACTGCGGGGGGCTAATTTGAAACTAAGTCCTAAGAAATGTCATGTATTCCAAACAGAGGTAAAATATTTGGGACACGTCGTATCGGAAAACGGAATTGCAGTTGACCCCGACAAGACCAGGGCAGTATCAGAATGGCCAGTGCCAAAAGATAAAAATGAAATTAAAAGTTTTCTTGGTTTATGCACATACTATAGACGATTTGTTTTAGGATTTGCCAATATTGCAAAACCTTTAACGAAACTTACAGAAGAAAGTCGTCAATATTTGTGGGACAATGATTGTCAGAGAGCTTTTGAGCAACTGAAACATCTTCTAACGACTGCACCAATATTGAGTTACCCTAATACGTATGACGATTTTATCCTGGATACCGACGCAAGTAATTCTGCCATTGGAGGTGTGCTCTCTCAGGTACAAAATGGAGAAGAAAAAGTCATAGCCTACTTCAGCAAAGTCCTTTCAAAACCGGAAAGGAATTATTGTGTGACTAGGAGAGAATTGCTTGCCGTTGTAAAATCTACTGAACATTTTTATAAATACGTTTATGGTAGGAAGTTCTTACTGAGGACAGATCACGCCGCCCTGAGATGGTTACTGCAATTCCGGAATCCTGAAGGTCAGATCGCAAGGTGGATAGAACGGTTACAAGAATACAACTTCGACGTAGAACATCGACCTGGCAATAGTCACCGCAACGCAGATGCCTTATCAAGAAGACCGTGCCCAGAGAACTGCATCTATTGCACTCGTTTGGAAGAAAACGCCCATTTGTTAAGAACCACAATAATTAGCGACGAATGGCTACCACAAGGTTTAAAACAGGATCAGGAAACCGACGCAGAATTGAAACAGGTGTTACAATGGAAACGTCGAGGTCAACGACCAACCTGGGAAGAGGTGAGCTCTTCGAACAAAATACTGAAAGCTTACTGGGCGCAGTGGGACTCCCTGAAGATAGAAGATGGCCTTCTACAAAGAATATTAGAGAACAATAATGGCACTATATTCAAATTACAGGTTTTAGTACCAAGAAGTCGAGTGAATACCATATTACGAGCTCTACATGATGGGACATCTGGCGGACACTTTGGCGTGATGAAGACGTTACGGAAAATTCGAGAGCGGTTCTATTGGGTAAACTGCAAAGAAGACGTTAAGGAGTGGTGCCGTAAATGCAAATTATGTGCATCCGGAAATGGTCCACTTAATAAGAAAAGAGCACCAATGAGGCAATATAACGTTGGTAATCCAATGGAGAGAGTAGCAGTGGATATAGTAGGTCCTTTTCCAGAAACCGACAGTGGAAATAAATATCTCCTGGTTGCTATGGATTACTTCACTAAGTGGCCAGAGGCATACGCAATAGTAAATCTAGAAGCATCCACGGTTGCCGAGGTACTAGTGAAAGAATTTTTCAGTAGATTTGGTGTACCGCTAGAGATACATTCTGATCAAGGACGTAATTTTGAATCGGTCCTGTTCCAAGATATTTGCCGGTTAATGGGAATAAACAAAACAAGGTCGACGTCATTGCATCCCCAATCGGACGGCATGGTAGAGCGAATGAACCGGACAATAGAAAGATATCTGTCGAAAGTGGTTTCCGAACATCAGAGAGATTGGGACCAATATATTCATCTGTTTTTAATGGCGTACAGGTCTTCCATCAATGAAACTACGGGGCAAACTCCAGCGTGTGTTATGTTTGGACGCGAAATGCGATTACCATGCGACTTGCAGTTTGGGAGAAAACCACTTGAACCGAATATAGCCGGGCAGGATTATGTGAGCCAATTAAAATCAAAGATGAACGATATACATGAACTTACCCGCAAAACTATCAAAATCGCTAGTGACAGAATGAAGAATCAATACAACATTAATACTCAAGAAAGAGAATTTGAGCCTGGAAATCTTGTTTGGTTATATAATCCGAAAAGACGGCGTAAACATTCAATAAAACTCCAGCGTAACTGGGAAGGTCCGTATGAAATTTTGAAGAAAATGAATGATGTGATTTATCGGATTCGTAAACTACCCAAAGGAAAACCAAAAATAGTACATATAAATCGTCTTTCTCCATATGCTGGTACGAATGAAAAATCTCGAGATAATCAAGATGAAGTGAAGAGGGTTAGACTAAATAATGATATTCAAAGAAATTTTGAAAAATTCATGAGTGAATATGGTAACGGAAAGAAAGCTCGATTTGGAGTGATAACTGAGATACAAAAAGATCTCTTTCAAATTCCAAAGGACATGTCCATTGCACATTGTGTGCCGCAAGACCTTCGCGTCAGTAAAGGCATAGCTCTCGTTTTTAAGACAAAATTTGGACGATTCAATGAGCTAATCCAGCAACGCCCTACTGTAGGCAAGGTACTACATTTACAGGATGGAGATCGATTTCTGTATTATTTAGTAACGAAAAGATTGTCTGCCCATAAGCCGAGTTACTTTGATTTATGGCGAACTCTTGAAAACCTTAAGAAAGAATTAAGGACTAAAAACGTTAGTAAGTTAGCGGTACCTAAACTTGGCTGCGGAATAGATCGACTAAATTGGAGGATCGTTAGAAATATGCTGGAAATCATCTTCCAGAACACTAATATAAATATTGTTGTTTGTAGCTACAATCCAAGGCGAGAACCGACCTCTAGAACAGTTGATTGTTACTTTTACCGTCAAGGAACATGTCAAGCTGGAGACACATGTCGATTCCTTCATGACCCATTCTACCGGTGCCATGGAAGAAGCAAGTTCTGGGACAGAACATTTCTAAGGTGGGAGCAGTGTAACATGCGACAGAGACGGCCTGGGGCAGAGGACAGAGGTAGTCGACGAGCGATTGTTTTCGAGAGACGAATAAAAAAATATAAATAGCTTTGTATTGTATTTAGAATAAATGTTGTGTTCCTAAAATAGTTAGTATAGTTATCGTTTGTTGATATTATATGTTCTGTTCGTGTTCCACGTGTTAAATAAATTAATTCTAAGCGTTTGTACTTGATTTTCCGTTTTGACATTTATACGTTGACATTGATTGACACCTGTTAGTCAAGTCATTCCTAGTATAAGCCCTGTTAAAATACCCCGAACCCTATTCCCGTTACAATATATATATATATATATATATATATATATATATATATATATATATATATATATATATATATATATCTTTTATTTTCTACTTCTTATTTTAAAAAGCATAATATTCTTTTTAGAAGTAGTTTAGTTCAGTTCAGTACGTGGTAAGATCAATTCATTTCTCCCTTAAAAAAAAGCGCCTACACAATCTTTTATAAAAAAAATCTGTTGTGGCCAACACAATACCTCTCGCCACTTCCTTTATTTGGTTACATAAGTATAGGGCGCGAACAGTCATGTTACATTGTTGGCCTTGACAAGCAGATGTGGGGGCCCGTTTCAGAATGATAATTAGTAATTATGTACATAGATGTCAAATGTCAAAATGTTTCATTAAAAATTTCAAGATTTTCTAAATTCACGTAGTTAATTTGTCACCAGGAGTGTGGAATTTACTTGTTGAGGAAAATAAACCACGTGGAATTGGAAAATCACTAAATTTAGAATGAGAAATTATGATATTTAACATCTATATACATAATTACTAGCTATCATTCTGACATGGGCCCCCATATCTGCATGTCAAGGCCAACAAAGTCACATGACTGCTCGCGCCCTAATGTATTTAACATTTCTTGTATACCTACACTCTACACCAAAAATTGTACTTATATCAATTCCTTATATTTAGATTTTTTAAATTTAAATTCATTCTATGAAGATATTTTGTCCTACTCTTCTAATTTTTCGAGATGTTTCCAATTCATTGTCGGGAGTAACAGTATTTCTGAAGGGTATGTGTAATATACCTATAATATTAAATATTTAACTATTAATACATAAAGAAATAATGTAATGTATGTACTTCCCAGAAAATGTCTTCAGTAATGCCTCCGGATTCCTGACACTGACATTTATCTGTCAGTTACAAACAATTTAAATTTTCAACTATTTTCCATGGCATACTTTCGGCTGTAAAATTTATTGTAACAGATTATTTTATATATTATATTTCTTTTATCTCTAAATGTATAGAATATATAATAAAATATTTAAATGTATCAGAAAGAGAATTTAATTTTCTTTAATATTTCCAAGAAAAAAATTCAAAAAATAATATTCAGAAGATTTTATTTCAAGAATCTGCTACTTCCGGTTGTCCAATTGTTACCAAAACCTTTTCAGATCTTCCCATGAATGTCCGATTAGGAAATACGTAGTTAAACAAATTTAAAGTCATAGTTTTCGAATAAGCGTCCTTCCAACATCACACATACATACACACATACACACATACACACACACATAAATCCACACACGCACACACACACATACACACACACACACACACACACACACACAGACATCATCATAAAAATGTTAAAATCGGATTGTAGGGACATTAAAACGTACCTATTTATTCATTGAAATCTGGATATGTGATTTTTAGCATGAATCCAAGACCTCTCTTAGCGAGAGGTAAAAAATTCTGTGTGGAATTTGTACAAAATACGTAGAATTGACGGAAAGGTAATATGCTGGCCACATCAGATTTTTTGATGTGTGGAATATGAAATATTTTTATTAAAATTCCATTTTAATAATTAATTTTGGAAGCCTATTTAATCTTGAAATTAGAAAAAAAACAACCTCATTTCGTATAATTAGTCCCTGTAATGTAAATTACATTGAACATAAATTCAATTTATAATTACGTTTCCATTTGAATTGAAATTTTGACGAATTATTTTCGTATATAATTAAACAGAAATACAGTGCGGATTATGCTGAATCTTCGAAATGATTTTGCTCGTTTATATTGACGGTCGGTCGGTGCGAGAATAAAGAAAAGCAATTAATTTTCACATTATAAATAAACCCATCTTCGCGGAAGCCATCGATGTCGATGTTTTATAGAAAAGTTCATCCATTACGTTTGGATTTCTCTCAATCTTCAGACAGTTCTATTGACCCACTAACTGCGGGTGGTAGAAAAACAAACCGTGCAGAAAAAGGAAGAAAATAAACATCACGTTTGTTGGTGTTCACCGGAAGTTATAAAAAAAAAACTATAACCGGCTTGTTGCCATTAATATTATATAAGTGACCATTATCAAGGTTTCCATTAACTTCATTCGTCTCATAAGAGTTAAGAGAATCAAACCGATTGTGATGAGTGGGTTTAATGTAACTAGAATATTTTTTTTAAGGACGTCCAATCAAGTTCATGAATATCATGAACGAATTAACAAATTGGCATACATTTATCTCTCTCATTTGCAAAGATTACAAGGGTGTGCGATAAGGATGGATATAACACGCTTTTTACCTCTCGCTAAGAGAGGTATTGGATTCATGCTAAAAATCGTATATCCAGATTTTATTGAATAAGCACGATTTAAGGTCCATAGAATCCGATTTTAACATTTTTACAATGATGTGTGTGTGTGTGTGTGTGTGTGTGTGTGTGTGTGTGTGTGTGTGTGTGTGTGTGTGTGTGTGTGTGTGTGTGTGTGGATATATGTGTGTGTGTGTGAGGTTGTTGGAGACACGATTTCTCAAATTCTATAAGACTAAAGACCTGTATAACTACGGATTCCTCAATCTAACAGTAATGGGAAGAGTTGAATAGGTTCTGGGAACAATTGGACAACCGGAAGTGGTAGTTTCTAAAAAAAAAAAAATTCTAAATATTATTTTTTTAAAATTTGTTATTACAAATATTAAAGATAATTAAATTCTCAATCTGACACATTTAATTTTTTTATTATATCTCGTATAGGTTTGGAGATATAGTATATAATAATATAGAATAATCTGTTGTAATAAATCTTGTTGCCCGAAAAACAGTTGCGATATTCAAATTTTTGTAATTGACAAATAAATGCAAAATGTCAGTGTCAGATTTTTCTGGGAGGTATGAGTACATTTAATATATATTATTGTATTATTAATTTAATATGTTTTTAAATTACAGATATGTTAATATTACATATATTCTTAAGAAATACTGCTAATACCATCAATGAATTTCAAAAATTTCGAACATATTAGAATAGTACGATAAAATTTCTCATAGAAAGAAAGAAGAGAAACAATTTCAATTATTTGTGTGTATACAAGAAATGTTAAATTCGTTACGTATAGGGCGCGAGCGACTTTGTTGGGCTTAGCAAGCAGATATGAGGATCCGTGTCAGAATGACGGCTAGTAGTTATTTACATAGATGTCACAATTGTCATATGTCATAATTTTTCATTCAAAATTTCAAAATATTCTGATGTTTATTTGTCATCCATTGTCGAGGAAAATAATCCACATGGATTTGGAAAATCATAATGTTTCGGATGAAATCTTATGATACTTGACACCTATGTATATTACTAGCTCTCATTCTGACACGGGCCCCCATATCTGCTTGCCAAGGCCAACAAAGTTACATAATAGGGTATTCTCGCATATTTTTTTTATTTTTTATTCTTAAAGAACAGGTATTTCTAAGAGTACCTGTGAAAACCCGAATTAAAAATACCTTTTAATAAGCGAGATATTAATTTTTAAAATTTAATTTTGGTAGGTCACGTGATACGTGACGTACTAGATGTACGTACCAGCGGTGTACAATCAGTGGTTCATGAGTTTTCGAGATGGTATTCAGTAAGTATTACAAAAGGTAGGAAATCAAATATATTTAATTGTAATCTTACATATTATTACTAAAAAAAAGTAAAGATAATTATAAGAAAACCATTTTAAGTAAATGATTACATTTATTTATCCCTACAGCTGTAGTACGAATACTCCCGAACGAACCGAAGTAGACCCGAGCATGTACGTACCTAAATGCGGCGTGTTATCATATTCGAGCATGTAGTAGGGATATCAACTGGTCTCCCATTGATAGTACAACTAGTACATCATCAAAATTTTAATGCTTTATATCTTTTGCAACAATCAATTTATAACATCTTTTTTTGCTTTTTCTCTCTCGTTTACCAATCAACTTTAGTATTTTAAATAACTTTTTAATGTTTGTAATCATGAGAGAATACCCTATTGCTCGCGCCCTATGCAATATAAAATGAAAATGGCGAGAGGTATTGTGCTGGCCACAACAGATTTTTTTCTCAAAAAGTCATATTGTTTCGACTAAGTTAGGACATTCCATTTTAAAACAATGTTCGTTATTAACAATACTTTCAATGTAACATAAGTTTATTTATTTATTCTACCTTGATTAATAGCAGTACATTTTCTGTCATATTTGATTTTACTTTTACTAATAAACCTACCAGTTGACTTATTTTTGAATTTTGAATGCTTTTACTAAAACATTTTTTTTTTTTTGGCCGTTTGTGTGAGTGTCTGGTCGCGAATCTGGGGACCCGGGTTCGATCCCGACCGACGCCAAAAATTACATCGCAGTTTACTGGCACAAATTTTACCCCTGTGGTGCACTCTCCACGCCAGCTATGGGTGCCCGTGAGGTGACACCTGGTAAGCGCCCGCACGGTACAAATATTCCATCAATACCGATATCTGTACAAATATTGGCACACCCAGCAATGGGTAATATGCCGTGATGAAATATTTATTTATTTAAATAACAGCATCTTATGTACCCTCGTAAAAACTAAATAAACGACACTACTGAATTTGACAGAATGGGCGGAGCTAAAGTCATAATTTCGATAATTCGTAGATGACCTTGATTGGACATCTTTAAACATTTTTACTGTATCATTTCATGATGCGGATATATATATTTTTTTGATATAATTATTGCTTCTTTCAATATACTTTGTGTATTATTTTATTAATTTCTTTTTTTACACCAAAAAGGAAAATAATAATTATTTGTATACAGATTGCCACCCGACGATAGCGAGAGCTGCAACCAGGGATGTAATAGCGTAAATTACTGGGTAAATTACCAAATTCTGTTTACCGAAAATTACAGTGATAGTAAGAATGTACCAAAAATTTTATATATTTCGCATGACGTTTACGCACTTATGAATGTGTGATGCGGTGCATATTGGAATGTAGAGAAGATAAGGGATGATCTTTCTTAGCTAGCAGTTCTGAGTTTTTACCCGTATTACATGGAGTTCCGCAATGATCCCTGCCAGGGCCTATTTTATTTTTGATTTTAGTCATTTTATGCTACCTATAAAAACGGTGCAATTTGCAGATGATACTAGCTTAATAAACGCCCACAGTAATATCTCAAAGTTGCTGGAATTAGTTAATCATGATCTCCAGAACAGTGGTTTACAGCTAATAAATTAAAGTTAAATTCAGATAAAACTCAAGAAATATACCTTCAAACCACAGTATTTCGAAAGGAAATTCAGTAAATGTTCTTGGTATACTTGTTGATGATGGTCTGAACTGGGATAATCATGTTGAAAATCTTGCTAGTAAACTATCTTCCATCAATTTTTTGATACGCAAATTACAGCCATTATTAAATTTAGATTCTTTAAAAATTATATATTTTGGACTCTTCCACTCGTATATTAATTATGGCGTCATTTTATGGAGTAACTCCAGAAATTCAATCAGAATTTTTAAACTTCAGAAGCATGCGATTAGAATTATGCTGAAAACAGATTTCAGAGATTATAAATCCTTGTTTATTAGTTTGGGAATTCTTCCCCTTCCATGCCTTTATATTCTCAATTCTTTAATAATTGAAATTCATAAAAATAAAAACAGTTTCACCGTTGCATCGGATATTCATAATTACTCGACAAGGTGTTATAAGAAATGCTCATTTCAGGCTTAATAAATCTAAAAATAATTCTCTTGACTTAAATTTATATATTTTGCCATCTTCAATTAAAAACTTAAACAATTTATTATTTAAAAAGAAAATTAAAACTTGCATATTAAAATATTGTATTTAGTCGGTTCACGAATATCACAACCATAAATTCACTGATATGGACTGGATTAGATGTACACCAATTATTATGGTAAATTAATTTAAAGTAAATTATTTATGTACTTTAGTATCTAAGGATGTACTATAAAGAATGTAAATTGTAAAATAGTTAAATAAA
This sequence comes from Harpalus rufipes, assembly GCA_951394225.1. Lineage (NCBI taxonomy): Eukaryota > Metazoa > Arthropoda > Insecta > Coleoptera > Carabidae > Harpalus > Harpalus rufipes. The sequence goes on from OX596275.1 coordinate 9,704,657, forward strand.
TGAATATGAATAATGGTACCTAAACAGCCGACTTCGACTTTCTCCCTATAGGTAACTGCTAAACTGAAAGACCATTTTTTGCAAATGTCAGTATTGAAAATAAAAATGCAGAGACCACAAATATAAATAACGACTTTTTTATGCTTCTGATGATTCTAAACCCTAATTTAATATCATTGAGAATAACACATCAGTTTTTGATAAATTCGCTTTATTTTTTTACAAATTTTATAACAGTGAAGTAGATATGAGATTTTTTTAAGACTTTTTACTTTCCTTAAATGTTAAATGTTTGACATAACATTTGCACATTTTAATATTTATAATTTTAACTTTAATTAAATAAAAAAATATACCTTTCACCAGCATGTCTTATCCCCAGGAGAGTATAAAATACATAAGGTAATTTCATTTTGAAATAGGTACTGTCAATTTGCTGTTAATATTTCTAAATCACCCTCGTAACATTAAATATTCTGCGTGTGATTATGGGGCAGGTAACCTAAATTTCGATCAAGAGGCGAGGGTTTAGGAAGGTAAAAGGCACAGAACATAGAACAATTAAGAAATGGGGCGAATATTTCGGGTAAAATTTCAGATTAAACAAAAAGATTACAATTTATCATTTCTGCATTACTAAAATGGCATAAACATTAGACCTGCCCTGCTTAATACGTATTTTACAGTGCAAAAGTATTTATGGGGAAGCTTCTCCTTCATATTTCGCTAAGGAAAAGAGGACATTGATGATGACGTTCGTGATTGTTGGCTAGTAGAAAGTATATTCTATTTATACCGTTATAAATAGCTATTTTCTTATGTTACATGTTTCTTTGTTTTGGATGTTGTTCAACTAACTTAGAAATATACAGAATTCTTATAAATACAAGCGCCCGGCTAGCTCAGTCGGTAGAGCATGAGACTCTTAATCTCAGGGTCGTGGGTTCGAGCCCCACGTTGGGCGACATGTTTTGCTCATTGTTGTTACTAGTAGGTCCCCAAAAGCAAAATGTTAACCTCCAAGGCCCCGGGGGGATTCGAACCCCCGATCTCCTGTTTACTAGACAGGCGCTTTAACCAACTAAGCCACGGCGCCGATGTGTAAACTATAAAAGTGTACAAGAAATATTAAATTCGTTACTTATGTACCATAAAATGGAAACGGCGAGAGGTATTGTGCTGGCTACAACAATTTTTTTTGGATTATTGATCACGTAAATCAACACGAGACACAAAAATGCTAAAATATACGCCAATGTACTACTACGTCAAAAAAGTACCGGGAATTGGTCAATAAAACACAAAATATGCATTATTCATCCAAATTTATTTTATCGCGTTCAAAGTAGGCCCCTTCCGAAATAATACACTTATCGACTGAAAACGGGTGCCTCGAAGTGGTAATTTGAGTTTTGGAAAAAGGAAAAACTCGGCCGGAGTCACATCAGGGTAATACGGTGGTTGTTCGATAAGATTTGTTGAGTTTTTGGCCAGAAATTCGTTCACAATGATAGCCTTGTAAGATTATTACTGAGTATTTACAGGTTGACAATACTGTGTTACAATTGTTTTAGTTAATTGTTTTATTTCAAGCCACAGCCATGGCTCACTATTCTCTTTTCGACTATGTGTATAAAAAAGTGCCCGCCATTTTATTTTTTAATAATGTAACATAATGGATTATTTCACATGATTGTAAAGAAAATTTGATCTACTTTTCAAATATGTAAAAAAATATAGTATGTTCCATTTGAAATGTCAAAGTTGATATTAATTACTAATAAACCGGAAGTGGTATCATGAATGTATCCGGCATCAAGTAGCATACATGTTGCTGTATAAATTATGTTATATGAAAGAAATTACTAACTTAATAAATAAGCGAGATATACGAGTATACTATATTCCATACATATTGGGCACGCCGTATGTAAGGCATTAGGCACTATTACATTCCAACAAATTTTTCTTCTCGAAAACTGAATCCATGCAAAATTTCCAATAAATTTCAAGTCCTACAAACTGTAAAATACCATTTACCAACCTACATAACAACAGTACTCGTGTATACAGCGTATCGTCCACTCTGTATCGCAGGATTAGAGCGCATTAGCGCACATATGTACAAATATTTGCCCCAACAGAGGGATTTACAGAATCAGCCCGTACATCTTTAATAATGAAGATAAGTAACAGTTCAATTATAACAAGTGGAACGTTCATTATTCTCGGCTGGATATTCCCGGGACGGGAAATTGCGAAAGGTTTTAATTTATAACTACACAGGCACAGGCTTTGTCTCGTATAACGGAATTGCTACGTCAAGAGGAATAGATTATTTTATTTGTACGTCTCAAAATATATATTGCTCTACTAAAGGGAGACGGTACTCATTAAATAAAATTGTACTGATTGTTGTGACACAAATAATTAATTAATTTTGTTATCTTTAGCATACATTATGTTTCACGACCTGCTAAGCCAGTTTCAGTTTGACAAAGGACTAAGACCACCGTAGTTAAAAAACAATAGCCCGTATTATAATTTATATAAGTGGTATTTACAGTTTAGTTTAACTTTTAAGAAGAAAGTTGACTTATGATATTAGGACAGTTGAACTAGTGAATAGTGGTTTTAAGAAGTAACTCTACTTTAATAGATGAGAATATGGGTCATAAAGTATTGCTGTCAATAAATACGAGATTTGTTCTTAATCACGAATGTTTCAAATGGATGTTATAAAAAAAAATTCTACATCCCAATCAATAAAAAAAATTTTTTCTACAGTCTACATAGAAAGTAGCCATTTGCGCTCTCTTTTGTCAACGCAAAATGTCACTTTGTCGCTCTAGCGCGACAAAGTAGAAAAAACGCTCGCTGTCCAAATTTCTAACTATACAATGTTGAGAAATGTCACTTCTTAATGGAAACGTTTAGTCAGGAACTAATGGCACTGTAGTGACACATTTACCACCTTTACAAATCAATCTGACATATAACTGCTCTGTCGGTATATTACATAACCAAAAAAAATATGCCGCACTATTATGAAAATAAAATAGGGCATTCATTTACAAAAACGAAAGTATAAAATGTTTAGATTAGATTGAAGCAATAGGTCAAGAAGAATGGAAAATAACGATAAATTAAAATTAAATATAAAAGACGTTTTTTCTTTATATTAATCCTTATTAATTGAGTAGTAGTGTAAGTACAAAGTGTATATTTTATTATTTTTTGTTATGGTAGCGACTGTAGAAAAAATCTTGTGTGTGTTTCGAGCGCAAATGGATATTGTCGATTTCGAGAGAATGCCGCGCTCCTGCGTCGCGCGGCAACAACCTCTCAATTGACAATGTCCTATTTTGCGCTCTTAATACACAAATAGTTATTTTTGGCTACTACATAACTGCAGAAATAAAATTTGAAAATTCACGGAATTACAATTTAATAGTATTAGCCATGGAATTAGAAACAAGGGACGAACAAAAGCGTATTATTATTATTAAATTTCTATTTATAAAACTAATATTTACTACGTAAAATATTTATTTTGACAATCGTTATTCTGACATTGACGTAACAAAACGTTTTGTTCGTCTCTTGTTTTTCCGTGAATTTTCAAATTTTATCTGTGCAGTTATGAAGTAGCTAAAATATTTTCTTTTATTGATTCGGATGTATAAATTTTTGCTTTGCAACATCCATTTGAAACTTTTTGTCTAAAATAATTAGGGGGGCAATGCGCACGGAAAAATTGATTTCCCATGTTAAAGGCCTATGTTTCACTTTCCGTGATA